>LDDX01000033.1:529797-612466 GCA_012184315.1 Arthrobotrys entomopaga
CCTTTACCAGGTTTGTTGTGATTGAGCTTGGTTCTTGTGATTACTTTTATCCGGCTAAATTCAAGGTGCAGTTCCCATTGGCTTCCCAAGTATAAAAGAAAAGTGCCCCTGTTCAATTGTTGAGCTTCTCAAAACCCATATAAAAAAAAATACGGAGTACGAAGCCAACTGTTGGTTGTCACGAACTGTGGGGCAATGACACTCGGGCCTCTCTCCATAATGAGCACCTGTATGTAAGCACCCGCGAGCAATAGATAAACTTTGGTTATTCCAACTTTCAAAAGTCCTACATGACTCAAAGAATAACGACGGGGTCTAGCGCGATCTCTTATTTTGGAGAATAAAACTGCAATGCATGATTTTCCCAAGATTTACGAGAACGGACATATGTACATATGCACACATCATATTTATAGCTATATAGCTGATTCCGGTGCAAAATCCAGCCGTTCCCATTTGAACCTCATGTCTAGAGCGAAAACAATTGAAGACAGTGGATGCCTCTCCTCGTAAATGGAATCGATATAGACCGTGATTGATGCTCAGGATCTTGCACACCTTCAATCGATAGCTATTAAAAACTGCTTCAAACCTTTTTTTTTTCCTTTGAAAGCCATGGTTCAGAAATGTTCTATAAATATACGTACTGATTTCGTAATGGCCATGATCATGAGCAAAATGCGTCTCGCGGAGCTTCTAGCTTTGTATCCAACGGGCCGTTCAATTTAGCCAAAATTTTTCGTCGAGCGAAATGCTTAATGTCGATAGTAATTCTAGTCCTTCTCGAAACGTGTATTTTCGTTATGGCTATAGCAATATACCGTGGTACCATAACCCGGAACCATGTAAGTTTCGAAAAACTATCCGGAGACATGAGCTCGAGCTTGCCGTAAATGATTTAGAGGCTTAGCCCAGTGATTTAAGCTTCAATCGACCAAGACTTTTTTGAGGTGCGTTGCCTGGTTCAAGAACCGTCGATTCGAATGAACAAGACATATTGGATTAATCTGGCCACGCACCCAGGACCCCTTAAAAAGAATGCTCAGATTGGGGATTAGATCTGCTGCACGGATGGTGTTTGAAGATACGTCTGCAGATGCATGAGCTTTGACCATCAGCTTCCCGAAACTTAACATATAAATAATGGCTGTGGCGTCAAGCGCAGCTAGCTCTCGTCCGAGTTGTGGGCCTTGTTTGATTTTAACCGGATGGTCTCAACCGCGGTGTCACACCAGAAGGAAAATTGGTATAACAGAAAGATTTTATAGTTCCTGCAAATTTGGTTATTTTATTGAGATATTATACAGCAACCTTTTTAAGTGGAGTCAGGTGATCTTGCTGAAATGGTCTGTCTCATCATTTTCTAGGCAGAAACCTGGCTCTACCATACATACATGTATTGAGAGCATGCTCGAGCAGTTAATAACCCAAATTAATTCTTTGAGAATTCAATATAATATATGAGGCAAAAAAAAAAGAGAGCTTGAGAGTGGGTCGCCGGTGCAGTGCACCATCACAATTTGGCAAGACAGGCTCGGATCTCTCGAGATCTCTGCGAAGTACCATAAAACTGATTAGGAAATCTCCATCTTTGAACACTGTCGCGCTAAGCCGGGAGATATCTTGATATTACCGTTTTGATAATATAACCGAAGAGATTATTCAGCCGGTTTCGATTTGCTGGAGAATATCACAGAACTCTAAGTCCTTTCTGTCCAATCCTTTGCTTTGAAATTGCGTACGACAAAACAAAAGGGAAAAGAAAAAAAAAAGCCATCTAAAGAATAGCCGGCTGGAGCGTGCTTTTTTTCCCGGGAACCAGTTTTGTTCTTAATGCAATAAACAGGCAATTAGACACGTTCCAGCCAGCCTCTTGGCTTCTTTCCAGTATCCCGAGCCTTAATTGCTTCTCTCTTCTTCTATCCTTTTGTATTTTGCCTAACTTGGGGTTCGTTCGGGTCGCGGAATCTTGTCGCGATGTCGTCTGGATAAAGTGGAAGAAAGCGAACATCTAATCAAGCAAAACATTTGCAGATTTATTGAAATGAACGTTTAAACCCCGCATCTAGATTCGAATCATGGAAGCCGAAGTCTGATTCGGCTATCGGTATGGATGCCTCATGGTTTTTCTGTCATCTACAAAAAATGAATTCAGCCAAAATACCAACCAGCGAGGCTCGAGGGGGGTGTAAACGGCCATGAGATCCCTCAAAAAATCCCCGACTCCACTTCCCGAAACTCATTAAACGACCCTCTCATCGCATCTGTATCGAAATTCCGGCGACAGACAGGGATAATAGAGGGCGAAATACGTATAAAAAAGAAATTTGGATATCAGAATCGTTCGTCCCCTTTAATTGATATTGATATAGTTGACAAAACATGGACGGTGCATGTGCAACTTGTCTCTGCACATATTCGCAGGGATGTCAGAAGTTGACAGACCTCTTTTGAGAAAATACAGGGAATGTTCCGGTAGACCATGGAGGGCATGGCCTGACCACCAGTTTCGTTTTTGCAGACCGTTTTGGATTGCCCATCAGAAAGTCTGAGCATTTTAGCTTCGGATCAAATAGTTGTTCTATTTGCATGAAGAAGTCTCATTGACTTTTTTTTTTTTTTTTTTTTTTTTTTTTTTATTTGGGCCGGGTGGTTAATCCGTAGATCCCTCAAAAATTTTTTACGGTGTGGGGATTTGCTTTCCGACGGTTTGTCAGGTTTCATGATAGAGTATAATTCCATACGACGGTGTTTACGTAGTACGTATATAGTAAGCCATAATAATCGAGAATCCATAATACAATGTAATCTATATGTTTCGGACACCCTATATGTCGTGATGTGTGTGCCGTACTTCCAGACAGCGACTAAAGCCGTCGTGCATGGGTTCCAGGACAAAAAAAAAAAAAAAAAAAAAAAAAAAAAATCAAAATTTTGGAGTCGAAGGCAGGCTGAAACTTGGAAATGAGCAGCCAACATGTATCTTGATTCCATGGAAACAAGACACATAATATTCCCATAGAACTATGAATAAGTCGTACTATGGTACGCTTCCAGCCGCTTGAGGAGAATCCAAGGAACAGAATGTATCAGGATGAATCTTGTGACCACGTCTAGCCCTAAATGTGATGAAGAGTGGGGTGATTTTGGAAATTGTGCTCCAGAGGTCTCCGTTGGCCTGCAACTTGTTGAAGCTTGCATGATTGCCACCAGGGTTTAATGCATGCATGCGTGCACGGCTGTTCTGCCACAAAGGCGATAATCCTCGTGTACAAAATACCGAGGTGCCCCCCGTAGCGCATGTAGCTGGGCATCAACACCGGATAAGAACATTTCAGACTAAAAAGCGACACCGGAGAAGACTGCCCGAATGGCGCCGCGGCGTACCCGTATAATCAATTGGGGGATACGAGGATACGTCCTCTACTTCAAACGCCTAGATTCAATACTCGGGCACTTCGAGTTCCTCTGACCTTAACGTTGTGACTTTCTCTCTGACCCCGATATTTATGTGTACGCGTACATACGTTTCAATTCGCGAATATGAGTACGAGAGCGATTTGCTTTTAAGCTCAGGTGTCGGCCCAACCGGAAACCACCTCTGGGGGGGGGAGGACGGCACGCAAGGAAGCAAATTTATTTCCAGAGCTCTTGCAAAATCTTAAAGTCATGGAGTTGTTGGGACTTGGCTTGTAAACCCAATGTTGGACGTTTCGCCGAGTCTGGGCATCTGTGACCCTTCACGCCGCTTAATTCAGTATATCTGGTGAAATTGTCGTAGCTTGCTGAATACTAGTATACGTATACTGCTGAATGAAGTTTGAACGTTTTGACCTCTGTCTCGAGTGCCTGGATTGGACTAAAATCGTGCTACTACTAGGTATGAATCACAAATTTAAATCATGATATATCACGGAGGGTATAAAAAGCTTTTATTTATAGCTTAGTTTATAAATTTAAAGTACGAGAACCCGATGCCTATTACACCTGAATGCATTGGATATCTCCTACAGTTGCATGTATACAACTTCACGCTCGAATATATAAATTCAATTGTATCATATAACAATATAGACTAACCAAAATCCAGAAGCAAATACTCGTTGTTACTTTCAAAAATTAAATTTGTAATTTATGCAATTTATAAATTCGCGGGTATATGGTAAAATTGATACTTTCCGTTCGACCGTCAACGTTAGTTGCAGAGCTATGAAGGGAAATACCACAAAAACAACAACTCTGATGGGTTGCCTCAAGGGCCTGGCGCCCTGGCCTGATCTTGCCAGATAAATCTAGATATTGATGAAACAGAACTTTGGTTTTCTTGGTCTGTATTATAAAATGATAGGATATATTAGAGGAAATTGTACGCAACCGCTGGTGTAGTAGAGTTAATACAAGTAGCAGTGCGTTGAAAGCGATCTGGAAACCAACTTTGCATATGCGTATGGGCGATAGTGGTTCTGCTTCCGAACTTCTAAAATATACATGCTTGGATCGCAATCGCAATCACGCAACCTATATTACGTTTTGATATTTACCCCGCAGCAGTGCTCGATTACCGTTACATTAACTTCTCCCCTAATCGGATTTGCTGTAGAAGGGTAGCCTCATATACCCTATCCCACAAATTGGTTATCTTTCTAGCGCTAGCCTCAAAAGAATGTCGGGTTCTGCACACGAGAATTCTCTCCACTCCTGGAACTCATCAAATGGCGCCTGGCTCAGCCATGCATATGCCACCTCTGACACCCCTCTCAAGAGACTACCTGACGTCTTGACCTTCATGCGAGACAACCATGTGGATTATTTATTCCTGAATATCGGCACGGTCAACGAGAATGGAATATACCCCGACGGCATCAACAGGTTCCCGCGGGTCGGAAAATTTCTAAACGTTGTAGACACCTGGGAGAAATCCGAAGGCAAAAAGTTCAAGCTCTTCGCATGGATGGGTGGTGAACTTCGACCGGAGAAAGAAAACCACATTGACCTCGACAATCCAACCAACCGGGCGGGGATTGTCGGAGAAGCTAAGAAACTCGCTTTGACAAATGTGGAAGGTTCCTACATCTCCGACGCGAAGAGGGAGTTCGATGGGGTCCAGCTCGATTTAGAACCAGCGGGCGACCCTAGTCCCTTCAAGCCGATGAAGTCTCTCATGCGGGAACTCAAGGCGGGGCTTGAAGGAAAGCTCACCTCGTGGGCCGCAGCGCAACTCGGCGAGGGCAACCGCTATCTCTGGACTCCTGTTCGATACCACTATATGGCACGTTACACCGACTTGATATGCGCCATGACGTATGATACGAGTTCTAAAACTGCAGCTGATTACAGCGCATATATGGAGAAGGCTACTGTCGATATTCTTCAAGCAGTTTCGGGTGAAAGGTGGAAGAACGATCACGATCACCCTCGTCCGACAAATGGTGTTAAAGTACTCATCGGGTTCCCAGCATTTCCTGCTAATGGCAATGTGCATAGGGTTGACGCCGAAAATATCACCGCGGCAGCGGAGGGTACCCTCGATGCGGTTGGTCAGATGAAATCTGATTGGTCACTAGAGCTTCTAATTGGTGCTTCCGTGTATCTATACACCGATGGCACGGGAGACGATGGGTATTCAAGTCAGGCAACGGATTGGGTTGAATTTCGCGAGAAATGGCTAGGCCTTTAGGCCTTCCACTTTGTTATTTAAAACGTTATTGAAAAATCCCTAACCCTATGGATTACAAGAGATAGTTGAAATGTCACCTAAAGGGGAACAGAAAGAATGGGAAGAGGAAAAATAGAAAGAAACCCTGTTTTATAAACATAACCGAAAGGCCCATGATTTAAACCACGCCAGTGTCAACCAAATATAACCGCAAAGAACCCTAGAAAGAGAAGATAGAGATAAAAATGATGATAGAGAGAGCTGGAATTGTTTCTTCAGTGACCGAGGGACACGTCATCAGAATACCAATGCAGAGACGAATAATAACATGTGCAGGCTGTTTAGTTCTGAAATTTTTGATAACGGATTTTGATGCCAGAGTTTCTGATCCTAGAAACGGGTAGCGATGTTGGTTTATTGGTTCGCACTAGACAAATCCACCGACTTATTCGATTTAGCCGAATCGCTCATTTGATCCGGGGACTCGTAGCCTCCGTTACCTCCATTAGTGATAACGGTAATTTGTCCTTCTCGGCTCGGAGCTGGAGACGGCACATGTCCCCTTGGTGCCAAAGAGACCCTCGTCGATTTGCGGGAAGACTGTCGAATAATAGTCATACTATGAGGCTCTCTGGCTTCCTCAAAAAGACTAGATCGCGCCTTACGGATCTGCTGTTGAGGTGTCGGCTGCGAATGGGCCTTTCGGCTAGATGCCGTTTTGAGATCCGAGACACTCTGGGCGCGGGATGCCGCCGGCGGAGCGGAAACAACTCGGGGCTGTTGTGAGCTTTTGGACGCTATTGAAGAGGCGGCAGACGGCGACCTTGTGAACTTGGGCTTCTTAAGCCCCGAACCTGGCGTCGATGAAACCAATTGAAAACGAGTAGGAGGTATATAATTAGGGTCCACAGCCACCCTTGTTGGCAAATCCTTCCCTGATGCTGATGATTGGCTGAACGGATTGTCACCTAATCTTATGAAGGACGTGCCCCGCTTCACATTAGATGGCGGCTCATCTGGTGGAGTCAGTTTTGTACTATGAGGGCTTCGCGATTTCTGATGAGACTTTTGAGGACCATTTGAATCAAGATCCATCGGGTCTCCATTCTTGTCGCCCGATGAGGACTCCTCATGATCCATCATGCTGTCTTTTGGGGTGTTGACGCTTGTAGCTGCTGGGGTACTAACACCAGTTTCATCCACGAGTACACCTTCTTCTAGGTTAGGCTCGTCTTCGCGAGGTGCGATGGTCGGTGGAGCTGCATGTAAGAGAGATTGCCTTCCCATGACGAAAGGTGTCCATACAAGCGCGTGGGGATTTAGCTTGACATATCCCTTGCTCTCCCATTTGTCGATGATAGTTTGCATTAAACTTCTATCGATCCTGAATGCGTATGTCTTTGTGATCGGGTCCCGAATAAGAGCGTGCAGATTTTCAAGTGCACTGATGACATCGTCCGGAGTCATCCCGGTTCGATCGCACATTTTTTGAACGCTTGTGCTTCCTCGGAAGTCTTTTAGTAGATAACAAAGGGTGAGCTTCCAATAATTCCGGTAGGATACTAGTCCAAGATCAGAGAGCGGTTTCTCGGGTGACCCAAGTCTTCCCTCTGTGCGTGTGAGAAGATAAGAAAAGTCAATCAGCAAGTTTCCATAGCCTTTTCTCTGGTGAATAGGCAGGGTCAAAATACAAGACACATTATTAGTGCTTGTTGATCGTTTTTCCTATTGGCGAAAATATATTAGCGACTATTGCACTTTCTTTATTGATGGCGATGAGGTTGCCTCGCAAGCCTGGTCTGCCTCCTGATCCTGCAAAGGTGGGAAGTTTACCTTGGAGAAATAGCCTACAAAATGACAACCAGTCTCATTGTATTCTGTCATGACGTAAAAAAGAAACTGGTCCACATCGTAGTAAAGGGTCTTGGAGCCCAGAAAGAGTTTGGCGAGGAGACATAGGTTTTGGCAGTAAGCCGGTTGTTTTCGACCGTCAACCTCAAAGATAGAAATGGTTCCATCTCGATAAATCTCATCACCAGGTGGATGTTTGTGAGGACATTTTAACTTTTATAATTTGTTAGTAAAAGCATATCTAAAATGGTGGTCTATTTGAGCACTTACTCTGTGCCTCCATTGTACGAACTCCGAATTCATGTATTTCAGGCAGAACTCGCAAAGGTAAAGAGTTCGGTTTCTGCTGTACTCTTCAGGATATGGAGCTGCATACCATGTATCGATCTGATATGTACCAAAATGGATGCATTTGATCATGCTCGCATGGTTGCTGGCCTTCATAGATTGCTCCTGTCTTTTACTTGGCTTCGGTGTAGGGGCTGCTGCGGCAAGCATTGCCTCTCTTTGAGCCTTCTCTTCGTCGGCTTCTTGTCTCGCTTTGTCGAACTTGATTTTGTCCGCCGCCAAAGGAAGCGTCTTGGAGGTGTCGGCCTCGATTTCGTTCAGTATTCCACCATACGGTTTGTCGTTCTGATCATCTATGACGTTTTCGTAGTGGGTAAGAGTATAGTGAGAATATTGAACTTGAGGTAGAGGCTGGAAAGGATTGATAAGACCTGGCGTCATCCAGGGTTGTGTTGAATTCCTCTGGCCTTTCTTGGGATACTGAACGAGAATGGACGGCGAGGTAGCGATTGCATATGCCAACTTTTCAGGCTTAAATCTCAGCTTCAGATATAGCCTTTGATTCATCTTGTAAACGGTAGCGACGCCAGAAGAACTGTCCGGAAACCTAGCTTTCCGTTGTCTACTTGATATCCTAATCGGAGTAGCTGTAGAATCTTGTTCAGGTTCCACGGAAGGGCTTTGAAAAGCACTGGTCTGAAGCTGAAGGTAATTGGTCCGGCGCGCTGATCGGTGCGGTCTAGATTCCGAGGGAGTCTTGAATTCATCAGAGTGTCTAGTCCGTAGCCGTCTGGAACTGCTTTCGGCGATAGAAGCACCGGGGCTTGTCCTATCTCTTGAATTCCGACTTTGCCCCGCATCAGACTTGTTTTGAAATTTCAGTTTTAAACGTGGTGTCGTCCTTTCCTCCATTTCTTCTGATGGGTCGAATGTCAAGCCTGCACAGTTAGAGCATCGCCATTCCGATATAGCTAAGTGAAGATTCAAGTTGTTAGCGCGGGACGAACAAGAGAACAGAGTAGATTGTCGCCCACCTTCGTTACCCTCCGCTGATAATCTTCCAGGCCCAGTGTGGTCTCGGGCGCATTGTCGATGTGCTAGAAAGACGATGGATGATCAATAAACATACCCCAAGCTGAAAGAGTGGCGTTACTTGGACGTACCTGCATTGCTGCATATCTTACACTCTAGCGGTTCCTCAAATGTTTCGCTGGGGTCATCGTCTTCCGCTCCACCACAGAATCTAGGCCACAATATATCAGTTAAAGCTCGTCCGGCTAAGGTCAAGGCCCTTCTCACGCCTGCTCCATACGGATTGACCAACTCACATGCAAGTATTAGGTGAAGCTCCCGCTATCTCGTCATTCTCAGAATGCCCATCCCACACCTCCTCGCCAGAAGACGGCCCATCGTCATCACCACTACTGCTACTACTGCTGCTGCTACCGCTGCCATCGCTGCTGCTGTCGTCTGACGACCCGCTTTCATCACTCCCACTGTCGGCCGCTACTGTTCCGCGGTTATCTTCGCTTACACTTTCACCGCTACTCTCGCTCCCACTGTCGCTATCGCTGCCACTCCCACTACTACTATCACTCCCACTCCCACTACCGCTCCCACTTCCACTTTCGCTATCACTCCCGCTCCCACTCACACTCTCGCTATCGCTATCGCTGGTAACGTCGGTTGTACTAGAAGCCACGTTAACAGCACCATGCGCTGCAGGAGTGGGTGGTGAATCCGACGATGACGAGGAATACGAAGATGACGATTCATCGCCTTCGTCGTCCGTATCCCGCTAACAAAAAGATCAGTATTGAGATATTCGAGCCAACACCCACATTCAGATCCAAGAAAAAACACACCTTTCGTTTCTTCCGACTGCTCTTGTCAACCGTCACCGCCATCGCAAGAAAAAAATCCCCGTCGGCCGGGCCTCTACTAATATACCGATTTTCCCCACGTTACCCGTTCTAAAAAGCTTTTATCGTGACGAGCTCCTAACGGCCACAAAGAACCACCCTTAACTTGTCGAGACGAATAGTATCGATATCCTCATGCGTGTATCGGATGATGGTAAAGTTTACGGCGATGGAAACTCAGGCCCGTTTCGTCCGCTAATCGGAAGCGAGAAAGAGATAATGTATAGTGCGACGAACACTCGTATCGGATGCTAAATCCCGTCCAGAAGAGAAGCGTAGGGTCCAGACAGTCGATAGGACAAAGCTCTTAGCGGACGAAGGGTGAAATCGATTTAAATCTTTAGCTGATCTCTTATTTGCTTTCGCGTTTCGTAGGCCAGCCAAGACACTTTCGACCGGGATCGTTGCCGGATAAGCTTTACCCCCCTTCAGTACCTCAAGCCGGACGAGACGAAGCTGGCAGAGTTTTGAGAATCGTTGCTGGTCGGGAGGGAAGTGTATCGACGCGTTATCCGTTGGTGAATTGCGAGGTGGAAAAAGCCGGCGATGGGATAAACGGACGGAATGCGAGACTGAGGGAATGCCAGAAAACAGCAGTACCCCGGGGTGTGGTTGTGCGAAGAATGGAGATTTAGTTTCTTTGTCGGCGTCGATGTTGAATTATCGGGCGCTAAACACGCAGGGTGGGATGGGATGTGCCTGCCGCGATGCGCGCAAAGATCCAGTTTATAGTCGTCTCATGATTAGTGTGCCAAGTTAGCCTGCCCGCGATCAGAAAAACGCCACCAGCCACTTGTTGTTGTTATGGTGAGTCGATGGTGTGGCTGGTGGAAATAGATCGGTGGCTTGGATGGCTTCAACAACCAACTTCGACAAACGACGACCTCATGCATAAAACAACGACCGTCGACCATCCCGACACTACCCGCTTACCCCTCCATTGACGCTACGAACGAATCGATATCCCACGATTAGAGAGAGCTCTCGATAGCCTCTGCCCATAATGCCTGTTCCATGGGAAACTCTCCTTCACTATGGCATCGTCATCGGCGTACGTTTGTCGCTATTCTCCCAAACCTCCGCCTCCGACCATGCAATGCACTACTAACCCGCACCGTCTCCCGTCCAGATGTTTGGTATCACCGGCGTTGGATTGTCGGTATCGGCTTGGTACCAGAATGGTAGAAAGCCAAAGAGATGGGCACTAGACACCTGGGATAACGTATGCCCTCCCCGCCCTCTCAAACCTTCATCTTTCAGAATAGACAAGCATGCTAACCTCTTCTACTGCAACAGCAAAGTAAAAAATTGATCCCATTGACCTTATATTCGGATTATATTATACGATACCGATTACTAACTGATTCAAATAGTGATGAGACGAGATGAGCGGCTTACAAATTATTGGAGAGGACAGGTGGATGAAGCTAGAGCGCCGCAGGGTTTCGAGTTGAGTTCGCGATGGAGGGTATGCTGTTTCTTTCTTTCTTTTTTTTTTTCTCCCTACATATTGTCAAATTTGCCGTCTGCGCCAAGGAGAGTTTATGCTAATTGAATACCTTCAATATAACAGTTGGAAAAGCGTATTACATAAATTATTTGTACCAAAAGGGTATCGCAGCACATAGAAAGCGTTCGAGGGTCGCTTGCTCGCTATGTATCAACGGAAAAAAATAAACAGCTAATTTGGCTGCTGCTCGTTTTGCAGAAATATAAGTATCTATGGATGTACATACATCGTTTTATTTTTTTAGTTCTTTCAAAGTAATAAAGCATGCAGTTGCATTTATGAAAGCAAAACGAAGGTTCTGTGGCTCATCTACGCTACACTGTACGACAGACACCCTAAGCAGGCATCGTTAAATATCCGGGGAGATGATATATGACTTTATTGTTTTTTTTTTTGGGTATCCTTCTTTTGGGAGATATACACAGTTAAAAAGTCCCCTCTCGTAGGAGCGAAACCAAAAGGCACAATTCCAAAGAAGGGGGAATAATAACAATGCGACGAAGGGAATAAAACAAGAAAAGGGAAAAAGTCCAATCAAGAAAATTCGTATCAATCATGATAGAATACGTTGTCCAAGAATGAGAGAACAAAAAGGTCTTGCTCACAGAGAAGCTCGCAGAGAATCGAATTTAAAAAAATGCCAAAAGGGAAAAGAGAGATAGAGAGAGAGAAGAATGATACCTCCCAAAAAAAGACACACCATCTATACCATATCATATCAAAACCCATTCCACCTCCTTCTCACAACATACCCCACCGCCAATCCCATCACCATAGCCCCAAATACCACACTCAAAGCTCTCCCCACGGCCAGTCAATCATTGCTCGCCACAATCGTCGGATCGGTCAACTGTTCATCAATCTTATCCAAAGTGATGATATTCACCTCCTCCCCATCCGCGTACCCATCCGTCCCACCTCCACCTCCACCACCTCCTGCCCCAGCAGCAGCAGCACTGTCACTAGGACTCCCCGGTGCAACAGGACTCTTCACGATCCTCAACGGTAGAACGCTGGGCAGATCGCTCTCATCATCGCTATCGATATCGTCGTCGGCAGCAGCATCTTCCAAATCGTCGTCGGATAAATGTAAACTATGCAGTTCCGACGGCGGCATGGATTCTTTAATCAAATCGACCACATCGTCGTCATCCTCATCTGACGAAGAAACCACATCGCCATCATCATCGTCGTCGTCGTCGTCTTCATCATCATCGTCTTCGAGAAGCCGACGGCCGGGTTTGTGGAGTACCACTGGCGAAGTAGAAAACTCGGCGTGATCTTCGCTGCCGGATGACATCTATGCAAGTTTTAAGAAACACACGCAAACAGTGGTATACGTGATTAGCATGGCTCAAAAAATAACTATTTTTTTCAACCACATCCATCCTTGCGGATAGAAAAATTAAAGGGAGGGAGGGGGAAGGGGATTTTCTTCTTCTTCTTCTTTTTTTTCTTTCGCTACCACAGAACCACCAGTAGGACATAATACAGGCAGATCATGATACTCACCCCATCGTCACCCAAAACCCGTCGGGTAAACTCGTCTTCATCAAACGCTTCCTCGTGTTCAACCATCAACCCTTCCCCCTCGATATCATGGTTGCTGCTGCTGCTGGCGTTGGCATTATTATTGCTGCTGCTACTGCTGGCGACACCGATTATTTCCTCCGGGTTTTCGGAAATTCTTCGCCATTTCAACGATATCCGTAACGGTTTGATACCCCCACCGCTGCTGCTCTCAGAAGCGCTAGAACCGTTATTGGAGAGTGAACTGGACGAATCGGCCTGTAGAAGTGATTAAGAAAAGAAAAAAGAAAACGGTAAGCCTTTGCGTCAACTAGAGATATTATTATATATCTGGTATACAGAAATGGGGAGGGGAGTATTTAGCACTTGCTCGATCGCAAAGGGAGCCGGCTGCTAACGTGTGTATCTTTCTTAGTCAGAGGATGGTGCGATAGATAGATATACGTGGATCATACGATATGGTAGTATGGTAATGATTCTGACCACAGGCCAAAATCAACAGTAGTAACTTCACCGATCACGTAAGCAAGAAGCAAGCAAGCAGAAGTAGAAGCCTTTGTTTCTCGCATGTATATCTTTTCTTTTGGACCCTATTTCTTCTCTCCCTTTTTTTTTTTTTTTAGTTTTTTAGTTTTAGTTTTTGTCCTTTGTTTATATTGAACCCTTGGAGCCTAGGTAATGAAGGTCGGGATGAAGGTTGTTTGAATAGGAGCGATTTGAGAAACGTAAGAGAACGGCGCCTGATATGGTGACAGAAAAGGCGGGAGAAAAAAAAAGAAGATAAAGAAGAAATTTGATCTCGACGAATAGCACTTTTTGAGATTCGGAAAATGCCAGGGGGGAAATATTTCCTTCGAAAAACAGGAGACACCTAGTAAGGCATGAAATGGCAGCGCTCCTAGAATATCGATATATCGTGTGTGCTTGGATTTTTACATAAGTGGAGTGTGCGTGTGTGTGGTGTGTGAATGCGAGTCTAGGATGAAAAGTAAAGAAACAAAATCGAATCAAACGCCGGGACGAAGAAGTAAAAAATGGTGGTAAAAAGAAATGCATGCAATGGTAGGTTCGCAGAAGAAATTCGCAAGAAAGAAAAGAAGAAAAAAAAGGAGTGCCTGTTTTTTGTATGGTGGCCGTCTATAGGAGACCTGATATCCAAGGTAAGAATTTTGGCTTTTCTACGCTGAAAAAAACAGATGCCGAATTAACCAAGTTCAAATCGGAGATGATTCAAAGTCGCTCACAAAAATGTTCCTCTAAATCGCAAAAGGTCTCTCTCAAAGGGGGCTCCAAGGGTTCACGCTTTCTTGTCCTTATCATCGTCATCATCGTTATCATGTGTCGTATCAATGGCATCATCTTTGGTCTCCATCTCATGATCATCGTCGTCATGCTTTTCAGTCTTCTGCTCTGCTTCTTCTGCCGTGTTCGGTTCCGCACTGCTGCTGCTTTGGCCCTGTTCAAAATCCTCACCAATCCCCGCACCATGCTCATCCTCTTCATCCTCAATATCGTCCTCAACTTCTTCTGAAAGCAAGAGCTGTAGGTATCTTACTTGATTGCAGTCGCCTGATAATTCCAACTTCATCTGGTCATCGTCATCACTATCTCCCAGATGCATCTCCTCGTCCTCGTCTTCGTCAGAACTGCTTCCGAATCCGGATAACGGTTTGTCGCCCGCGTCGTGGGTTAAGCCTTCACGAGAGCCGATATCTGCCCCGACATCGCCATCGTCGCCATCGAACGTTTCCGCTTGCTGTGATTCTGCGCCTTCTCCGATGCCGCTATTTTGCAATTCGATGGTATCCAATCCGTTGTCAGAGCTGTTGTTGAGTTGACCCACGCTGCCGCCGAATGTTTGAGCTACTCCCATCCCCCCTACCATTCCAGGTCTCCCAGCCATGATATCCGGCCGTACGCCTCCTAGTATGGCATTATCGCGCTCGCGCGTTTCTATTAGAGTATGCTCGATGTAGTACACCCAGTCGGGATTGTGGAGCTTGTCATGAACCGCCTGGCTGAGCGTAGCTGCTGGTTGTCGTTCAGCAAACTTGACCACCTCTTCAGCGATCAATGTTAGATGACCCATATACCCCAGCCTCATGTTTGATTCGGTTTGTGCCTTGTCCGATCGCTTTTGCCCTTCGACGATTCTGTCGGTGATCGCTCCTTGCAAGAACAGGTCGATGGCAAGATGTTGGTTGAAGCCTCTATCCATCGGACCGTTGAAAACTTGCTGAACGACATCGTAGACGACGTTGTGGAGGAAGTTGTTCCACGGGAACCTAAAAAAGAAGTCCTATTGTGGGTTAGCGCGTATTCAAACTCATGTGAATATTTTCTATGGAGACATACTAATATTGTTGGAACGACTCGATGTTGAACAAACATCATTTTCAGATAGTCACCAACCAACGGCCTGCCGTCAACGTCGAGCTCTATCCCTTCAGCTTTAAGAAGTTCGGGATCGAGTCGAAGATCTTTAATTGCTTCGTCCGCATCTGCTTCTATTGGTAGTGGCGGCAAGGGTTTATCTGTGATTGGTTTCTCTTCTTCCTTTTCGGTTTCAGGGCCGGAAGTCGGTATTGATTCCGCTAGTGTAGCGGTGACCGGTGGAGGTGATGACATGGGCTCATCTGGTTGCTCGGTTACTGTCTTTTCTTCGCCAGAATCTTGTTTGTCCAGAGGAGCTGGTGGAGGCGGAGAGCGCATGATCGTATCTTCATCTTCAATCTTGATAGCTTCAACTTCCTTGGCAGCTTCCGAGACAGGTGACAGAGGGTCAACAGGCTGTGTTGGGACCTCAAGCTCCGTAACAACCGGCTCAGAGTCCTGGGTCTCTGATTTTTCCTCCTTGGGGGACCCTGTTTCATCTTCCACCGTCGACGGCTTGACTTTTTCATGCTCATCCGCGAATTCACCATCGTTGACTTCCTCTAAAACTGTCCCAACTGCCACGGTTTCGAATTCCTCTTCATCTTTTCTATCAGAGAGATAGTTGGGACGATCGTAAAGAGACTCGCGTAGGTCCTGCCGGCCGGCAACAAGGGTTGCTAAATCATGCTCTCTCTGCTGTCGCAAACGTTCTCTCTGCGTATCCCTCTGTCTAACGTAATCGTCGCTACCCTTTTCGTTCAAGAGACCCATGTTACTACAATGCAACAACTCGGCCATAAGTTCGCAAGTTTTAAACCGATCAAAACCTAACGGTTCAATGGTTCCGCCAAACGCTGCCTTCAACTCTCTTCTCTTAACCGTCCGTGTTCCATCTTCGTTCAATACAGAGGGTTCAGAGTTCAAAATGAGACCAGTGAAATCGGGTACGTGCTTGGCGAATAACCGTAGGAGGTTTCCTAGGTATATAGGATCCCGACCGGATGGGATGGAGTCTATCCCTCCCGCTAATTCGGGGTCGTAGTCCGAATTGTTCTTCCTAATCACCTCGATGATAATACCGACACCGACAGTAAGTGGGTTACCACCTTTGAGCATGGCATCGATGAGAGACTGAACACTACTCTCCGATACTAGCTGTCTAGTGAGATTGTTCGGGCCGATGCATGACTGTTCGTTTTGGGATGCATTGGCGGATATAGTGATTATTGCCTTAAGAAAGTCACCAGTAGACGTTTGAGTGGTTGAAGAATGATCGGGTGAGAGGAAGGACAGTAATCGGGGTATCAAGTCTTTAGCACAGAGCCACTAAATATTTTTTTTTAAAAAAATATCTCCGTTAGAATTTATGGGCAGAGAGATAACGTGTATAAAAACGAAAGGATACTCACGTCGACGATTCCATTTCCGCCATCAGATTTCTCCATACTGATAATTTTTAGAATGAGGTCCATGA
This sequence comes from Arthrobotrys entomopaga, assembly GCA_012184315.1. Classification (NCBI taxonomy): domain Eukaryota; kingdom Fungi; phylum Ascomycota; class Orbiliomycetes; order Orbiliales; family Orbiliaceae; genus Arthrobotrys; species Arthrobotrys entomopaga. The sequence continues at coordinate 546,405 of LDDX01000033.1, forward strand.
TAAGAGGGGTGTCGATATGTTTCAGCATCATTGGCACGATATTTTCGATTGACTTGAAGAAATCCATCATCTCGCCGGTTTTCTTGTCAAACAGGGTCTCGTTAACCTTGGTGAAATACCCTGCCTGGAGCGGGTCCAACGGTGCCGGTCGTTCCAAGAACTTCCAAAACATGCGTAGGTTTTCAAGGTTGTCCATAAGAGCCTCGCATATCGACCATGTTTCGCTCGAAAGAACCTCACAAGACACATACGAGTACTTTAATCGGGTCTTCTCGGCCTTCTCTCGTTCGGCATCGGTCAGAGCGGGTGGGACGTCAGCTTGGGGTTCTTGTTTGGGAGAACTCGGCTCAGCCTCTGCTGGAGGGCTTGCCGTTGCTTCTTTTTCTTCGTTCGGTTCTTCGTCGGTTTTCTCACCGGCGGCATCTTTGTCTTCGCCTTCCGGTACGGTGAGAGGGTCTTCTGGGGTGAGAGGGAGAGCTTTGGCATCGCCAGACAGACCGATCACCGTTGGAGCTGACGGCTTGGGTGCGATGACATATTCGAGAAGCTTTCTGATAACGGCATCTTCGCGTATGAACTCGATGAGCTTGGTGTTATGCTGCTTGAGCTCTTGGATGAGATCGGGTTCGTCGAGAAGGGTCTCGAGAGTGACATCGGGCTTGTCTAGGATAGTGTCTATCGTGCTAATATTCGCATAGCCACCGAATCGCCAAAACATGCTGGAGAGAGTGTGTGGGGGGGAGCCCGGGTTCTAGCTCGGAGACGGTCGAAGAGGGAGAATTCTAGAAGGATATGGGATGTTGGTGCAGGTGGGTTGCTATTTGCTATATGGAGGGGTAGAGATAGCAGCAGGCAGTGTGTTGCGGTGAGGTGGAGCTAGCAGATTTGAACGACGACGAACGTCAGTGCTGCTGCAGACCTGGAAACCTGGTCGTCTGAGCTCGGAACGACGGTCGAGTCGAGTCGGGGACTGGGACTGCACTTGGGCAATTAGAAGGTTCTACTGAGCCTCCTCAAGCATAGGGGGTAAGAGGTCTTGCGAATAATACAATGATGATATCGATAGGTTTCGGGGAGGAGGAAAGGGTATCTGTGTTTAAAAAAAACTATTATTTTGCTATCGTAAGCTCGGGGACGACGTCTCAGGACGGGCCGGTTTTAATAAAATAAAACATGTAATTTTAAATTTGGGCGGAGAGTGTGACTTTCGGAAGAGGTTTTTCTCAGACAGGCCCGGCCAGAGTAGTTGGTAGCTCCATCCTACTGGCTAACTAAGTAGCTAGCTCGAGACCTGCAGCTGCAGGAATAACAATATGCTATCACAGGTACGTACCAAGCAAGCTAGGCTTTTACATTTCAAATCTAAATTAAAAAGAGAAGCTTCGAAGCTAAAAAAAAGGAGGGACAAAAATGTTGGCCCGATGAGATGATGCATCGATGGTGGTCGAAGCTTGAGACACACTACAAGATGGATATCTGGAGAGATTGCATTGTTTTCAGAAATTCGATGAATCCAAATTGAATTCTCTCGAGTCCGCTGCCACGTGGGTCCGTGGGAGTCTCAATTCCATGTGCTCGAAATCCCGTTTCCGACCAGTCAATTGACAGTTCGTATAGGTACTTAAGTAAGTATCCAAGATATATATCCTTACTCGTGGGAAAATAAACGATCCACACAGGGAAGCTAAAATTGGTTTAACGAGCGAAAGGCCCATCCTATAACCCAGCTTGGTATACAATACCGAAACGTGGACTGTGATTTGATTCGCATATATACTTATGTATGAGATATGTATGAGATTCTCATAGTAGGAGACATGCATGATCATATGGCAAATGAATCGATTAATCAGACGCCGCCTAAAGTCACATTCACAATCTAACGGAGCTCTGAAATAATCAATTAATAAATAATCCACCCAATTGAAATCACGAAGGATTCTGTTCTGGTGGAAGAAGCATGATGAGCTGTCCCACTATGTATTATCGGCTCCGATTCAAAAAGCTTTAAAAGTCAATTCAACCGACAAAGCTCTCTACCAGCCGGACCGATTGCCCCCTCGATACCCCCACCTAGATATATACCATCTAGTGGATCAATCACCCAAATAAATACCATGTATGTGACTAAGAAAAAGATAGAAAGATAGAAAGATAAAAAAAATTGGTGAACTGAGTCCCAACCTCCCATTGCCAATCCCCAAATGCCAGCAGGTGCTACCGTGTTGACGCCACTCTCTGGTGGAAAGGCCTGCTGCGGTGTTACCACCCTCACAAATACCCTCCAACTTTACGCACGCCCATACTGGAGGACTACTCGCTCCGACGGGAGAACGCGCACCAGAGAGTTCGAACTCGACACCGCGGACACTGTCAAACCTGTTACGGCCGGACAAACAGTCTTGGCGAAGGGAGAACCCTCAACTTTCCAACATTATGACCATTACAGCCGAATTCAAAATTTAAGTTTTTGATTATACAAACCGTATTGCAAGCTCGGCGTTCAAATCTAGTCACGTGAGGGTGTCAATAGATCAGCTCTGATTGGCCACTCGCCCCAACACAAGTGACGTTCCGAATATAACGACCGTTCAACTTCACGGCGACGACGACGACGGCAATTGCACCAACAGCGACGACGACGACGGATAATCCCCTCGAAACTCCTCGTTCGGCATCGCCAGGGCCCGATCCTACTACCTTAGCGCCAATTGACCGGAGAGATACATACATACACCCATACCACCGCCATCATGTTGACCTCACGATCCTCCGTCCGCACCATATCAAAACGCCTCTCCTCGTCCTCCCCCTCCATCCCTCTCCGCGCCGCTGCATCCTTCCAACAATCCCGCCATCTAGCCACTCCGGCGGCAGACCCACCACCCCCGAAACGTACCAAATTCGGCGGCCTCAAAGACCAAGACCGCATCTTCCAAAACCTCTACGGCCACCACGGCGCCGACCTCAAATCCGCCCAAAAATACGGCGACTGGTACAAAACCAAAGAAATCCTCCTCAAAGGCCACGACTGGATCATCAATGAAATCAAAGCCTCCGGTCTCCGCGGCCGAGGTGGCGCCGGCTTCCCCTCAGGCATGAAATGGTCCTTCATGAACTTCCCGGGTTGGGATAAAGATACACGACCGCGGTATCTCGTCGTCAACGCTGACGAAGGGGAGCCGGGAACGTGTAAGGATCGGGAAATCATGAGGAAGGATCCGCATAAGCTTATCGAAGGCTGTTTGGTCGCCGGACGGGCGATGAATGCTACCGCCGCGTATATCTACATCAGAGGGGAGTTTTATCACGAGGCTACTTGTTTACAGAGGGCTATTCAGGAAGCTTATGCTGCCGGGCTGATCGGGAAGAATGCGTGTGGGAGTGGTTATGATTTCGATGTCTATGTGCATCGTGGCATGGGGGTAAAACCGGAAATACCCTAATCTTCGTGCGTTCGTCCGAAAGTAGTGGGAGGGGTTTGGCTGATATCAGTTTTTTTTTGTTTGTTTGTAGGCGTATATCTGCGGAGAGGAAACATCACTCATCGAATCGCTGGAGGGTAAACCGGGAAAACCTCGTTTGAAGCCGCCATTCCCGGCCTCTGTCGGTCTGTTCGGCTGTCCGTCTACTGTCGCCAATGTCGAAACGGTGGCCGTAGCCCCCACGATTTGTCGTCGAGGCGGGAGCTGGTTCGCGGGCTTCGGACGTGAGAGGAATGCTGGTACAAAGTTGTTTTGCATCTCCGGAAACGTTAATAATCCTTGCACGGTGGAGGAAGAGATGTCCATCCCTCTCAAGGAGTTGATCGAGAAACACTGTGGTGGTGTTCGTGGCGGGTGGGACAATTTGCTCGCAATCATCCCCGGCGGCTCTTCGACCCCGATTTTACCAAAGAGGATTTGCGACGATGTGCTTATGGATTTTGATGCGTTGAAGGACGCTCAGAGCGGGTTAGGCACCGCGGCGGTGATTGTGCTCGATAAGAGCGCAGATGTGGTCAGGTCTATCGCACGATTATCGGTTTTCTATAGACATGAGAGCTGCGGACAGTGTACGCCGTGCAGGGAAGGTAGCAAGTGGACTCAACAAATCATGGAGAGGTTTGAGAGGGGACAGGGAACGGCGAGGGAAATAGATATGATGCAGGAGTTGACAAAGCAGGTGGAGGGGCACTCTATCTGTGGTATGTAGCTCACTCTCTTTTGATATTTTTTAAAGTTAAAGCGATTGCTAATTTTTGATACCTTTCTAGCTTTGGGTGAGGCTTTTGCTTGGCCGATTCAAGGACTAATAAGACATTTTAGGCCAGAGCTTGAAGCTCGGATGAAGAAGTATGAGGAACTTCAAGGTGGAGCTGCAAGAGCTGGCGGGTGGGATCACGACGCCGTACAGAAGGGTATTCTGTCGTCGCCCGGTCCTTAAAAGATAAAACCAGCTATTTTCGTAATTGATATTCAAAGCGTGTAAATTTCTTTCCTACTTTTTAAATTTTGCTGATGGTAAAAAAAGAAGCATGAAGATTCGGCGGGTGTACAGAGATGCTTATATTCTATTCGAATTGTGTATAGTCTTTATTTCTTTCATAAAAAATATACATATCGAAATTTAGAAGGTGTAAAAGAAAAATAATGCGAAGAGGTATCACAGCAATATCATTCTATCCCAGCAAATATATAATCCAACGAGCAAAGAACAAAGATAGATGCACGAACAAATGAGCTTCTACTCCAAATGACGCCGAAAAAAAAAAAAAAAAAGAAATCGCTGTATAAAAATCACCCCAAAAGACACAGATTCCTACATATATTCGACTACGCCGCCGCCTCCCTGAGCTGCTTCGTCTCATCCTTCCCACCGTCTATAAACGTGGGTACCTCCTCCTGCATAAAGCTGGGTAGCTCTCCTTCCATATTAGATTCACCCCACCCGGCCTCAACCTCAGCGCCCAACGCCTCCAACTCGGCGTCCAGTTCCGCTTCATCAACATCTTCGGGGACGTTATACGCTCTGGATATCGACTCGTTTATTTCGTTTCCTACTTCCAAAAGATCGGCCATTTCGTCTTGGAGTTGTTCTATCTTGTCGATGTTTATTTTGCCGTATTGTTTTTTGAGCGCTTGGTTTGTCGTTTTCAGAGCGTCGACTGTAGTCATCACATCTGTTTATACACATAAAACCATACAGTCAGCAAATATCCCCCTATATAGATCAACCAAAAATGATATATATATATATATGGGTATACAATAGAATTACTTTTAAGGTTATCGACAGTCATGTTTGCTTGCTCCATATTCCAACTCTGATTCATCAACTGGTCCCGCTGGGTTTCGTACTGTTTCCGCCGCTGTAGTACCGAGAGAGCCTTTGATTTTATCGAGTTCTTGGCCGGTCCGTCACGCATCTTGGACATTTTGGTCTGGTAGGTGCCTAGCTCGGCGTTGAGCTGGGAGATCTTGACATCGAGGGAGGAGACGCGGGTGTCGATTTTGGAGATGGCGTCGTCGAGGGAGGGTTTCGGGGCTGTGGATTTGCTGCCGAAGAGGCGGTTCATCTTGAGGGAGGCAGCAGGCTCGGATTCGGAGAGGGTAATGCTATAGCTATATTATTGGATTATGAGGGTATATACTGAATTATATCGAGCTAGGATGGTCGAATATAAGATTCGAGATGGAGATTTCGATGGTTGATAATAATATAAGAAGATGAGATTCGATGGATGGATGGGACGGTGGGGCAGTTTGGTGCGTTCGTCATTTGCGACAAACGGCGCCGGTCAACTTGGCCACCCTGCATTTTACACCGCTCGCATGACCAGCGCTGCTCTAGCCTCGAGACTAGATTTTTCTCTAAAATATACAATCTTTAAGCGTTAAAATGCTTAGAGTATTCTGTTTTAAAGTATATCCGATAGACAAATTAATTACAATCAAAACCGAATAGGTAGCAAGGTTGTGTTTGGAGGTTAACAAGTGCCTAGGTCAGCCAGTGATAGCTACAGCTATTAGCTACCAAATTAAGCACAGAGTGTCCCAAGCTTCCCCCCTCAACCATCCTCCCCAGGCCAGGCAAGCGAGTCGACATGTCATGATATAAAAACCACCATCACCACCACCACTCGTCGCAAATCACTACCAAACTAGCCAGCAGGAAACAACCTGCAGGCAGTGATATCTACAGTCATGCAGGTCTCCGGCTTCACTCACACCCCCGTATCCCAATTCTTCGTCTACTACCTCGTCATCGCCGCCGTCGCAATCTCCGTCAGCGACTACAAATACCTCTTCCACATCCAGATCATCCCCCATCTCTGGAAATGGAACCAATGGTGGCGGGTTCTGATCTGGCAGGGCACCTACGCCAACACCGGTGAAGTCTTGTTTGCCTCTTTGGCGGTTTATAATTTACGAATCATAGAGAGGTTGTGGGGGAGTCGAAAGTTCGCCGTACGTTTTTAACATATATCCTACATTCCTTGCACAATTCTAGTCATATCTGCAAATAAGCGGATTTTAAGATACAATATTGCTGATATGATCCATATATATATATAATATAGAGCTTCTTAACGTACAACCTCATCTCAACCTCCCTCCTCACCCCTCTCCTCCTCGGCACAATCCTACGCCCTCTCACTTTCTGGCGAATGAACTATCTCCCACCGGGTCCGACACCCTTAATCTTCGCTCTACTAGCACAATACCACGCCACGATCCCATCCACCTACAAATTCCGCCTCCTACTCCCTCTCACACCTACAGAACAACAACAACCGGCGGCAACACCGGCAATCCAAGCTGCCAGAGAGGAGGAAGAACCAGCTATCACATTATCCGATAAGTTTTACGTGTACTTGGTAGCAGCACAGTTAGCGCTCAGTCAGCCACCGGGGAGCTTGTTGGGCGCTGCGGTGGGGTGGATTGCGGGGTATGCCTGGCGGGCAGAGTTGTTGCCGTGGGGACGGTGGAGGTACCCGATTTGGCTTTTCGAGAAGGGGAGGAGGGATGGAGAGTACGGTGAGCTCAGGAGGATGGCGAGAGGGGAAGAGCAGCAGGGACAGGTGGGTGGTGGTGGTGGTGGAACGGGAGAAGGGCAGGTGGAGGGAGGGGAGGGGAGACGGCCGTTGAGTACCCAGATATTAGACCAGTTCAGAGGAGGGTTTTGACATCGTTAATTAATCAATCAAAAAGACCTATAAAGTACTCCCTTTTTAGGAGCTGCTTTTTTATATTTACGATGCATGGATTGGTGTTTCTTTTTATTATTATTATTATTATTATTCTTTGTGAAGAGCGAAATAGCGGGTTTAACTACATTCATGTGTGCACATATTTTACCTTACATTATATTCTACTTAAGTAGTCAGCGGCAAAGGAGTTTCGTGAGGAATGGACTTGCGTCTCTAAAGAGCTGGGTTACTCGAGCTCTTATATCTGACGCTTATATGAGAGTTCGAGATAGCTAGATTTGTATCTTTAAGCATAGTATCTAATGATAGATTGATTCCTCTTACCTACTTAAGTAAGTAAGTAAGTACTTATTCATTATCTCGTCTTTGGTGTTTTATAATTATGGTGTTGAACGGGCGACTTTAGCAAATGTCTTGGCATCGAATCCTCGTTCTCTTCATTCGCGTCATAGTCATACTTACCTAAGTCAGTACTTACTTGGTTGATAGAACCCCATCCTCCCACTCATCATCATCATCACCACAATGATGAAACGCTCCAAACTCTCCATGCAAGTCGCCTACGACTCGGACTCCTCCAATCCCGATTCCGACGACCTTGATGAGACCGAACTCCCAGACCCTTCTGCTCCCGACGATAACGAATACGATACTTCCTCGCACCGCAGGAAACGCATCAAGCGCTCCAAACAGGACGCGAAAGAAGCCGCCGCGCTTGGCGTATTCGGCAGCGATGAAAGCGAGGACGATTATCGAGATTACTCTCGTAGCGCGAGGGGCAAACGTGGGTTTAGGAATCTACGGGAGGGTGGGATGAGTTTTGTCAAGACTGGGGATACCATCGACGCCGATGATGATGACGACGACGATGATGAAGAGGAGGACGACGAGGAAGAGGGGATTGGCAAGAAGGATGATTTTTCCGTCGAGGCTACAGCTGGTCTACGAGATCTCGGTACCCGTAGAGGAAACGAAGGCTACTCTGACGAAGACGAAGAAGAAGACGAGTACAACCGTCCCACCGGTGGACTCGGTAGCTCTTTAAGATCCGGCGTAGGACTAGCATTCAAACCCGCGACAAACACCGATGAGATGAGCGTCGATGGGGATGAAAGCGCCGACGATCGGCCAAGATTAGGATTAGGCTCACTCAAACCACCCATGTTCGCACCCAGATCTCTGGGCGGTATCTCCGGCGCAGCTTCAGGAACAGCGACACCCGCGTCGCTGGATGGACATAGAGGACTAGGTTTCCACTCTGGGGGTAACAGTAGTATGGAGCCCTCACCGGGTCCGGAATCCGAAAAGCCACTGTTCAAACGAGCGGGGTTAGGCTCTAGTTCTGCCAACTTGGGTTTTCGAAAAGCTGGTACCATCGATTCCGCGGATTTGGAGAACCAACCTATCCCCGGAGACGATGAAAAGGCTTCGATATCCGCGCCGCTGGGGAAGGGATTTGTGTCTTCGATACGACGGGAAGCTATGATGTTTGCACCTTCCGGTGTGGATAACGAAGGCGAATCTCCTCCACCGGAAAAGCCAAAGATTCGGCCGTCGTTTACGGACGTGAGAGGGATGAAGAAGAAGAAGGGACAGGGGGATGTGCCTGTTGTCAACCAGGAATCGTTCGCCGCGAGGATGATGGCCAAGATGGGGTATGTTCCAGGTCAGGGTTTAGGAAAAACTGGAGATGGTAGATTGGCGCCAGTTGATACCCAATTACGGCCTACCAGAATTGGTCTCGGTGCTGTGAAAGAAAAGACGGAACAGGCAAAGAAGGAAGAGAAGAGAGCGAAGCTATTAAGAGGGGAAGTACCCTCCGATAGTGAGAGCGAGAAGGAAAGGAAAAGGAGGAAAAAGAAGAAGGAAAATGCCATGGGAATACTGGATAGTGCTAGTGGTAGCGGGGCATCTACACCTGCAAGAAGGAGACCGCGGTTCAAGACTGCAGAAGAGATGGCGAAAGAGTTGGATGGGCTGAATGTTCCGTCCGCTCTCAAGAACATTATCGACTTTACAGGCAAGGAGGCTAGGACTCTAGATGTTGGCAGTCCCGGGTTTGTAATGTCCGGTGCTGCGCCAGAGGTCGATAACGAAACCGTCAAGATTGCAAAACTTGCGAGAAAGGAACTGGAGGACTTTGCGAGGGAGTGGAAGAGATTGCAGGAACGCAAAAAGTTTCTCCAATTGGAGGAGCAGCAAATGACGGAGGATATGGACGAGCAGAGGGAGACCGTCAAAGCTCTTCAAGGAATCGTCGAATCGACTGGGTCACTAACCATCGAAGCATCGGGTGCCGAGAATCGGAACGAATATGAAGACAAAATCGCTGCTTTAACAGCTGAATTGGAGGCGATACAATTCAAATACAAGAACGAAGTGGAAGTATACGAGCTCTCAGAGGCCGCCATAGCTGCCTTCCATCCATTGGTAAGCTATCTCTTAACACCTATAAACAAACAAAAAAATATACTAACCAATCTTCGACAGTTCAAATCCGCATTGGCACACTGGGACCCCCTAACGGACCCGGTATACCTGCTTGACCACATCCGAAAACTTCGCCACATATTCTCAATCCGAACCCTCGAAGATATGGAAGCATCGCTGGCGGCTACTGGATATGCTGAAAAATCCGGCAAAAAGTCCACGCACTACGAAAGCATGATGTATAACATTTGGCTCCCCAAGATTCGAAGCACCATCAATAACTCATGGAACGTACACGATCCCACACCTGTGCTTACCATATTAGAAACCTGGAGCGGCGTATTACCACCCTTCATCACAGCGAACATCCTGAACCAGCTGGTATTACCGAAGCTTAAAACCGCAGTTGGAGAATGGAACCCCCGCACTTCCTCGTCATCATCCAGGAAGAAGAACGCACCCCCACCCCACATATGGGTCTTCCCTTGGTTACCGCATCTGAGTGCCCACATGGACGATCTGGTCAGAGAAGTACGACGGAAGTTCAGGGTAATCCTCGATAAATGGGATCTCTACAAGGGAGCCCTCGACGGATTGGAAGCATGGAGAGAAGTATTCGGACCTGGCGAGCTCGAGAAAATGTTGATCTCCCATCTTCTTCCCCGTCTCGCGGACCTCCTCCGTCGTAAATTCGAAGTCAATCCCGCCGATCAAGATACCAGACCTATGGAGGCCGTGATGGCATGGTATCCCTTTTTCCGACAATCCACGTTTGCGCAGTTACTGGAAGCAGAGTTTTTCCCCAAGTGGATGCAGACTTTATACCGCTGGTTGACGCTGGAGAGCGTAGATTTGGATGAAGTCGGGCAGTGGTACGAATGGTGGAAGGGGCAGTTTCCGAAGGAGGTAAGGGAGTACGTGCAGGTTAAGCGGGAGTTTAAGAAGGCGTTGGATATGATGTCCCAGGCAATGGAGGTAGAGGATGGAGTTGGCGGGGCGAAAATTATACCACCTGAGAGTGGTGCCGCTCGACCCATTCGACCTTCACCGCCGCCAATAACAGATAAGAAAGTTGGTAAGGAGAAAGGGAAAGCTGGTGGGGCCGGTGGGGGAGTGCCCGGCGAGACTACGTTTAGAGAGTATATGGAGGAATGGTGCGCGGAACATGGCTTTCTTCTTATGGCGTTACGTAAGGCGCATGAAGGGACCGGACATCCGCTGTTTAGGATTACTGAGAATGTGAACGGGAGCGGTGGAGTGCTATGCTATTTTCACCAGGATGTGGTGTGGGCTCAGGATAGGAAGAAGAAGGAGGTGTTTGAGCCGACGGGGCTTGAGAAGATTCAGGCGCGGGTGGAGGCTGCTCATCACTGATTCCCAAATCCCATTATCCGAGTATAGATAGATATAAACTCACCAAAGGGTTTGACTCAATTGTACTATATATATCATTATCTAACATGACCTTGTATTTTTATAGACTTAAAAAAAATGATACCCAGATCCATACATTTATATTAAATTTAAATCAAGCATAGCATAGTAGGTACTTTAGATTCCTTTCCGATGCTTATCAAACGCTTCTTGCAATCCGCTCCCATTCTCAAGCACATCGATTCGAACCTTCTCGTCCGCTCCGGTAATCTTGGGAAGTAACTCGAGCACATTATCCAATTCATCCTTCGGAATCGAAACGACACCGTTTATTGGATCCGCGAAGATTATATCGCCCTACCATATATCGATATCAACACCATAGTCATATCATAACATCATCCATGTATAGAAGGCTATTATTATAATTACTCAGACTCACCTCTGAAACTTTAACCCCCTCGATTTCCACCTCTCCTCCAACGCTAACACATTTCGACTCCCCGCCTGCGCCTACAGTACTAGTACCTTTAGCCCACACGTTCACCGGCAAACTCTGCAATTCTACCACATCGCGGATCCGTCCGTCGACAACGATTGCGAGACCGTTGAGTTTTTTGATACGAGATGCGACTAGTCCGCCTAACACTGCGTTTCGTTGACCGGGGGGTTGGGATATTACGGTTATTGTACCGGGGGGTGTTTGGTCTGCGAAGTGGGTTGAGGGGGGGAGGGAAGAAGGTGTTGGGGAGGTTTTGGGGAGGAAGAGGACGGTGTGGGCTGGGGCTATTATGGGCTTCGAAGGGGGAGGAGAGGGAGGAGGAGAGTGAAGGACTGTTTGATTGTTAGTGGTGTAATAATTATATGATATAATTTATAAAATTGAGTGTTGGAACTATTGGATGTTTCGATTGGTGGATGTGGATGTGGATATGGATATGGATGCGTTCTGGAATGAGTACTTGCCAATGTCTGCAAGGAAACCCGCACCGGGAACTTTCAGCTTGAGTAGTGCATCTGAGATCTTGAGGGGAGATTATGATTAGTGAGGAGTGTCTTAAGGTATAAGCATTGAGTTGATATTGGATATCTTCCATTGCATTGCATATCGCAGTAGTATACCGGCCGTGGTACTAGTGAGCCTGAGCTATGAAATTAATGATGGACTTACATCACATGCGTTATAGTTCGACAATATTTGTATCTTTTCTTCGAGGGACATTGCGAGGAAGTTCAATTTTGGCTGCACTAGGGACAAAAAGATTTAAGCTTAATAATCGACCATTGATATGGGCGTTCTATTCAAACTTCTGGGTACCTGGTAGTTGAATTCAATTGAAGCCGATAATGTTCATATACATCCGGATGCCGATTTCAAGATGTTGCATGTTGGTGGCCCATCTACCCGAGGTCTTCAAAAATACAACACGTCAGACAACTATCAAGGTGAACTCTAATTTTATCTTTAGGGATTCGAGGCTTAGGTTGATAAAAGCCGATATCTATATTTCTATAAACGCATACCCCACAATACCGCAACTATACGATCCTTTAATAAAAGGCGGAAAGTATACTTAGCTATTAATAATTATGTAATCGATCTTCTAGTATTCTTGTCAATACAAAAATTTTAAAATGAGTCCATTTAACACTTGCACGTGAAAGCTGCAACCGTATATATGTGGGTCAAAAAAAATATTGGTATAACGACACTCCTAATATTATTCAATCTGTAATCACGTAAGAGAATTTCATCATTTGTTGGTTTGATCTATTTGATCCGTTTGTTATAAAAATATATGTGATTGATAACAAAGCTCAATATATTTAGCTGGTCTCAGTCATAATAAAGCGAGGAGTGTGCAAATTATATACTATACTTGGCGGCTTGCCCTTATATATAAACCCTAGCCTAAATTAATACATGTGAATGCAAATTGACACGGGTTGTCCAAACATTAGCGCTATAGCCTCGATACCAGTCCAAACATTGTCAAGTCTGTTTGCTAGTTTACGAGACAGCTAGGCAGGACTGTCTTGTTTTTTGAACTAGGTTTTCTTCAGAGTAAGGGATCCTCGCCCAGAGATAGTGATAAAATGTCAAGAAATATTCGAGACGTTTTATATTTGAGAAAATATTGATGCCGTTCGGATTTTGTAAGAGCATTTTCCAGCCAAATTTACATAAAATTCCAGCTTCGGCCCTGATCCCAGATCCAAAAAAAGCATCAAAATATTCATCTTTTGGATTCCAAAGCTCTTTATCACCATTTCGTCAGACTTTGACAAACAATTTTGATTGTGGCTTTCTCAAAGTAATATCCGCGGATGTACCTAGTAAATGACGTTCCTGTAAACACCCCAAGGACAGACTCCAGACCTTTCTCGAACGAAGGTTTATCTCTAGCAAATTTAAAGAATATTACGGAGACAATTTTGGTGTCTTCCCTATGTTCAACCTAACCGTAAGGTTACGATCCTCTGTTTCTCGAGCCATATAAAATTTAAAGTAGAATTCAACATTCTTGTTCGTTAGTCAAGTCATCGGTAATTTCCAAAGAACATTGTATGACTCTCAGAGTGAAGATTGACTCCTCCGACAAGAAGCTGGCCTTCAGGGTGAAGTTTAATGTTTGTACGCAAAGAGTTGATAGTGTTCTATCTTAGTATAGATTTGATAAGATGAAACTATGGGCTAAGATGGTCGTGAAAAAAATAATACTCTCGCAAATTGTGAGATCCTTGAAAGCGAGGAGAATGACATCATGCATCATGAACATTTTATTATTTATATGTTTAAAAAGCATGCTTCATGCATATGCTAGTTTCATTCTAAATCAAAAAAATATTTCCCCCCCAAGATAGTCAACTATTCTTACAACTTTTTTTACGTCTTGAACCAATCAAGACCTCTAAAACCAACCAGAAAGGTTATATTATGTTATTAGTATCACGTATATAAATGCTCCGCCGAATTAAACTTGACCTAAATAGCTGGGAGCATCGATTCTACATATGAAGGAAGTGCTCGAAGTGAGCATAGTGACTGGTCAATTCATATAGTATACGCAAACCTTCCAAGGTCCGGTAAGCGCGAAGGTTCAAAGCAATACAACAGGAACCACATACGGCGAGGACTCGTCTCGTTATAACGTTAGCCCAAATCTCGAGATCGATCCCACAGGAACGAAATGTGCCGACTCGAGTATTGCGTTGTGTCGTTACATTCTTGAAATGGCAAGGACTAGTTACAGCTCGGACAAGGATGGCATCATACTATCTGGTGAATGAGACAACAAAGACTGGCATAAGAACGGTCTCGCATGAGCCCAGTTTCGATGTCTCTGCGAAGCAGGGAGTCTAGAACAAACATAGTATGGTGCCAAACTACACGCTATCAATCAGAATTCGCATCTAATCACACTCGATACAACTTGGTTGAGACAAGACATTTTTTTTTTATCCCAAACAGAATATATGCACAAGCTACGATGTTTTTGAGGGGTTTTATATGTTGGTTTAAACGCTTATGCATGGTTCAGACGCCTCAGAGGGTCTTATCTCCAAAAAGTGTCCTCGTATATGCATACGCTAGATCATTCTATATATCCGACAATTTGAGGAAATTTCGAAAGAGGAATAAGTAGCTTCGAATTCATCGATTTGTCCGAGGTGGAATATCTCCCTCGCAAGCTTAAGCCTCGTCGCGACGCACGAAATATCTATATTATACTAGCTACTTAGCGAGGTGTCAAGCCCGTGCGCCCCACAGCTCAGTCGTACCGTATACCACAGCGCAGCTGGCCCTGGCATGCAAGCAAGCAAGCATTCCGGTAGTTAACCCCTTAGCTCTACAGGGTCACGAGTCCCGTCACTTAGCGAGAGGGATAGGATATATCGATAGCAAGCCGTGTCTGATCGGAATATTTATTGTAATCTACGGGAAATAATCTCGGCTCTCGTGAAAATTTATCGATATCCACTAGCTTGGCAATATAAATTTATAAACCTCATTTGTATTCACCACGAAGGACATGACACCCACCAACCGAGTTCGAAAATTAATTCCGTGTTGGAAAGTCAATATCCGTGGTCCAGGTCATCGGCGGCCTAGTTAATTAACATACATAGACTCGTCAAGTGACGGTGCAACAGAGACAAGGGGGGTAACCGTTATCACATCAATGACGACCACTCTATCGATGCTGAGCTGAGAGGTCGTGCGAGCTCGAGATAAACGGCTTTTTGCTCAATTACAACTAGCAGTGCACTATGCATTATACGTGCCAGCTGGCCTGAGCTTTTACGAGTCCAATTCGATTACAAATTGGTTCCGGCTTGGGTCAAGACTCAAAGTTGACTCCGAATCGAGAAAACGGATACTATGACCTGATTTAAATGTGCGCACGGCTGTGCGACTAGAGCATACACCAGCCTAACATCGAACAACTAAGCTGATAACCAATAAAACCCGCTTATTAAACGAGCAACTGATCTTGCTATGAAATTTCGAAACCTTTTAGCCCGATTTTCTGGCCCTCGATTTCAGGCGGGCTCGTGCCGATTTTTTTTTTTTTTTTTTTTTTTCGAACTTTCAACAATATATCCTCAAGTGATTGCCCGTCGCCGGTGCATGTGGACAAGGTGAAACCCTTTGAATTGTCCCGCGATCCCATTCGTTGATGATATTCCTTTAACCTTTCGATAACGGAAAGGTGCCTTTCCGTCCTTGCCCGCTCGAGTTTATTGGAAGCGAGAAACGTACAAAATAAAATTCAGCTGCAAAAATTTGCAAATGTTGCAAGACCTGGTAGCACCGCGTGCACCGGGATGTGAATAAGTGTGATTGCGGAACGTTACCTTATTTCTCGCTTCTATTCTTCCTATATAACATGTCGGTGGAAAGTTCAACATCTGATTTCCGATATGCTTTTCCTTCAAAAGTCCATGAGGCCTTCAAGGATATACTGAGTTGATGGTATTTAATTTATTTATTTTTTACTTACTAAATTACGGAAAAGATAATAGTGGAAAGCTAGCTAGTATACGTATATAGATCACTGCTCTATCGAAATATATCATATATAATCATCAATACTCTAGTGTACGTTGTGTGCCTAACTTATATTCTTGGCGCCTTATAATTATATAATCACTTATATAATACGAACCCGAAACATGCTGATGCCCAAGCTTTGTAACAATTACAACAGCATCGCCGTTCAGCTACGGGACATCGAACCTATGGTACCATGGTCTTCACCGATACAACCATCTGCCAATATTGGTAAAGGTAGGGGGCGGAGGTTAAAAGGAAACCGGGAGAAGATTGTGTAACTAAGTATCGATATTGGGAGGGTATGGTATTCATGACGTCCGTGCCTGGGGAACATACACCACAAACGGAAACACTCTCGATCTAATTGATAAGAACGATATAGGTAAGACAAGTTGGTAAAATGGATCCGTGACTTCGGGGAAACTTAAGAATTGTCCCTAGGGCTCTGTGTATGTTGGCCCTTGGTCCTAGCTTCACGGCCGGGAAATCGAGTCGGGCCCCGGGACGACCAACCAATTTCTTTTTAGTTTATTCGTCACAAAATGGTAGTTCATCTTGCTTTCGGTAACAAACTTGCGGCTTGATAAGTATTCGACCACGGTGAACTTGCAGACAGCTTTATTGCATATATTGTTGGTTGGCCTGGAGCATAGATTCCATCCAGCCCCCGGAACCTCTCCCGGCGATATCTCTAAACTTGTTGTTGATCAATTAATCAGTTGAATGTGTTTAAGCCTCTTTTCAAGTATTTAAACTTATACGAACTACATATAATTTCCTTGATCAGGCAACCAATTACGAAATTACTACGAGAATCCTCATGTTTATAATTTTGGAATTTTCGGACAATTATAATAGGAATTGCTCTCGTAGGAATCAACTCGAGTATTCTGACGGGAATTGTGTTGTTTGTGTTCTTTCTAAATTCATCTGAGCTTTGAGCTTTGAGTCAGGTTTGAGGCAAAAAAAAAAAAAAAAAAAAAAAGGTCATTGAAATTTAAAATCTAAAATTTAGTAGACCATTCAAGTTCTTTCTTGGAAATTTGGAGAACCCTCTGGGAAAGGGGTGTGGACAACTGTCTAAACATATGGTCTAATTTTTTTTTATGTCGAAGAAAAAGTTGAATCAAGGTGGATTCACTCGAGGAACAATAAACGTGACATGCCCATGGTCTCAGGGAGAAAGCTTCAGAGG
Source organism: Arthrobotrys entomopaga (assembly GCA_012184315.1). NCBI lineage: Eukaryota > Fungi > Ascomycota > Orbiliomycetes > Orbiliales > Orbiliaceae > Arthrobotrys > Arthrobotrys entomopaga. The sequence continues at coordinate 563,655 of LDDX01000033.1, forward strand.
ATTGGTTTTTTTTTTTTTTTTTGTTTGTATTTTTGCATTTTTGGCATAGGCACACGCTAGTGCTCATTGCATTGCATATTGCAGATGGCTAGGTATATCGGGATGGATAATTCGATTGTGGATGATTTGGCTTGCGCATGCTTACCCTTGGTTAATATTAGTCCAAGCTCGATATGTAACTTAACTGCAGCAAAGCACGCGCATATTGAGCAATCAATCGATCAATCATCCCATGTCTGCTAGCTTGGCTGTTTAGCTGTCCAGTTTTTATCAAATTCTCTCAACTTTTACCTCGTCTGGTCTGCGCTGGCCCTGACTTCACTGACTGAACTCGGGTTTGATTGTTTGAGTCTTAACTAGTTTGCTGTTGCTGTGGAGTATATAACCAAGTACTTAACTAATAGCATGCATATGCATTGCCAGAGCAGAAATGTTATACACTTTTTTTCCCCACATCGAGAGTATATATATTAATAATAATAATAATAATAATAATAATTATTATTATAAGTATAAGAGTATCATCAGATCGAATTGGATCGAGAAAGAAAGAAACATAATTTGATTTCGGGCCTGACTAAAGATTGAGTAAGTAAAAAAGTGCTTAAGTAACCAAACCGAGTAACGTTGAATCCTGATCAATCGATTGCAGGTGGTCAACCAGACTACCCTTAACTTAGCTTCCGTTGTTGTTATGATTTTATTCTTCTTCCGGCCGAATCTTGCTTGGTTCCCTTCCAACAACAAAAAAAAACAACCGCAGTTGCACCCAGCCCAAAATAATAGTATTAATAAAATAATAAAATAATGTCATAATAATAAGGAAGAAATACACTTGGTAGTTGGAGCGGAACAATCAATCTCGGGACCAGTCGTGTTGCGCTGCCCGTCGCGGAACAATTGCCTTTGCACACAGACCACCTCCACCAACAACACCACCTCCACCGCCGCCGGCCCCATCACAATTAATCCACACGCACGCACGCACGCACGCACGCACCCGTCCTGAGGCATCTCCCCCGTATTGTAGTTACACCCGGGCCACAGTAATATTATCGCAATATCCCCCCAGATATACTTTGGAGACATCCTTTCACCAAAGCATACACCGATCCAAGCTTAGTCTCATACATCGAACGAACCTAGGTTACTTACTAGGTTGGTCAGAGAAGCTGCTGGTGCTTTGCTGCTGCTCGTTACCGAATCTATCCACAAGAGTACTTAATAATACCTAATATTTTGCCGGGGGACGAGCCCACCACCACTTCCCATATTATTATTATTCCCAACTAAGTTGTTCCCGTTTTCCATCTCTCTCTTTCTTCCCCCTTCTTCCTTTTTTTTTTCCCCCTTCTCTTCTTTTCCCTTCTCTTCTCGATAGATAAATTATATCCCATCTCCCGGTTCGTTCTTCAAATGTCATCTCACGGAGATTCCCATTCGGACCGATATTCTTCTATTCACTCACCTCCAATAATAACTTCGCCACCAAACTATATCGCTCTCTCCACACCCGTATTTTCATCCCATCATATTCCGAGTCAAGCCTCGTCTTCGGCATCTTCTGCTTCTTCTTCGTCGTCGTTGTCTCTAGCTCGAACCGAGCCCGGTCCATCCTTGAAGCGACCCGGCTCTCCCTTACTACGGAAGACCCACTCGTTCAAGCTAGACGAAGGCTACGGCGAGGGTGCCGAAGAGGCTCAATCCTTCCAAGACTCTCACCTTGACTCCCAGGACACCGTCAGAGACGGTCACTATCATTCTGGTTCACCCTCGGGTGCTGCCGAGGTAAAAGTCCCGGATTGGATGATGGAACTTAGTGACGACGTTCGAAAAGGTAAATTCCGATAATTTCTCCTTCCAGTTGTACATTTTCGGCCAAACAACTGCCATCGTGTATTTCCTAGACTATCTCGCTAACTTTAATCGAAACTCAAATTGTAGAGCTTGCATACAAACTTGTTCGCTCGCTACCAACGTCAGCCATTGCCTCCATCGTGGAACGTCTCATTCCCGTCCTCCATCTCGACTTCATCACCCTTCTTCCGTCAGAACTCTCTCTGCAAATTCTCTCCTACCTGCCACCGAAGTCCCTTCTCAATGCCTCGTTGGCGTCGAGGACATGGCGCAAATTCTCCATGGAGCCTCGGCTGTGGAAAGGCCTCTACAGAGCGGAGGGTTGGTCTTTAAACGAGGAGGAAGCTTTCGCGTTTGAGCGCGAAATGCGTGGCGAAAGCAAGAGAAAGATCCAACAGGATGCCGAGACCTTTGTGAGATCGAGATATAATGGATTCAGCGGCGCTGCCCCTGGAGCCTCGTCAGCCGACAATGCGTCGACAGCCGCGACAGCAGGAAGTGAAACACGATCAATGATGTCCAGTTTCTCGAACGGGCAACAGCCGACGCCTCCCACTTCATTCCAATCCACCCATACTACACCGGACGAAGAGGACCTCTACCCGTCTCCGTTCGTCCCTCAACACGCTAATCCCGTCTTTTTGGCTTCGTCCTCTGCCGATCCCGCAAATATCTCTTCCATCACTACGTTCGGTCTAACCCATCCGAGACTCAACTGGGCGTTTGTCTTCCGGAATCGTAAAAAGTTGGAGGAGAATTGGCGGCAGACTAAATACGTCTCGTTCCAGATGCCGGATCCGGCTTACGCCCACGAAGGACACAGCGAATGCATCTATACCATTCAACACTCTGCTAAATACCTTCTATCCGGATCCCGTGACCGGTCGATAAAAGTGTGGAACATACACACCCGAAGACTCGTTAAGTCTCTAACCGGTCACGAGGGTTCGGTGCTCTGTCTACAATTCGACGATTCTGCCGCGGAGGACGTGATCTTTAGCGGATCTTCGGATACTAACGTGATCGTGTGGAAATTTTCAACCGGCGAGCGACTCAAAACAATCACAAAGGCTCACTCCGAATCCGTTCTTAACCTGAGGTTTAACAATAAGTATGTAGTCACGTGCTCCAAGGATAAATTCGTCAAGGTGTGGTCGAGGAATCAAATGCAGTTTGGTGAAAGAGAATTCGATGCTGCCGTGCGACAAATCCAACTCGGGAATAATCGATTGATCGAGCCATCGCAGTTGCCACACTACATCCAACTCGCCGGCCATTCACGACCCACAAAGGACCTTCCACCTCTCACCTTGATCCACACTCTGATCGGACACAACGCAGCTGTAAACGCGATCCAGTTGAACGGCGATGAGGTGGTATCTGCCTCTGGCGATCGTTCGATCAAGCTCTGGGATCTGAAGACCGGATATTGCGAGAAGACGTTCGTCGGCCATAAGAAAGGCATCGCTTGCATCCAGTACGATGGTGTCAAGATTGTTTCGGGGTCGTCGGATAAGTCTATCAGAGTGTGGGACAGGACCTCTCAAGCTGAGATTGCCAGATTGGAGGGTCATGAAGGTCTCGTGAGGACAGTGCAAGCGGGTGGACCGTTCAACGCCAGGATTGTCAGCGGTGGATACGATGAGACCATTCGAATCTGGAGACGTGAGGATGAAAATGGTGATCTTGATGATGGAGAAAATCCAGGGCGTTTTGGAACCCTGAGAAACGGTGTGTCTTGGAGGACTACAGGAATTCTGCGACATGTCAATGAAGTCCCACCTGTGCGAGCACACTCTCACATCATGGCAGCAGCAGCTGCAGCCGCCGCCGCCAATGCAGCTGCCATGCAACAGCCACCCGCTCAACAAAACCCACCTGCGGTTCCTCCGCCGCCACCAAACCATGGCAACCCAGCGTTGAACGCCGCTCAGAATGCTTTTATCAATCACAATAATGCTGCTCCGCTCCCACAACCTCCCCCACCGCACTTCAATATTGCCCCTATTCCCCCACCAAATGTCCAGCAACTGATCCCTCAACCTTGGAACCCACAGCACCACAATATAACCGCTCCAGCTCCGCAGAACCAAAACAAGGTGTTCAAACTGCAATTTGACGCGCGGTTTGTTTGGTGCTGCAGCCAGGATATGAGAATAGTTGGGTGGGATTTTGCGAATAACGACCCAGATATCATCGAAGCCAGTCGATTCTTCTAGTGGAAGAGTCGCCACGAAGGCTACGGATGATTTCTCTTTTGGTCTCTTTTGGTCTTTTTTCTGAAATTGTTTTTCAAGCACGCCTCCTTTTTACTTTTTGACAAGCATGGGCATTTTTTTGGTCTCGATCTTGAATCAGTTATATACACATACACGGACGATTACGATTCTACGACAGCTTCCTTCTTTTTTTTCTTTTTGCTTGTTTTGAAGTCCTTTTTGGCATTTTGAAGCTTGGCATTTTCAGGTGACGGACGCTAAAAAAAAAAAAGAAAAGAAAACTTGAACAAAAAGTCAACAATATTTTTGTAATCCAACGGCACGGTATCGGTTTACCCTTTCCGCTTTCTTTGTTTCTCCTTTCTTGCTTTCTTTCCCTCTGGGGGAATATATATAGAAAACTTGCGCCCTCGAGGGAACCCTTTAGCCTGAGTTTGGCGGTAGCGCTTCTTTTTATTTCTTATATACTTGTAGTAGTAGTAGTAGTAGTAGTAGTAGTAGTAGTTGTTGTTTTTTTGTTTTTTTTTTGGAAGCTTACAGCCTTATTCGCGTCAAGTTCTCGGCCTCGGAACTGATTAGCTCTTGTTGGTTTTTTTCTTCTCTTTTTTCTTCTTTTTTTTTTTCAGGTGGATGCTTCGTGCTGCGCGGCTGGTTTACGAGACAACGTGGATGTGCTTCTTCTGGTTTGATATTGGGGGGTTTTCTTTTTCCTTTTCGTCACCTATAGCTGGCGGCGTTCTTTTTTTTCCTTCTAAATATTCGATTCTCTCTCTCTGCTCTTGTGTTTTTTTTTTTTGTTGTATAGCTATATAATATATATATATATATATATATATAATCACCCGGTTTACCTTTCCAGCTTTGTGGATGTAGTTGATAGTTGATGTTTTGGAAAAGAATTCATTCATTTTATTTCATATATAACATCTTAGTCTTGGAGAACTATATACTTAAGTATATATACTTTAGTATATAAGTGCGAGACTGCCTTTCCCCTCCTTAATATAGCGACACCACACCTCTACACTAAATAAAATATAAAAAATGAGGGTGAAAAGGATAAGTGTAGATTATATTCAGTTCGAACTGTTCGTTCGTTATAACGTTCTACCACACCATCTCGAGATGCATAACCATCACATCCTCCCTAACCTCCCTCATAGCCGGCATAACCCTTTTAAAATCCTCGGTTTCCCTGAATTCCTGGTGAAGCTGTATGGTAGGCCATAGGGCTAACGTTAGAAAGACAGTTCGGTCTTCCACTGCCGGTGCGAAGGTTGCTGCTACTCCTCCTTTGAATGATTTGAGCGGTTCGGCGAGGGTTTGGAGGTGGGTTAGCATTGTCACGGGGGTATCTGAGTCTCCTCCTCCTGCTACTGCGACTGCTGGTGGTGGTGATTTTTTGGTTTTCATCCAGAAGTATTCGACTTTTGGTGGGTGGGATTTGAAGGATGGGTTCTGGGAGAGGAGGGAGTGGAGGGAGTGGGGGAAGGGGTAGTGTGTTATTTTGATGGGTGTGGTGGTGGTGGTTGGGGAGGTGAGGGCTGAGAGGGTGGTGGATACAAAGTCGGGGTAGATGTCCTGTTATTATGATAATAATATTATTCGTATCGAGTTATCGTATATATAGTGGATAAATAATATATAGAGGCGTGGTAACGTTGGGTTTGTATTACGTACGGTGGCTTTGAAGGTTTCATGGGATTCGAGGTTATCCCATTCTGTAAATATTTTATATATGATTTTTAGTAATTCATCTTATCTTAGTATGTATTATATATATGGATATATTGGAGGGTGAGATCTTCTTGAACGTACCGATAAACCAAAAGAGAGATTTCGGGTCTTCGATTCCCAATCCCCATGAGATATTCTGGCATCCCGGTTGGACGGAGAGGGTGAGGAGTGCTTTCATATTCCCTCCTTCCGGGTCCTTGAGAGTTTCGAGGGAGAATTCCTCTTTGAGGTGAAAGTGACAGACTTCCGTGACCGTCATTTTGCAAGTCGTATGTATAGTATATATATATATCAAAAGTTGTCTTGTAAATATATGACGTGAAGATTGACAATATATATAATACTAATTGCGATTCTAGTTTTTGATAGAGGAGACCAGGCGGGGGTTTCTGATGTGATGTCGAACGGGAGGTGATAATGTCAAGCTTGTAGCTTTGAGACCCCTTTTATAAACATTTACCTATCCTAAGATGAAATTAGTGCCTCTTTACTGTACATATAATATGATGTTGTTGATGATGTTGGATTTACAAATGCGGTCGAGTCGAGTCGAGTCGAGAGAGTATGGTGATATATCGATATATCGGGGTCTATGCTTACCGACAGCTTAACGTTGCGCAAGCTCGGAGTTCGAATGCATTCCGAGTCGACAGAGCTAATCTCGTCCGATAAAATGCGGTAAAATCACGTGCTTCTCCGGTATAACTCAGAAGGGTCACAGTAGATGTTCAAAGGCGGAGGTTTTACAAGATATATCGAACGGAGGGTTAATGGGACTACGCGGGGACTACGCGGGGACTACGCGGGGACTATTAATATGAACTTCTTCTATGCACTCCCAAGTTAACATCTTCCCATCTTTAATTTCAACGGACTTTGGAGACCTTAATTCCTTTCATATTAGCTAAGCTTGATCAATAACCGCGCGTTCTCTTGGTATTATTATCATATCGACATGCAGCATCTTTATCATCATCATAGCAATCATCCTAGGAGCAGGTACCGGTAAAATGGCCCGCTCGAATCCCAAGATGATACTCCTCCTCGGTGCTCCCACCGCTGCCTCCGTTCTGTCCTCCGACGACCGTCTGCTAACCTATCCCACCTCCCCATTCGAGCCACTTCCAGACCCAAATGCCATCAGAATTGAAGACTACCTCGGAACGGGTACCCTTCCCACAATCTCAACCTTCAATCCCACTAGCACCACAGCTCCATCCGATGAGGACCCCGCTCATGATCACATCGCGGAGCTACAAGCTTCCTCCGGCCGTCTAAAACCACTCCCCATCCCCGCCTGGCGCGTTCTCCCGCTCCGTCCACCCGTCCTACACACAGGTTACACCCAGCGAGCGTATGATCCCACGCCGTCAATATACGCCTGGCGACAACGATGCGAACGGTCCCTCTCAGCCAGCAGATCTGCCACTGCACTCAATAATGAACAGCCAATCCCACTCTCACCTGCCGTTCCTCGCCTCTCCTTTGACGAAGAAGACTCCTCCCATGATAGCTATACCACCGACCCAAACGGTTCATTCCTCGAACGCTCATACGCGGTTCACAACCTCCCCACCTCGCAAGTCCCTCCTCCGGAAACCTCATCACCCCCACCATCCTCATCGCCGCCTGCTCGCGACGACAATGGGAACGAAACATATGATACATACGATGGCGATAGCGACAGCGACAGCCTCCCGCCGCCCCCTCTCCCACCCCTCCCGATCACTAAAGTCACCGATCTGGAAGATCTACCCGGTCCCGCCGCCGTCCTCAACCCTTACAAAACACACATGGCCACAATCCTAGTTGGGATAATGAAAGTTGAATCCCAAATCATCAAAACAAAATACACCAACGAGTCGAATCCGTCAGGACAAGTCGAACTCCTAACGATAACCGTGGGAGATTACACCTTTGCAGGGTTACAAGTGAAAATATGGCTACCCGTATCGAACCCACAGCAACAAAGGCAGCCACAGCAGCAGATGATGGATAACGTGAATCCGTCAACGATAAACGGGCTCGAGAAGTGTCGGTATCTAATACGTGGTGATATCGTACTATTCCAGGATCTCGCGCTGTCGAATTTCAACGGCGTGGTTTATGCCAATTCGTTGAGGAGGGAGAGGAGTCGAGCGATATTTGTGTATAGGGATAAGAAGGGGTTTCGGGTGGATTTATCCGATCCGGTGGATACGACTGTGGAGAAGGTGAGGAGGTTGAGGGAGTGGGTTAGGGGGTATGTTGGGTATGAGGGGGATGATGATGTTGAGGGGATACCCATGGAGAGTTTTTAAGAGTGTTTTGATATAAAGTATATTTTGGAGATATATCTTTGGTGTTTGACAGGCTTATACTTTTTTGTTACGATTTATGATACCCATATAGTATTTTCTCTCTTAGAAGAAGAATTTAATGATCTGGTATGCATGCTATGCATGACGTTTCTTTTGAATTGAGTTTTAAACCACACCTACTTTGGTTGGTTACTAATTACACTATTTAATTCTTCATCTCAAAATTTTGAGATGACCTTTTTTTTCTTGTGTGAGTGTAGTTCACTACAACCGGCGTATGAAGTTTAAGAAAATCTCTTCTCGGCGGTCTTCCAGTTGATAACATTCCAAATAGCCTTGAAATAATCAGCCTTGACGTTCTGATATTGGAGACTAAGCAATTCACGAAAAAAGAAAAGAAAAGAAAAGAAAAATTAGTATTCGATCAAAGTTTAGGAAAACGTTATATATATTCGGACATACTAGTAGGCGTGTTCCCAGGCGTCGATGCCGACTAGCGGGGTATACTGCGTAGTATTAATCGGGTCTTGATTCTGTTATTAAATTTAATACCATCGTGTTTTTTAGCAATTTGTGAGACCAATAGGTTAAAGTTAAAATACGGTGAATAGGGTTATACTCACGGGCATGGTCACAATCGACAGCTTTTGGGTCGTATTATCCTTCACCAACCATCCCCATCCGGAACCTTGAATACCAGCCAAAGCAGCACTAAAAACATGTCAGAATTCTACACCCTCATATACACACCCACGGTATTTCCCCCCTAAAAAAAAACCTTTACACTCAAAGAGAAAGAGGGGGGTATATATATATTTTTTTACTTACTTCATCTTACCCTTGAACCCGTCCAAGCTACCCCACGTATCATCGATAGCAGACGCCAAAGCACCCGTAGGCGGTGCTCCACCGTCTTTACTCGTCGGCGATAGATTCTCCCAGAATAAACTATGGTTGACATGACCGCCGCCGTGGAATTTGATGAGAGATGTTAGCGCCACTTTTTCAGCGGGGGAGGAGGTTGCGCCGAATTTCTCCTGGGCGTCATTGATACCGTTGACGTAGGTTTGGTGGTGTTTTTTATGATGGATCTAGGGTTTGATATCGAGTTTAGTATTTTAGTACTTAGAGATTGGGTAATCTGGTGTGCGGACGTACCTCCATGATTTGACCGGAGATGTGTGGTTCGAGTGCGCCATAGTCGTAGGGTAGGTCCGGAAGGGTATATTTGGTCCTGACGGCGGTGATGCTTCCCAAGGCGCGGACGGAGGATGCCTTGGTTGCTCTGAAGAGCGTGGAACGGGTAGCAGCTGCGAGGGACATTGCTTTTGATGGTTTTCAATTAGTTATTCAGGTAACTTTCTTGGTATTGAAAGGCTACTATGGTCACGGTGGACATGAAAGGTTAGCTAGAGATTCGAATTCGTGGTAAAAAGTTATATGCAAGATACAAGCTAGCTACCAAGAGGGATTTTTTAAATTTTTTTTATTGTAGATATAAACGTACAATGCGGAAATTCGGATATGATGTCAATTGATATTCGGCCGATTACCGGATATCCCAAATATATCGGTAGAGGTGTCTTTTCGGCGGGGATGAGGTTGGTTAGTAATGAAGGCAACGAGTATTATCAATTATATATTCCCGGGTCTGAATTTCCGTAATTACATCACTTCGAATCTACCCGAACGCGCCGAACAAGTTGTGTGTTGCTTGTTGAGGTTAAAATTACCTCTCAAGGTTAGATTGGCAGAGCAACCGTCTATCTGCCTTTTCTGGTAATTTGTCGCTCCACGCGAACTACTCGTAACTAAGTACTTAAGTACTACTGCTTAGCTACCTCGCGACATTCTCGAGCTCCAATGCATAACATAACAAAGTCGGCGCTCCAGAGCTGCATGACATCCCGAGTAACTTTGAAAGACCAACCAAGCCAAGCGATTCGATCTCGGAATTGAGCTCCGGTTGAAATCTCAAAAGCTAATTTCTTTCTATTCTCACACGACTTTTCGACAAAGGCAAGGAAGGATACGTATCGATACATCGGTACCTCGTCGACAGCATGGGGAGCAAATACTACGATATCGATGCGATTCTCACAGATGCACAGGTACACCGATCAAATCCGTCCCAACTTTTTCAAGATGAGCGCGGATAGCGCTTTAGTAAATTTGGAATCCCAATCGTAAACTGACACGGATACCTACATCTCTTTTTTTCTCTTAGAAAATACCCTGCACATTCGAGGTCGACGTACCCGGTTTGGGTTATCTCGATGGTAATGATAACGCCGATATGAAGTCTGGTACAAAATTAGAACTTCCGATATGGTTAGCTGAGATTTTGGCTGTCAGGTACGCAGATTTTGTCACCGTCACCTTTCTTTTAGTACCTACCCTGTTTCTTGCCACGAGAGAGAGAGAAAAAAAAGATGGGACGATGTGAGAAATGATTATGCACTGCGAAACATCCAACTAATTCTGTTTTTGTGAAACGTTTCGACGAATCCTCCTCAGTACATACGAAATATAGTGAACAGCTCGGAACTGAAACTTTCATCTCTACCAATCTTCCACATGCGTTATCCGCCCCCGTGATGAACGCACTCAAAGCCAACCCTCTCTCTGTCAACCTTCGAGATCTCGCCACGCATTACTATGCCCTCGGAGAGCGAATGGTCAACCTCGTCGAAGACGCAGAAGATGAGCTGGTAGACACGTTGTCAAAAACCTTCACGCAGAGGACTATCGAGATTGCTGATCATGCGGTTAATCCGAAAGGCGCGTTAGGTGAAGGCTCAGAGTTCCTGATGGGTTTGGAGGAGTCTGAGAGACAAAGTAAGCAGCCTTTTTTTTTTTATTTTTATATTTTTGGTTCGAATTTTTTATAAATCTTTTTTGAAGAGCTCACGTTGGACCGCTGATCATGAGGCCTAACTGTTTGAATTCGTGTCATTATAGTATTCCGTGCTGCTCATGACACTGCAAAAGTAATGAAGGGCTGGAGGGCAGAGAAGAAATAGTGGATAGGTAGAACGTACAAGTTACCAACGTGGGAAAACAGTTCTCTCCCAAGGTCATACAAGGGAATAAAAGTTAGAAGGGCAGACGACCACGCTTGTTATTCCACATCCACTTGCTTAGGCTAGCTATAGCAGTGGTGTAACCGATTCCAGCTTATTTCCCCAAAGAATCTCAAATGCAGAGCACCCCAATAAAGACCTTGCTCACGAGCCCACCAAGATATCGATCGGAATCTACTTGAGAATTTTTTTTCTCCGAATGAACGGAATATACCAACCTACCAGACTATCAGCTTGCCGATTACCGAGTCACCAGGGCAGACAGACTTCCGACATATACTTCATGCAGTTCGCGTCATGAGTTCCACACTTATTTTTCATTGGAGTAGCGCTACACGGATATCTAGGTCTCCGTTATCCTTGAGCTCTCAAATTTTCTTTGCAAAGCATGTAACTCGGCACGAAATTGAAAGGTTAACAGCGAAAGCGGAAGAAAATTGTTTGCTGATTTGAAATTTATTCCAAATTCAAAGGTGGTTCGCGCCGACGAACTCGAGATAATCTATGACGATAGGCTGCAAGCCACCGTTCCTGCCTTTCTGTACAAGCAAAATCCTTGGAGCAATATATCTACGCATCAAGCCTTTATATCACCCGATTTGGGGTCGTAGCGAACTTCAAGCTACAAAAAAGAGTGGAACTCGAGCGATTGAGGAACTCTCGTTAACGGACACAGTAGTGACAACTAGTGCGCGTCTTGCAGAAGAATGCATACATTGGCAAACTTATGGACCAAGAGCTATCGAATGGGATTTCCACTGAAAAGTTTGTGAAAGGAGGGGCATCTCTTTCCCGGAGAAAAGAAAGGTGGAAGCCCTGTGAGGGTTGTAAGGTTTGTGCAACCAACTCGACCAATACCAGCTCCCTGTCTCCTGGGTGCGAAAATTTAAAGGTGGCGAGGTGCCGGATTCTCAATTCGTGGGACAATCCAAAAATTTAAAATTTTTAAAACCGGCGCTTCAGGAAATAATAATAAAACCCACTATAGATTGATATGCGATCCACAGCTGTTGCGGTATCTCGCAGCAGGTCCTGTCAACTCGTCGATTTCAAGGTACCTAGGTGTTACCGGTTCCAGAATGAACGAAGCAAAATGCCACACGCCCGCAATTGTGCAACAACAACAATAGTGTTGAGCCCACTAATTAGCTTAGAACGTTACCTTGCCATGTCTTTGCAGCTCATGAAAATATCATCCATCTTACTGCTGATTCATATTACCGGGAATCGTAAATAACAATCTGCGAGATGGCACCTCGGGAACGAACGGAATATCTTGGGTTCGTGGATTTCACTCAATCTCCTTCGTTGATGAATTGAATAAAAGCGGGAACCTAGAGTTTGAGATTTTGCTTTCTTGACTCTTTTAGGTAATCCGATTTAATCACAAGCTCGAAAAATTGAAAACTACGCCTCAAAATTTCGCGGCGAAAGGCTACCAGTCGCCCGGATTTACCTTAATTGTGATGGATAGTTGCATACCCCCTCGGGCCATGGCCAAGTTTGCACAAGTACTGTATTCATTAGGAAACTGTAGGCTGAAGAATTCATGATACAACCGGAAGGAAAGGATCGAAATGTTCAGGTATTTCCCGTCCTTTGAGTTTCAGCGGTCCTAGGCTGTTTTGACTTTTTTTTTTTTTTTATACCTCATAGATGCTTGATGTCAATGTTAAATGCAGGTATGAACAGAGCTCCACGTACAGAAGATAGCATGTACATGTACAATGCACATTCTACCATTAATATTGCATGACCCGAAAATAGATGCATATGCGCATACTTAACTCCGCTTTTACTATAGCGATCGGGAGGGTAATATATTCTCGAATTTCGGTACCACAAGCACACCCGCCTTTGCATCTACTTTGCTTGTATGCCTTGCGTCCATCGTGTTCGTCATGTGGAGGGGGAATATGCAGGAGCGAGCTGCCACTGCAAGTCGTCAATCCGGGAGAAGCACTTCACAGATCACATACCCTTGTTCTTCTCGCAAATGTCGGAATTCCTTCGAATGCCTAGCTAGCTAGCTAGCTGTTCTGCGGAAAAATTTTTTTTTTTTTTCGTCGACATGTGTCGGATATTGACTCGGCTTCCGTTGTCCCTGAAGTTTCCAATTATAAGCCGGCTCCCGATTATAAAATTGAGGTCTTCCGTTGCTATTCTAAACAGTTCCTTGTCAGGCAGCCTGAGGATCTATACGGGATCGAATTCATAACGGATTTAAATATTTTCATATATCCTATTTTATACAGCTTCGGTTTTAAAAGGCATACCATCCATTCGGAAGGGCCAGCCTTACTTCTCTCCCACCTGCAGCTAGCCGCGGTCGTCCATCACTACCTACAGCGCCGCATTGATCAATTGATCAAATCAGGATACCGAATTGCTTGCCACAACGCAGCTTCTCGCCAGATATTTCCTCGAGGCCTCCAGTTGTGTCCACTGCTGCACAGCCGGACCAACGAACACCACACTGTTTAAGGAAACCTCAGCTTCAGTTAACAATTGCAATATTGATATAGTATCATAGAATAATACTTAAGCAAGGAAGGAATCCCTTAATTCTCATTCTTCACCATGAATCGAATTCAAAGTCAACCAATCAACGACTCTGAGCCTCTCTACCCAAAAGACTCCAACCTTCTGCCTTCTCGAGATCTTCCCCTCGCAATGCTAGATTCACTCTCCCCGAGGCCAACATTAGTATCAGGCATGCAAGCTTTGACAAGATTTCTCGACATTTGGATTTATTTCAATCCCACAAATTGGATCATGACTACTTGCGCCTTGGTCCACGCTGTTACCCAGATATGGACTCTTATCATGCATCTCGCCTCACGTTACGAGGCTTCCGTTACCATTGAATCTGATGATCCTATTTATATGCACGTCATGGCATGGCTCACCGCTCATGTTTCCACGAGGAAATTGCAGGCGAGGACCTCGAAGAGTGAGGAGTTTAGTATCGATGATCCGGCTAGCATGGAGGAGTACGCATCTGCTACGAAGAATGGTGTTTTCAATCTGGTAGAATATCAGAAGGCGTTACGTATGTCGCCATAAAAACTCCCAGAGAGAGAAGTTGAAGATATTTCTAAATAATTGACTGATTCTTTTGTTCTCGTTTTTTATTCAACAGGGCCGAAATATGAGTTACATCATGGCGAACACAAGTTTCAGTTTCGGGGTAAGTGCTTTTGGATCAGTCGAGCTACCGACGAATATTTTCGACCAGACACGGCACCCAGGCAATTCACAGGTACTTACTTTTTCATCCTCTATCTCCCTCCCGTCCTCTTTTACACATATTTTATCCCCTTTGCTAATTACAACCCCATGAATATAAACACATCAAGTGGATAAAAATGAATATATCAGAATATCTTGCTGGGGACAGTCAACCCTCCCAGTCCAAGAGTTCCTCCAGGAGACCAAAAGACTCTACCTCGATCAAGAAGGCTCAAAAATACCGATTTTCAAAGCCATATACGGCATCTGGGGCTCCCGATGGAAATGCGCCATCGTCCGCCACGCCCGTCATATAGACAACATCTCACTCGACAAATCCGTCATAACACCGATCCTAAACGACGTGAAAGAGTTCTTAAAACCAACCGCGGCGAAATGGTATGCTAATAGGGGTATTCCCTACCGCAGAGGATACCTATTCCACGGCCCTCCCGGGACGGGCAAGACTTCGTTCACCCTTGCTCTGGCTGGAACTTTCGGCTTACCGATTTACAACTTGAGTCTCGGTGATCCCACGATCACGGAGGAACGACTTTTGCAGTATTTCGCGGAGCTGCCGAGACGGTGTATTTTGCTCATTGAGGATATTGATACCGTTGCTATCAGCAAGAAGAGAGACGGCGCTGATGTATCTCAGGGGAATCATAATAAGAATAACCCAAATAACAATATTAGTTTGTCCGGGTTGTTGAATGCCATTGATGGGGTTATCTCTCACGAAGGTACGTGTATCGAGTCTTTTTCTTATTTTATTTTATTTTATTTTTTGTGATGTGGATCTGTATATACTCGGAGGGGCTAAATTTAATTTAGGACGAATCCTGGTAATGACGACAAATCATCCGGAGCACCTAGACCCAGCTCTCACAAGACACGGACGAGTCGACCTCAAGATCCACTTTGGACTCGCGACTAGAGAACAGATAGCGAGCTTATTCGTCAACATGTACTCCCACGATCATGATGACAGCGATGTAGAATATGAATATGAAGGGGAGGAAGACTTTTTTCGAGAGAAAATCACAGCGGCCGCGGAAACCTTTAGTGGGTTTCTACCGGCGGGTAAGTTCTCGCCGGCAGAGATACAAGGTTTTCTAACGCTGCGGAAACATAGTTACATGACAGCTGTTATGGAAGCAGAACAATGGGGGAGAGACACGTTGGCGATGCGTGAGGTCAGCGAATAACTAAAAATATATATATTTGCAATATTTCGGATCGATAGCGATAGCGATAGCACAAGGCGGGACCTTGGGCTTGGTGGAAGACGTATATATATACTTTCAGTCAAGCGGTTGGATAATTATATGGTATGGGGGGGGGGTGTTTATTCTTTCGAAATTTCTTTTGTTTGTTTGCTTTCAACAAATACATATATATATCCATCGATGGGTGTTTCATATTTACTACTATTTTCCTCTTAAGGTGTCTATATTTTTTCTCATATTCTTCATGCATGCATGGGAGTTTACTTGAAAATTGGACCGAACAGAACATATCAAGTATATAAGAGTTTATCCGAATATATTATAGAATACCTACTTTCTGCAGATCTGGCTCAACCGAGATACCCAACCGGGTTAGAATGGATTATGGCTATTTGAAGTAATATATCAATAAAATATCAATCAAAAATTACATTAACTCCTTTGTTAGATCTTGCTTTGGAGGCCGATAGGGCAGTAACTTCCGCGGAAAACCAAGCCCGCGACCGACACGTACACACATTTTACACTGTTTCCGCTGGTACAGTTGCTAGTTGCACCCCCAAGCCAAGAAAACTTCACAAAGTATTATGAATCCTCAAAACATGGGGTCTACTACTTTAAAAGATTGCCGAACGGGGAATCCTTGAGGGTTATTTGCACATTTCCTTGGTTAAAATGCATTTAAATGGCACATGCCCCTTTCCAGCCTAACCTATGTATGTATGTGTGGGTATTGGTGCATGCGTTCGACTTCAGCCGAACCGCCGGCAGACTGATTGTTGCAATACAATCGTACATACACCATTCTCTTCGGGACATGATACCTCTCAAGGTTCGAACGTTCGAGTCAGCGAGTTCCGAGCTAGTCTTTTCGGCGTTTTGTTGAAGAAAGCCCTTTTTTTTTTGGATATTACTTAACGTCGCTGCGCTGGGGAGCTCCCTACCACAGCGTTTGTAGGATGGGGAACTCCTATCTTTTTCGCGACGTGAGTGATGTTGGGTTGGGTTGGGAAACGGGGTAGGGGGTTAAGCCTAACCCGCTTCGCTTCGCATCACGGCAGCCAAACAATTAATACCAGGTATGCTATGCAAAATTCCTCGGGGACTAGGTTTTCCGATGCCTCGCAGCGAGAGAAAGAAAAAAGAGGACAGCAGAGATTCGATTTCAACAATCTCGTTAATCTCACAGGACTGTCCTGCCGGCCGAGATTCAAGACCACACGGGAATGGCGAGGCAATCTAGATATCCCCCCACCCCGGCGTTAAGCTTTATATCTATTACCGTTAAGGTCTAGATGGGCTCCGTATCTCGTTTTTCTCGCGAGGAAAGAGGGAAATCAACATGGATATGGTACCCGTAAAGCTTGAGTTTTGTACTATAGCGGGTCTTTGATGCAAGGAAAGCGGGGGACAAGGACCCACATGTATGTATGTATGTCAGAGCGTTGAAGAAAAAAGAAGCTTTGTGCATGTTTTTCTCAGCTCGCATGTGGTTGGTTTGATAGAAAACGAAAACGAAAATGATGGACCCCTGTTAGCTCTTTATCATGAGTGGAGAAACCTTGAAGACCGCATGATATGTATTTTAATGTTGAGATGTTGAGGGGGGGATTTTCAGGGTCACTTTAATTTTGATGGTCACTTTTGAGAGAAATGTGATTTCTGCACGTTCACAGTAGATAAATAAGTAATTATCTTGAATGGTATTTCCATATACTCTATATACTCGACGACTGGGGGGGTAGGAACATATGACCTAGA
The DNA here is from genome assembly GCA_012184315.1 of Arthrobotrys entomopaga. Lineage (NCBI taxonomy): Eukaryota > Fungi > Ascomycota > Orbiliomycetes > Orbiliales > Orbiliaceae > Arthrobotrys > Arthrobotrys entomopaga. Next base: position 581,072 of record LDDX01000033.1, read on the forward strand.
CTTTACTCCGCTAAATCAAAAAAAAATAAAAATAAAAATAAAAATAAAAATAAAAAAAAAGAAGAAGAGTCTCCTCCCTAAAAAAACATCTCTGAGACCCTTAGGTGATAATAATACAGATAGGCCAAAAAAAAGATATATATATTATAACTTCCCCTTGCTAAATCTAAGTTTGCTTCTTCTGGGTGAGGTCGTAGATTTCGGTAGCGTAGTCATCAGGAACTTGTAGTTTCCTAACCTTACCGTTCGCAACATCATAAACGAACCCGTGAACCTTCAATCCCCGATCCCTCATCGCTTCGATGACGTTTGAGTTGTGTAAAACGTTGTGCACCTGGGCTTTAGTGTGAAGCTCGACCAACCGACGGACACGAGTATCGTCGTCCTTGATGGATTCGAGTTCTTCCGTATGTCTCGCCCTCACATCACGAATGTTCTTCAGCCAGACGTCAATGAGACCAAGCTAGAGTGTGGAGAAGAAAGTAAGGTTAGAATTCGGAGCTTGAGTAGTATATATCGGCTTTTGGGGGGTACCTGGGGGGAAAGGTTGACTTACTGGCTTCTGATGACAGGCAGCGGTGACACCACCGCAGCCATAGTGACCACAAACGATAATGTGCTTAACCTATGGTGACCGGATGATGTTATGTTAGCAATTTTTGTAAATGCAAGCTTGGATTTGAAGACCTTCCCGTTCAGGCGGCAAGGTGATTGATGTACGGTACCTTCAACACCTCGACAGCGTATTGGAGTACGCTCAACGAGCTGAGATCGTTCGGCGGGACGCAATTGGCGATATTCCGATGGACGAAAACCTCGCCGGGGAGAAGGTTCAAGATGGTCGTTTCCGGCACGCGGGAATCGCTGCAGCCAAACCACAAGATCTGCGGCTTTTGTGTTGAGGCGAGCGACGGGAACAGCTCGGGATACTTCTTGTTGACGGACGAAGACCAGTGCTCGTTCCGCGCCAACAGAGCTTCGATCGGGTCGTCGCTGGTGAAGGACGTCTTGTGCCCGCGTTTCAAGGTCTCGGGTTCGCTGGGTGGGCTTTCGGTCGTCGTGGGAGGTTGTTCTGTCGCCATTGTGGTGGTATTGGTGGTGGTGGTGGTGGTGGTGGTAGTGTTGGAGGACTTGTTTTGGTGTGCGACTTGAACGGGATGGAGCATTTTGAGCGAGCGAGTCTGGTGGATGCTCAACAGTGGGTTGTTCTTATGATTATATAGCGCTATTATCTCACAGAAGCTAAAGTTACTAGTAGTCGGAAGGACCTGACGGGACGGACAGAGAAACGAGCAGGTATTTGTAGACCCCGTGCGGAGAGTCCAAGCTGACTTTGAGGCCCCACATCCCCCCAAGCTGCGGGATAGGAGACGGTGAGATTTCTGAAGCATGCTTCAAACAAAGTACAGCCGCGATTCCTATCGAAAATTCAGGCGCGGTGGGGGGGGGTTGTTTTCGAATTACGTCGGAGGGAAGTGTGGAGGGCAGGTAATAATCGGATGATATTATTATAACTTTCTCTTCTGTTGAGCTCATTCGAGTGCATGCGCATATGCGAGAGTGGGGAGGTCCTCATGCGAGCTCAGGTACATATCATCTCATCTTCAGGGTACGGCTGAAATTTCATATGTACTTAAGTATATACCTGCAGTATAGTACTCTGGTGTCCTAAGAAGAAGCGTCATAGGAGCCTAATATTAATTAGTGTGCGCTTAAATACTTCCTGGGCAAGGGAACCCGTTAACCCGTCGATTGTGGAAAAAATAAAATTTATACGAAAATTGTTGAGCTTCTCAAGGTTTCATACTATGATCATATTGCATTAGTATTTCCGATTCGCAGGCCCTTGTCTGGGTGTACCGGCCCCTGGCCTGCCTGGTCGGATGGATCTATCTAGTGGATCGAGATATCGATGAGCTCGCCAGGCTAACCCGATTCGCACACCAAAGATGTCATTGGCTTGTCCCCCCCAGACTAATTGGTGAGACATGTCAATATCCTTACCAGATGCTATATGGTATTCGGACACTCGGGCACTGGTATACAATTAATAACTATTTAAGTACTTGAGTATATGTTGTATTTGATTGATTAAGATCCAACGTTTACGAACTGACTTTTTTATAATTATTTATGTATACCGTAAAGGAACATCATATCAAGTCGCCCAAGGGTTTACAGAGGCTTCCAAAACGGGTTTCGGCTAGCTGGACCCATTCTTTGGCAAGACTTCAAGCTCGCGAAGCAGGCGAAGCAGGCGAAGCAGTTACCCCCTTTCACCAATCACAACAGTATACCACAGACTAAACACTAGGATGCTACCGTTTATTGTATTGTCCATGAGAACTCTAGTGTCGCCATTACTTGTATCTCTCGCACCTCTAATTTTAGAAATATCGAAAATTTAACATGGAAACTCGAAAATCTTTTTAACCATTCATAGCATCTAGTGTTGGCGAGAAATGATATCGATGACGCACGACAATATTAATATCGAATTTCATGTATACCAGCTACGATGATATATATATGTCAATATGACTCAAGCTAGAATTCTAGAAGATGTCGCTTGCGCTTAAAGGTCAATTGTATCTGAAATGAGATTGCAATTGGGTCGCTCTCATTATGAATACTCTAAATCTAGAGGTATATTATCATTTACACATCTTCAATAACAATGATAGTACGCAAATATTTGAATGGGATTCAAATATTGAAGTTCGGATTGAGCTTAGCTAGTCTTCTGCATGCTGTTTCTGTGATGTCTGGGTATGAGACCAGGCGAACCTATCATTATTGATATATTCACGCAGGTTTATTCTCCTATTTTAAAAATTATTTAAAATTATTTCTGTATTCACCCCCCCCCCTTTCCTCATTTCCATGCCCTCCCTTCAGCGCAGATGTTGATACCTCCCGCTCGACATTAACAGTGGTGATACCAGTCTCGAAACCAAACCGGCTGGCGAAATGGTGATACCTGGTCTCGTTCCCAGACCCAACACTTCAATACCAGAGTAATACCCTGCAGTTAACTAGTCGCTGAAAACGCAAGATCTCAAGCCAAAAAAAAAAAAAAAAAAAAAAAAAGGTCTTTCCACTTGGGGAGCTGACTAACCGTCCCGGTTTTGTCTTTTGATTTGAACTAAACATTTTAAGCGGTGCTACCTCCCAATTTTCTCCTAGGTCTTATCCATTGAAATCAAATACCTTGTAGTTTTAAACGTTTTCGCGAGGTTCCATGATTTCAAAATCTGCACAAAACACCACCAACAAGTTTCCTATTCCCATTAATCCCTTGGATTCGACTAGTCTCGGAGCCAGGGGGCCCGGTGGGTTATTTGAATTTTTTCAGCTGTGAATCCGCAAATTAAACCCTCCCTTTCCTTCTCTCTCTGCGGAGTCATTGAAATCGCATAAAAATGCCCTTCCCTACATATAAATATTTTAAGTTCATGAATAAACGGTTGCGCAATACGTAGTATATGCACACCCGTTTAATTTTGCCTTTGCAGACCGCCTTGGCGATGACAGATACGGGCGCAAGCAAACAGTGCATTTGATAACATTAAACCGCGATTTCTTCACACCGCTCGGAGATTTTTGCCAAAGTTAAAACGGCTGCCAAAGAGAAACAGGCGGAGAATTAGTCAACAGCGAAAAAGCGCAGCGGGATCTGTACCGTCATCGCAATCGATTGCAGCTGCTCAGTCGGTGACACACTGCTGCTGCCTCTGATTCCTGGGTTACACAAATCGAAAGGCTCCAGACTTCTTGGCGGTACGAAAACCTTGTACGCAATATTATATGTTCCATGTCGGTGACTTGACCAGATTCAGGCCACGCCGGGAACAGCTGGTAGATACACTCTCTCCAAGGCTAATAGCGTTGCAGTATTAATGCGTATTTGAATATAGCCCCCAGTTCGTCGTCCTCTCAATCGTTGTCCTTTACTAGCTGTCCCCCGTCTGCGACACGCAGGCAGCTCCGGTTGGCATTATTTCTCAGCCCCACGGCCCTAAAAAAGAATGCGTCAAACAACCAACATTTCGCCCTCTAAAAAGCCAGAAGGACCAAAAAATCGATACCGCAGTCCGGAACTAATCCCTGTGCACTTGTGGAACTGGGTTCGACTTGCTACTTTTGATCCCATAATCGCCGCCGCTATAGAAGGACACGAGCTGAGGAATCCATGAACGGGAAAGTCCGTAGTTCAAAAAAAATGAAGAGGGAGAGGAATAACACATCGAATCCCAGTCCTCCCGTCCCAGCCATCGTGGAGGTCCTATAGTGGTTCACCCTAGAGTAATAAGCGAGGATGGTAAAAATAAATACTTAAGTTAACTGTTATATACGCGAGGGCACGTCCCCACCAGTCGCCAGCGTCCTCGAACAGTCCGATTATCCGAAGAGCGAGCGAGATTTGTCTAGAATTTGTGCTTATGAGATGCAAGCCTGAAGTTCAAATCATTGTGCGCGGTCTCGAAATTTCTCCTCCTTTAAATATTCTCACATCGATATATATCTCGGTTGAATTGCCACTTGCTTGGCTCCCAGGACGTTATCGAAGAAAACTTCAAGATGCCGAAATCGAAAAATGGAAGCAAATACGCAAACCCAGCTTTTTCAGGGTTGGAGGATACCGGTAGGGATGACAGATCGGACGACGGTGCTAGAATCTCAGAATACGTTCCCGAAACAACGACGGATCGATTCGTTCGGCAGATCACCAACCTAAGACAACCTAGACGGTACAGGTCTTCCGAGACCCTGGTTCCCGAAGGATACGAAGGCAAGTCGGTTGATTCAAGATCGTCTTCGATCAAAAGATCTTCTTCAGCCAGACGAAGACGGAGTCTAGATGAAGGGCAAGAAGTCGAATTGATTGACGAAAGATACCGGAGCCAAGAAAAGCCAGGCGGTGGAGATGGTAAGCGACTCGATCCAATGTCTCCGACAAGCTGATATATTTGAATGGTATCAGCTAACAAATATTCTAGATGATCCAGATGGCGCATTCGCTAGGAGCAGGGCGAAGCGATCAAAGCTTTCGAGAGTTGGTGTCATGATACTAGCATTGTCGATATTTTCAACAGTATTCTCCATCTTGGTAAGCTAGCTCTAGCATCTTTATTGACACTCTTGATGTTTCTATCCCCCATAACCCGATTTTGGAACGTTATTAGTTAACACTAGATGTATGCATGTAGTTCTTTCTCATTGCAACAGTAAAACCTCGATACCAGCACTACATCCATGTAACAGGTGCATTATCACCCAATACTGCATCGCTGCTATCCGCGATATTTGCCAAGGCAATTGAAATATCATTCACTACCGTCTTCACATCTTTTGTCGGACAAATTTTGAGCAAACGAGCTTTCAGAACCAACTCCAAGGGCATCCGGATAGCTGATTTACTTATGAAGCAATGGGTGTACCAACCTGGGACTATGTTTACGACGATTCCCGCACTTCGATATGCTGGAGGGACAGTATTAGGAGGCGTAATCTTCCTTGTCGTCCTATGCGTCATACTTTACACAACCGGTAGGGAAACGTCCTGCAGCATGTTTTTTTCAGTAAAACGAAACTAATTTATATATTCTAGCTGCGGATACTTTGGTATCTCCTAAGCTAGCCTTTGGTAAATACTACACTGGGGATTTGACAGGTATCGTTTCTCTCACGTAAGTCGAGGGCCTTGGGATTTGTATTCATTTTATTTATACACGAAACGTACTTACAGTTGTTCTTGTAGATATGCAAACTCGACCGCCTTAGCATCAAGATGTCCTGCCATTATCAGTTCAGCCCTAGACGGTCCCATGAACGGTTCTGCTCTTCCGGTCTCGCAGTCCACCTGCTATAAAGTCCATAATAGTTATCAACCGCTTCGCGACTTTACTTTCTATACGGATGGCTGGACTGATTATCGTGCCGACCCCTCTATTCCCAGATCCGACTATATCAAACGTCCAGCGGGATGGACAACCGTTGGAAACGATAGATACTATGGGTCCTGGCTCGAGGTCAAGGGATCACCCGGTCTCAATAATGTCACACTAGTCATGCCACATGGCGGCTTCGTTCCAGCCGTACGAAACGTCACCTTGAACGGCCTCGTTCAACCAGAAGCTCAAAGCGACTTTGGTAATATCGATGCAACAGCATCAGTAGTCAGTCCCGCGATCAATGTTCTCTGCCAAACGCTCAACGCCACGACCGTCCAATGGTTCGTAGCCAACGGTCCTGCGGGACCTCGCCGCGGCACTCTCGACCCGGAAGTCCAGCGAATATTCAACTTTGACCCGGATCCGTCCCAACTTAAAAATCAATCCTCCCCAGGTCTCTACCTAGCCCCCACCTTCGCCACGGCCCCCCAGCCGTTCAACGTCGCAATATTCTCCTCGGCTGGTTACGACGACCCGTCAATGTACGCCATAATCGGCGCCAACGCCACGGCACCATCATACTCCCTCTGCGCCCTCCGTTCCATCCTCACCTCCAGCTGCTCCACAAACTACCTCTCCGCCACCGGCGGCGGAAACATCACCGTAAACTGCTCCCCGGAAAACCCAGAAGCCCTCTCCCGCGTCCTCCGAACAGCGCACGACACATACCAATCCCAATTCAAAGACATCTCCACAGAACTATCCTACGCCCTCTCCATCAACGTACAAGACGCAGCACTCTCACGAATCCTAGGTATCTTCGCCTCCACCACGTCGCCGATATACGACCCCACAATCCCATCCGTCGCAGAAGCCCTCGCCATCCTCTTTTCCAACTCTGTAACCGTCTCCTCTATCGGCGCGCAATTCGGCACCACCCCAGAGTCAAACGATTACACGGGTGTATCACCCTACCCCATCCAACTTCCCGCCCTGGAAACTTTCAGAACGAGGATAAGAACTGTAGAGTACGCTTCGGGCGTAGAGGGGGGTGCCTCGGCGGCGTTCTACGCGGTATTAGCAGGCGTTATGGTTTTGAATTTATTCTGTTTGGTGTATTTTTTCGTCACGAAGGATTTGGTGTTTGATTTCACGGAGGTTGAGAATTTGTTTTGCGTGGCGTTTAATTCGCGGGGGGCGACTGTTGTTGGGGAGGATGGGGTTAAGAGGGAGGATGGGTTCAACGGGCCGGGTCCCAGGGGGAAGGATTATGATATTGGGTTTCATGTGGATTGTGTCGATGATGATAGGTTTTTCTTGTATAAACAGGAGTAAAAATTGGCATTAGCATTACTAATAATGACTTGCAGCGTTTCTTTTTCTTTTTCTTTTTTTTCTCTCTGTTGTATTGGCAGTATGAATTTTTATGTTTAGCATTATTGGGTTAAGGGTTATTATTTATATCTGTGCATAAGTAGATAGCGGTATCAATCAATCCATGGAGCAAGACCTTTCTAATTATCATCAAAAAAGGCTACAAGCGTAGAATGAAAAAAACACTCAGAATAAAAAGAAGAAAAATAGTATTATGAAAAAGAGTGTCTCGTATTGAATAATTTCTAGCATAACAGAAAGGTAAACGCCGTGTCATGCCATATCGCTAAATAAAACTCGACCAAACCAAGAACGTAACAACATGCTGTTCTTCTGCTGAGCCGATAAAGAAAATATTAAGAAAAGTGGGCTAATAATAAACGCCCAAAATAAGAGTGCGGAAATGCAGGCTGTGTAGTAGAGAGGGAGTAAAGAAATGAAGAGGCAGAATAAAGGGGGGGAGGGGAGAGGACGAAACGAAGAAACACAATAGCCTGGTCTAATAGAATATCCAAGTTTTTTTTAAAAAAAAAGACTCGACAATAAAAATCTCACAAAACCTTTTAACGCCATAAAAACTCCATCTAATAAGAAAAAACACTCTACTGTTCAGCTTCATCATAATAATCCTCATCGAAGATATCCCTTTCCCCTTCATAAAGGAACTTCTGGATAGTAACTTCTTGGACAATTCTTGGGTCTTCCCTGACACGTTCGGGCTGCAGTAATTTGTTAGTTATCAAAGTTAGGGAGCCTCGCGAAGATTGAAGAGAAAACTTACAGCCAAAATGCCTCTGCGTGTATTAAACCGAGGCTTTTCCTCTTCATCAAATTCGTGTTCTAGCTCGTTATGCCATTTGACCCTCTTGGTCGAAGGCGATATTTCTGGTGGGATATAGTTAGTGTCATCGCCAGGCCCTAAAGCGATGCCTGTTTCCTCAAAAACCCTCTTTCGTTTGTTTCTCGACTCCTCAGCCGCAGCGCTCTGAGTTTCACGGTTAGGGGATGGTGGTCTTGGTCCCGGTAGACGAATGACCTTTCGGTCGAACTTGGACTGTTTATACACCCCGTTTCTGGTCGTATTACGCGCAGTAACCTTGGAAAGCTCTCGCTCTGTCAAACTTCTGGTGTGAGAGAGGCGATGTAGGCGGGCACTGAAAGGAGAACTGTTGCCAGCCTCCTTACCGGGCTTTAAAAGTGGAATTCGTGACTTTCTCTCAGCCTTAGATGCTTCGCTTGTTTCGCCTGTTTCGCTGGTAAGAGTTCTAGAGGACGTCTCAGCTTCAGAAGCTAGAGAATTAGACCCATTAGAGTCAAGCTGCTGTGTTGATTGGATGCCACTCGATTCGCTATCATCATTACTGACATCGGAAGAGAGCATGTCGCTTGGAACGTCACTCAAGCTACTTTCGTCGGATCCGCAGGTGAGAGATGTAGATTGAGCAACCTGTTCCTCAGCAGTAGCCATTTCAATATCTTTCTCATCGGTCGACAAAATATCCGACGAGTCGTCTGCACCATCTCCTCCAAATCGTCGACTGACTGATTTCATTTGGCCTTTGTTTGTAACCGCTGCCGCTTCAACAACTTGCTCCATCTCTTCCATGATAACAGGACTCATTGTTTCAGCGCGGATAACTGGTGAATCTGTTTCGCATAAACCGGATGGTGCACCTAGGACAGAGCTCTTGAATTGTTCTTGATATGCTTCAACTGTCATAGTAGGAGGTGGACCGAGGTATGCAGAACGAGCTTCAGATGCTCTTGGGTGTTTAATATCGCGAGAGGGTCCGGCGGAGACATCAATGGAACCACTAAGAGTGCTACGTCGAGTGTGTTCCTGCGTCTTCTCCTGAGCACGCGCAAGGGAACCAGTGGAGTGTCTACCTTCAGGTTTTCCTTTCTTCGGCTCAAAGAGACGCTTCGAACGACGAACGTTGGGGGGAAGAGGTTTGGGATCTGATTTGATCGTAGTTTGATCCTTCTGTTCAACAGATTCAAGCTGTTGCTGCTTTTCTTGAGACAAAATAATGCTGCGAGTGGGCATTGGAGTTGCCATAGGCGAGGACATCGGGATATCCGACTCATCTTGCTGGGGTGGAGTTTCGGGTACTCGTTCGATATCATCAGAATTTTCGTCAGGGAGCGTAGCGAGCGCTTTCTCGATGGTCTTGCCGTATTCATTTGAAACATGAGACAGTAAACCCGTCCCAGTAACGTTGACACCACCGATGATTCCCACAAAGGGAGACTCCTGGTTGAGAATAGTACCATCCAAATCATTCTTACTTTCCAACATGCCATAGTCCTCAAGAAAGTTTCCCATCGACGTGTCGGATGCAGGAGTCATAGGGACTTCTTCCTCTCGAAGTTCTGAAATTTCCTGGTTGGGGTCATAACCTCCAGCAACAAGGCGGTGAAATGGGCTCATGGGCGCAATCTTCTTCGGTGTTTCCTGCTTCCTAGGGGTCTCAGATTCATTGCTCTCTTGTGCAGAAAACTCAACTGCATTCTTAAGTGGTGAGCTTTCTCTTCTGATAGAGCGACTGCGACTGCGTCCTCTAGGAACTGGCGAGTTCAATCGACGGGAGACTTTTGTTGGGGTTTTTTCCTGGTAGTCGCTGTTGTACAGTATGTCAGAATATTGTGAACAGCATATCCGAAAAATAACACTTACAGATCCGTATTAGACATCTCTTCAGGGCGGAGAGGAGACGGGTCTCCTGGTCCCGACAGGATACCGTTTTCAATCACGGGACGACGGCGTCTTGGAGGTGTCGGCGTTGCCTCGCTAGGGCTATACATTGCCCTTAAGGGAGCTTGTCTAAGAGGTGAGGGATTTCGGGGCACATAACTAAGATGCGAAAACGAATACCCTCGACCGGTTGACGTTGGCGCCATCTAATCAAAGTTAGAATTGTTTGGACCCCAAACTAGAAGAAAAAGGACTTACCGAGAACATGTCATTCCTAATCGGTGTTTGAGGAGGCGCATTGTCGATCTTGTCATCTGGCTTCGCAAACGGGTTTGAAAACGGATTTTCAGTCGGGCCCGCAGGGCTAGCATTAACAGCCGCGGGGGACAACGGTGCGAGCGCAGATGGATTACTGGTATTTTCTTCGACAAGGGGTCCCGGAAAACTTCTCTTTTCAGGAGTTTGGTTGAACTCCTGTTGAACCAAAAAGGATGAATCAACTTCCAACATCTATAAAATATTAGTGCGTGGTAGCTAGTTGAAAGGGATATGATACATACTTCAACATCGCTAAGCTCTTGCGGCGCATCCATGTATGCCTCCTCCTCCTCCTCTTCATGAGCAAAATTCATAATCCCTTCATTTTCTGGCATTTCCCCTTCAGTAGCAACAACCGTCTCTGAGAAGGAAATCTGAACGGTGGTAGCCATGCTGATTGATGCAATCTCGGGCTCTGCATTCGAGGTATCAATACTCTCTTGCGCGTCTTCAAAAAGGAGAGGCTCATCCTCATCAGTTGTGCCATAGAGCTTATCGGGCGGCAACTCTGAAACGGCCTGAGGCTCAGAAGACTCAAAGAGCACGATTGGTTCCGGTATATCACCCAAAACCTCTTCAGCCTCAATGGGTTCCTCAATTGTTTTCAAGACAGATTCCGGTGTATCATTCACAGCCACTTCAGGTTCGACAGGCTCTTCAACCATTTTTGAGACAATCTCTGATGCATCATTGACGGCCACCTCGAACCCGATGGGCTGTTCAATCGTTTCCAAGACAGATTCCGATGCATCATTCATAGCAACTTCAGGTTTATCGAGACCGTCAGCTGTCTCCAAGACAGGCTCTGGTGCATCTTCCACAACCACTTCAGGTTCGATGGGCTCTTCAGCGGTTTCCAAGATTGGCTCCGATTCATTGATTGCGGCGGCTTCGGGCTCGACAATATCTTCAGCTGTTTCCAAGCCCGATTCTGGTGCATCTTTCATGACCGATTCGGGCTCAATAGGCTCTTCGGTTACCTCTAAGACAGGCTTCGATGGCAAATCCGTCTTGACCCGCTTGGCGTTGCGTTCTTCAACTGGAGACTCTTCTCCCTCGGCGTCGCCAACTTCTTTAATGGATCGTTTGGACCTGGTCGAACGAGTCGGGGCTGCTTTTTGTTTAGGTTTGGCAGTCCCAGCTTTTGTAGTTTTCTTGCCGCGAGTGCGTGTGATCTTCTCCTCGACTGGTGGGGCGTCATTCTCGTTTTGTGGGGTTTCTATTGCCTTTGTAGCTCTCGTAGATCGAGTACCAACTTTGCTGACAACTAGGGGTTCCTCAACGCTAGCTGTAACAGTGGTCCGGCCGCGAGTTCGTTTGGCAGGTGGGGCAGGCGCTTCTTCTGGGATAGTCTCAACGATCTCAACGGCTTCAACAGTATCGATGGATGGTACAGGCTCGCTTGCCTTCCTTTTGCGGGTGGCGCGAGATGACCTGCCGGCTGCTGGTGCTTCCTCTTGGGCGGACTCGGTCTCGACAGGTTGTTCTGGCGCTTTTGTTTTTGTTTTGCGGGTCTGGCGAGTTGGCTTGCTGACCGTTGGTGCTTCCTCGACACTAGCGGTAGAAGCTGCTCGGCCACGAGTTCTTCTAACTGGGGCAGGTTTCTCCTCTGCAGCGACCCTGACGGTATCAACCGGTGGTTGAGTTTCCGTAACTTCCTCCTTTGCTTTGGTTCTTCGCGTAGACCTAGTTGGCTTACTTGCTACCGGTGCTTCCTCGACACTAGCAGTAGAAGCTGCTCGGCCGCGAGTTTTTCTGGCTGGAGGGGCAGGTTTCTCTTCTGGAACAACTTCGACCGTATCAATTGGATGTACAGTTTCCGTGACTTCTTTTGTTTTTATTTTTCGCGTGGATCTAGAGGGCTTGCTGGCCGCTGGTGCTTCCTCGACACTAGCGGTAGAAGCTGCTCGGCCACGGGTGCGTCTGGGTGGTGGGGCAGGTGCCTCTTCCAAAGTTACTTCAACTTTTTCAGAAGACGACGCGGGTTCGATTGCTTTCGTTTTTTGAGTCGACCTCTTGGGTTTTGGGGCTTCAACAGGCTCGACTGCAGGTTCAGTGGTCGGTTTGGATGAACGGGTTGCTCGAGCGGGCATCTTGGTGGACGATTCTTCGGGTGGGTTGGATTTTTTATTGTTGAGCCATGCCTTCGCAGCAGCTGCCTTGGCTGCAGCCCTTCTCTGCGGCGGCATGGTAGACGTACGTTAGGCTTTATTATGGGGTTGGGGTGTTTGGTCTTTTCACGTTGCAACGTTGCTTCAAGAAGCGTGTCAATGTGAATCAGGTAAATTGATTGATAAAAAGCTGCTCCATACGCATTGGAGGTGGTGAATGGGTAAGTAGGGTAGTCGATATGGAAATGAAATCGGTGAAGGCGGAGAGATTAGGTGATGATATGGAAACGGAGACGGAGATGGTGGTGAGGTTGTGGAGGGAGGGCGGAAGGAGAAGAAACGCGAGAGTCCGAAATTAATTTGTTGATGCCGTCAGTCGCTTTCTGTTGTTTTTGTTGTTGTTGTTTCTCTTTGCGCAGATCCGGTTAGTCACTTCTTGGCAACACGCTCTCATTGGCTGGGAGCCGGCTGTCCCCGTCCCGATTGGGAACTCCATCGCCGTCAAACATCGGACGCACAACGCAGAGCCGCATTCCCAAATGGACCAACAGCTTCTCGCGCTTGTGTCCCGCGAGAATTCCACGCTACAGCAGTTTCACGTTATAATTACTGGACAACAGCCCCCGTCCAGAACAGGCAATCAATCACGGGGTCGAGGAATGGAATGTTTCGAAGTCACTCAAATCACGTGTTCACATATAATGTATAGAATGATCGGATAATGTCCTACTATCTCGGTAAACTTATACCTACATGTACGACCTCGAACTCCATGGATCCATGGCCGGCCACGTGCACAATTGATATGTCGATTCATCCGATAGATATGACGGCTATAACCCATTGTCATCTCATATGGTTACTCTAATATTAGTAACCAAGTCTGTTAGGTTTCTTTTGCAAATTGTTGCTTCAGCACTATAATTAAATATTAACAAGGAGCTGGCGAAAGTTATAATGGGACTATGGCGGGGACTCGAGACCAGACTAAGCTATAGTATGCACACCACGCAGCAAGAAAGCCCACACTTAAATTCAAAGGCGAAATATTCATATCTACATGTTGTCTCGCAAACCAGAATCTACATGCTTAAATTTATATTTATAGCCGCCAGACCATCCTAACTGGAACCAACCAACACTATATAAAATATGTTAACTCTCTAAACGATCTAGCACACTATTGATATCAATATTATGACTTATTAGCTAAAACATACTACGTAAAGTTATCTAAAAATGCTTAAGATCAATAAAAGATGCTTGCGAGCCCATTTTACAAAGCAGGCTCAGTCTTTCTCTTACTACTAAAGTTACACATATGTGCACATGTCACGAATTCGATGCAACAAAGGTGTTTCCTAAATCAACTCCAATCCACGAGCTCAAGAACCAATCCATATTCATTTTCACCATTAAACGTATGTTTTGCTCTAACATATATCTAACTTTTCTGTTTATTCTACGGCGGACTTCTTTTTTAGCCAACTAATATTGAGCAATTACACCAACAGCCGCTCAACGCGAAAATTTGAAATACGATGGCGAGTAGAAATCGAACCAGACTCGTAACGTTAACCAGAAATCGAACAATACTAGGAACCTGGCAACTTTACCAGAGGATGGTAAAGTCATATCCAAGATGGCCGTCTTTTTTATCGCGCCAGAGCTGTCGGCGTCTAGACTTCTCTGGTGACGTGACGCGACGCCCGTGAACCGACAATGTGCATTAGCCTAGGAGATCATAACCCCCAGGATAAATACTATGGCGGTCACTGTGGAAGTAGAGAAGTGCATCGTATTGAATATCGTATCCAAATATATGCGATGGGTCAACAAAATATAACTAGAAATGAGTGTGCTTTAGACCACTAGGATAGCGAGCGTGAATTGCTGGTGGCACGGAGACAATTGAAAGCCTGATATATTTGGTTGTCTTTTATAAATTTTATAGTTATTGAAAAAAGTTCCAGGACAGTCGGTACTGAGAAACATCACGATACTCTGTCTTTAATCGCCAAATTTTGCTCATCTGTGCGGATAGCACTCTTTGCATGTGGGAATTCTAAGCTTGGAGTTAGAGACTCGATTCAAGATGGGATGATCTAGACTAAATTAAGGATTGAATTCTTGCAAAATAATAGTATAACAATATCAATCGCTGGAGCATCCGGGATGGATAACATAGCTATTGTAATGTGGCGACGGATTCTTAGGATGTATGCTATGGATCGATCGAATTCATATCATACGTTTCGGATTTGTTAGTTGCCATGGAATGGGTTTGCCAGGTAAAAAGGCAAAGCTCTCTGATAGAGTTTGTTTGAAAGAAATCTATATATATATATAATATTTTCGTGGATCAGTAGCGAGCTACTTGCATACTCTAGAGGGTAAAATATTTGCATCCAGGAGCGTACCGAAAGGGAGGCTGGAAACGAGACCAGTGCGTCCGTACTCTGTGTCATCATGAGTTCTATTATATTTTATTACCAATTGGACAAATTGTTCCCGACGCGAGAAAGGTTTCTCTGTAATACCATGGCCATGCTACCACAAAACCACCGAACTCGGATGGATCGCCTTCCATGAAATGCAGATGCAAGATTCTATGTTCAAGGACACAAAGTACGTTTACTTCAGTGTTCTAAAAGAGCATTTTAACAAATTTGGCCCGGCTCTCGTAGCGTTACGTTACCCAACTAGTCAGTTCTTCGCCCGATGCGATGTTGCGACAGTGCAAACTCCTAGCTTAAGTACTTGCTTAGTTAACTTTAACTAACTGTTCCGTGTTTACAAGCTAACATCAGCCAAATGTCAACAAAAATATGTTGAAAGGTAGTCTCGGGGACGCTACCGGTTTCTCAAATACAGAACCAAGGCAGACATATTTTGGTTAATTGGTTCATTACTAATTATTGAGTTCATGTTCAGAGGCAAGCTTGGTCTCGAGGTTACTCAACGCAACGCGAAAGGCAAGCTGGAAGCCTAGACTGCAGGAACCGAAGCGTCAATACAAGACTAGGCTGCATGATGCGAGTTATCGGGTTAACCGGTTAGCTGACGGTTTCTAACGCTCAAGGCTAGTCTCGGGACTAGTTCAAGGCGAGACGTTTAATCACGCCTCTTCCAGCCCTTCGAGTTTTCGTTTCTCAACGGCGGAAGGGCAAGGCCAAGCCAATCAAGCCTTCGCTTTTTCAAGAAAGGAATAGACGAAGAAAAAGATACCATCCATCCTGCGGCATATTGAAGTTGAGACAATGGTACAGTGCGCATACGCGCGCTGTTCTTCAGATTTTGCAAAGTATTTTAATATGTGTTTTTAAGGCATGCGTCGGCTAGCATGCTAGTTGTAGAATCCAAATGATTGATTATCCTATATCGATAGCCTTTTTGTAAATACATCTTAACATAAGTAGGAATAATATAATATTTACCAGCCATTTCATTCAAACCTGTACGTAACCGAACACTACCAATAATTCAATTCAGTTGAGCGCCGCATCCCCCTCTCCGTCCTTTCCGCGAGTCGCATTCGCAGTATGTCCGAATAATACATCCTTTTAAGATCTTTTGGCACAATACCGAGTACTTATGATAATTCCGTACACATATAGCTATATAGGTTATATTGGTGACGCCACATGCTCGCAAAAACTTGGATAGCGGTGGACGCATCGAGTTATCAGCTCCGTGGCCATGGATACAACTTGTTCCGCGAGTCCTATTCTCCCGTATACTGTTTACACGTGGCCTTGGTCCGCTCCTCGGGGTTTGATAATCTAACCTTAAGTCCATACTATAACATGCACCGCCCATGCATACCTATCGTTTCAACTAACTAAATCCCCACATGGCGTGTTGATTATCAACCACAGGAACTCGCCGCTGGGTATCGCAAAGCCAACAGATGTGCCGCATTTTATCCTTTCTCTCCTCTTCAACTGGAAACAGATCATTGGCTGTACTAACTGGCCGTCGTATTGAGGCCTCACAGCGTATACAATTGGCGTTTTATAGGTGTTCCCCCCTTGCAGATTGTATATTTTCCGAATCGTTCGAATGAGACTCTCGGTTCCTCCTCGATAAGCGCTGGCAAACAAAAAATCCATTGCCAATTCTCTGGAGCAAACCACAAATAGAAACAGGCAAACATTCCCCGCCATGTATGCAGAATTCTAGAAAAAAAAAAACTTGACATGTTTCTTGATGTTTCAATGGGGCGAAAATATATTAATATTAATACAGGGTTTTATTTTTAACTTTTGCGTCGGTGACATACGTGTATACATATCGCATGATGTAATTTCGCTGTGATTAATATCTATAAACGCCTTAATATCGCGAAATCCAAACCACCTCCACAGTGCAGCCACCACAACGTCCTTTCTGCGAAAATTGAAGGCCGAACAGTTAACTTCCAGCAAGCTGCACTCGCAAATGCAGGCACATAACACACACATCAGAGACTAAAACAAGCGAGCTGCAGCTAGTTTTTGGTGCCAAGCTGACCTGCTGCAAGGGACCACGTCGGAAAAACGGACAGTGGCGTCCCCTTTTTTCGCTTCTCGGTGACAATGGTGCAGAAATTGTGCTACCAGCGGCATTCTTTTCACGTAAAAAAAGCCAAAATATATACCCGGTCAATGATGGCATTTTTATAACACAATGCACAATCGATAGAGGCTTCTCCGCGACCGCAAGGAATCGGAGCTTACAACCCTTCTAACAATGTGAAAAGTGGATATTAAAAATCAGGGTCTGCGCGATATATCGATAAGCCCAATCCGCCTGTTTTCACGAAATCTACGGAGCGTTTTTTGTTGAAAGGAACTCTTCCACCCTTAATCCTGCAAGGTTTCGAGATATGCGCACTAAGAAAGTCATATCCTTTGAGTCCAACTCATGAGCTCAATGCGAATACAATTTATATTGCAAATTGCAAAGGCAACAGCAACAACTAGTTAACTTTCAAATTTCAATTGGTACCCACGTTACCCCTAGTACCTAGATCTGAAAAACAGGGTCAAGGCCCACGATCGATCGCGTGAAATGCCTATCGATTCACTCGATCAAAGACATCCCAACGCTCAAGAAAGGCAAAGGATTTGAGTGCCTAGAACTTGGTTATTTCAGCTACCTCAGTTATTCCGGACGGTTGAGTGTTTCTTTGTTATCGTGATCTTCGGATTCAATATATTGCAATAATCTTGGGGGGAACTTCCCATCCGTCCAGCTCCCAGGATTGGTCCGCCCTCCGTTGGCGCAGGGAAGAGGCCTCTCTAATTTCGTAGCGCTAACCCACCACGACTGTGAGAGGCTGCTGATCCGCTCCCAAAACCCACCGTGAGCGACGAAGGGTTTATTTTTCCCTGGCGGGGGCCCTGCTAGCCGACCGCTCCCCCAGGTGTGATAATGTAATAGTTACTGGTGCCTTGAAAAAAAAGCTTTGACATGTTGGAAATATCATAGCTTATGAGGTCAGTTTCCTGGGCCCGCGAGGTGGCGTACCAGCTACCAGCAGCAGCTTTGGGGGCTTTCGATTTCTGCAATGCAGTCAGTCAGTTGTTCAGCTGATTTTTTTTTAGAGGAGCAGGTATATACTTACTCACTCGAGTACTTTATATATTTGCCAAACTCCGCTCCTACCATTTTGAGGTTCCGTTGGAGCGATACCTTCCCCTCTGGTATCTCATCTTTCTTTTCGTTTCCTCGTATACGCATGTGCTCAATCGATCAATTACACGAGAGCAAGTACCCACCTAATTACAATTAATCTATTCTTTGAAATTTCCAGCGAAGCGACATGACGGTGTTTTAAAAAACTTACGAAGCAAAAAAAGAGGTCACAGCAGTCGCCTGTTCTATTTTTTATTCTTGTTTTCATTTGGGTTTCCGGTTGTTTGCTCTAATCTGCAGCCTGCTTGCTACTCAAAAAAAAGATTTTTAAAGAATAATACTGGTAATAATAATTTAATAATATGAATTATTAAGGTGAAGGAAGGCCATGGTTTTGGACGTTTGCAGACTCGAAACACCAATAGACACACCCTTTTCGACAACGGACGACCTTGTCGTGTTCATGCTCTTTTGTTAGGGCCCTTCGACTCTCAACATATCAGCAGACGTATTTCCGAGGTTTCCAGGAATACCCCAGTTTGCAGCACAGCGGTCAACAATTTCCACGAAATTCGAAACCTGACTAGCTAGGTCGATACCTTGGCTTGCATGCGATTGCACACGTTGTGCTCCTTTTTTTGCATGTGCACTGCTAAAGGGAAACTGAGATGCACAAAGACGCCTAGGTTTCTTTGAGATATCCCTAGCTTGCAAATCCAACGCTGTGCGCTACACTACGGGGTTTTTTTTTTCGTGATTGACGAACGGGACTTCAGGCATAGTAGTAGCACGAGAGAAATCAGGAAACAACCTGTGATTAAGAATAATTGCGTAATAAGGTTTTGAACGTGATAAATAAAAAAAGGTTCGGCAAGATGGTAAAGTCAAATCAAAGTTCCATACTTCGCGAACCGACGACGACGGCAGCAGCAGCAGCGACGAAACCTTCGAGTTCGAATTCGAATTCGTTACCGACGGAGAAAGCCATCAGATTGGACACCACCACCACCGCCACGAAGGCTAATAATAACACCGGTAATAAAAGTTCAGAAGCTGGCGGTTTGTGCTATTTTTCGGTGGAAGGGGTAATTATGGTTTTCAACCCAGACTTCAATCTTCCAGACGTCGTGAGCAAACGGAGCAATAATGAGGGCGGCTCCACAGCGAATGCAAAGGCCCCTGCCAGCTCCACCGTAGCAAATATTGGCACCACCACCGCCAGCAGCAGCTGGTTTGAAAGCGACAGCGACTCGCCTCTCATTAAAAGGGTTGTGCCGCCGCTGCTGACCAAGAAGAGATCTAATGATTATGAGCTTCCCCTGTCGCCAAAGCAAAAGAACATGTCTTCTTCTTCTAACAATAATAATAATTCGAATTCGAAGTCTTCGTCGTTAAAACCGTCGATATCGATAACTCCAAGGTCGTCGTCGCTGCGAATACCTCCTATCAACCCCCCTAGGAGAAGCTCTTCCATGGGCAAAACAAGCACCGAACCGATGGCGCCACCCGCTCGGTCATCCTCGAGGCCAAATTCCAAAGTTAGCCCGTTCCCTAAACGGACGACTACTTTGGTGCGGCCGGACCGACAAAGTAGTAGTGGTGGTAGCAGCAGCAGCAGCTTGGAGGTTGTCGGCAACACACCAAAAATCAATAAGCTTTCGCTCTACCCATCCAAGCATGTTCTCGACCAACCGGTTCCTGGAACATGCCGCCCGCATGAGCCATCAACGTCTGGGCTCTCTGTTTATGAAGAAGAGCAGCGCATGTCCTTTTTGAGTTCGGGCGTAAGTTCCGCGAATACATCGGCATCTTCCACAGTATATTCTTCGAACAATAGCTCGTCGAGCACTCTTAAACCAATTACTCCCACTACTCCGACTACCCCAATCACTCCTGCGAGTGCATCGTCGCTTGAAGAGGCTCCGGTTATAAATTACATTACCACGAGCAGTCGAAAAACTCGTCCCAGGTTGCAACTTCGGACAGTCCGTGGCTGCGAAGACTTTGGTACCCAATTACCTGCGATATTCGATGCTCCTTCCGAGTTAGTCAAAGATACCAACAGCGAACAGATCGTTCCCCAAGAAAAGGAGTCGGATCGGATTATCGAAGAACAAGTCACATCTTCTATTTCTCCTCCTGCTACCGCCATCTCAGCTATTTCGATTGCTTCGCTGAGAACAGCGCAAGAAGTTCACATTGCATCAAAACTACCACTACAGACATTACTTTTAAGCCCACTTGGAGCCAAGCGTGCAGCCCGCACGACAATCCGACCCAGGAGTCCCCACGGCATATCATTCACTCCAGGCTCTGGCCCAGCATCAATTGAAGAAGAAACCGGTGACGAAGAGGAAGCGACAGACATGGTTTTGACGAACCAGATTGTCGGGACAGTGCCTACCACCAGGGATCACCACACCAGCGGGTTCAGCTCACGATCCGTCTCCCGCTTTCGTAGATTCAGTCTCGCGTACCTTTCCGGAACCGAGCATGATTACGATGCGGGAAGCGAACAGTCCTCCACCAGGTCGCCGCTCAGGACCTGGAAGTCCTGGTCCAACCGTTCATCCATCGTTTCTTTTTCTTCGTCCAATAACAGGAACAGCAAGAATAGATTTTCCATGGCATCCGTATCGACTTCTCATGGGTCGTCTTCAGGCGCATCGAGCTCTGGACTTGATCAGGACGATCGTCACCGTCCCTCGCTCTCTTGTTCGTCCGTAGCAGAGCTGCCTTGGAAGCATATCCCACCGCAAGCATACGCTCACATGATGTCTACTCGAAAGAATTCAGTGGCTACCACAAACTCAACCTCTACACAACATTGGCAACTCTCGCAACAGTTGCTCGCTCAGTCTCTTGTGACCCATTCCGCCAGTATCACAAAAGAAGGCCAGGCCGACATTAGCGCTGCCGCTTCACATTCCGACGGATCATCGGTACGGTCTCTCAACGAGACAACGTATAACAACGAAACACCATACATAGAAAGAGAGGACCCGTTCACCGCATTCTACCATGCTACGAAACCAAAGACGGGTCAAGAGGATGAAATCCGAGAGAATGAAAAACAAAAGAAGCAAGAAAAGCTTCTCGAGCAGATCGCAAACGGCGGCTTCTTCGATTCAGAAGATGAAGACGAGGAAGATGAAGAAGATCTTTTCGGTCGCACTTCGGCTACCGACTGGTGGATGTCCGGTATCGAAGAGGTTCCTGAGGACGAGGAGGAGTGGGATATGCCCCGCGTGCCATCTCTAGAATTCGACCCACCCATCGCCAACAACCGTGGAAGCAGCATCTCGACGGGTACCACCCTCACAGCGGACGAGTTGCAACATCCTCGCACACCCACTGCCACTGCCGCAGAAATTGCCCATCATCGTAAGATCACCGAGATGGCAATGACGGGTGAACCACCACATGCACTGAAGAGGAGACGGTCGAGAAGACGAACTGCTAGCTCGGAATGTCTGTTTATCAATGCTGCTGAAGGGTTGAGGACGATGTACCTTGAAGATAAGCCTGACGAATGCGCAGTTGATGAGGATGAAGATGGAGGCGTACTCGGGTCTAGAAGGAATACTGGCGTTTTACTTTTAGAAGAGGTGAAACCTTTGCGATTACATGCTGTTCCGATCAGACCTCCCAGACGATCTTGATTTGATCTTGATGTGTATAGTATTTTATTGTAAAAAAAACATTTCTTTTTGTATTTTGTCTTGTTATATGTCGCGGATGTCTTTTTTTTCTTTAACCAGTAGCGATCTTGCATTTTTTTTGTTCTTTTTTATTATTTCATAACATATCTTCTTTTGGGTTTTCCTTGTCAAAATCTGGAGTTTTAAACTGGAGGACGGGTTTACTAGGATATCGATCGATCACGGCGTTATACTTACTGACGAGTTTATTTTTATTTTTATTTCGTTGGTTGTAACAAAATACTTTTACTTTTATCTGTACAGTTTATATATATGGTTTTGTATTTATACATTTTTTTTTTAATGCTGTCGAAAAGCTTTGTTGGTGTGGTGGAAAGTTACTTATATGCAATAATGAATGATTCGATTTGATTTCTCATTCATACCTTATAAGCTTTAGCTTTTCAATAATTTAAGCTTAACTAATAGTATCAACATGACACTCATGTCGGTAAATTATACGGTTTTGGGTGCACACGGAGGCTTAAAATGAATCGAAATGGGGAGCAGATTATATACACGTGCAATTTTACGAATTGCAAAGCATTGATACGCAGGAACAAGAGGAGCAATCTCGGCAAGAGGAGTAGGCCTAGGGTCGAGAACAATCTCAGGACCAGTGGTCGAGAACGAGTAGGCGGGTGCCCAAAATACAACATGCAACAAGCTTGCAAGCATGGTATTTCCCTGTTTGGGTTTTTCCTGAACGAATGCGGCAAACACAGCAAAACATGGTGCAAAAATGCCAAAGCAATCCAGACCTCCCCCTTCCCGCTGCATTGGCCTCATGACTGGCTGACTAACGTGACGGTGTCGTCGGAATCTCGTTCCTACAGGAGCGGCTCGTAGATCTGCCTCAAAAAATCTTCGAAAATATAGAATTATTATTAATAAAAATCGGCCGTCGCAATGGTGCCGAATTTTAATATACAATTCTTTTGCGAATTTGGCGTACACATTCGCGTCGATGAGCTTGGTGGGGTGATGTTTCTGCCCCCTCTCAGCGATAATCCCTGATTGGTAGCTCAGCTGCACTAAATTATCGATATAAACAAACCAAGAATCACAAGATTGAAGGGGATCCAATGATCGAACGAATATGATTGTTTTGATCGAATCGTGTGTTTTTTAAATGCGACCAGAGTAGAAAGAGGGGGGGGATTCGATCCGGTTCATCATCAAAAACTTTTTTCATGCAGGGTCTACCGCTAAGTCTATACATATATCCACTTTGGTCACAGCTAAGGAGAATTTTAGGGAGCGGTCGTCCCCACTCGGTTGACGTTCCCGACGATGCTCCGCAAAAACACGTCCCTGCGCGAGGAAAAACATTAAAAAAAATATTTTGGATGACCGATGGATATGGAAACTGGAGTGCAGTATACTTGTACAGCCTCACATGCAGGACTCCTGAGATGCGCTTTGATATTGGATGTGACAAACTCTTGCAGCACAGTACAGCGAGTAAATTAATTAACATGCGCAGCAGGTAGAAAAGTGGACATGTAGACACAAATAATTAGACTGTTTTTGGAGATATACTGCTGTATTATTAAATTTAAATTTCTGTGGGGCCCCTTTAATATACAATCGATTGATCAATGCGAATGAGTAAGATTGTGGGGGGTGGAAGGCTCTAAACACATAACATAACAACATCGACGAAGCGGACGGACAGCTTGGGGGGGGAGCTAATATAAATAACAATAATATCGATGAGCTGCAGCTGTGATTCGTGCTGGGGAGGTTAATTAGTGTCTGGGGGAGGAGGTTGTGTTGCGGCTTCCCGATTCGGAGGGGTTGTCCTGTTGTCGTGGTTACAGAGATCCTTGTCGATCCCAACTCCGCCAACGACATTCCAAACAACACTGCGGTTTTTTTTATCCACCGCCAATTGCAGAATGAGGGTTAAAGAGAGGGAAATATGTATGCACCGTACGCAACGTGCATTACGGTACGGCAAAAAGATGATGACAGGTTTATAGTTAGTTCATTTACCCCACTCTTGTTATGTATTCAATGGGGATGATATTCAGCCTAGTCTGGTCTGACTGGTTGAAATGTTTGGCGCCTCCGTGTCGCCATTGTTATGACAGGGGGGGTAGTCCGAAGTGAAATAAATATCTCCAAGGTCCCTTCTGGCTGGCCGTTTGCAGCTTCAATTCCAGTCCGCTAGTTGTTGGAAACTCCTCAGGGTTGCTCTTCGGAGACGACAGCGTTATTTTTTTTTTTCCTTCGTCACATTCTTCTTCTCCTTCATATTCCCCTAAGTATTCTTCTACCACTATTACTTCTCCTTTGTGATCCATTTCAATAACGCTCCCCACGCTGTGTGATTTTTTCATTTCTTTTCCTATAAATCAAAGGATAGCCCTTTTTCGCTTCTCAATCATTTTGTGGACATCCTCTTTCCTGACAACGGAATCCCCTTTTCGGCCCTTTTCGACGGAAGCAATAAAAAAAAAAAGGAAAGAACTGAACCGGTCCCTATATTGTCCCAACTGGGTTGACAGGAATATCCAGACATATTTAAACATCGAAACAACAAAAAGATCCCAGTTTGTCGACCAGTCAATTCAGCTCTGTTGGCCCCGTTGGAGGTGTCCGGGATCATCGTGCAACGGCATCGGCTGAAGATCGAGACACCGATCGATCGATTGACTGGCCTCCTCAGACCTTGCGATAACAAATAACAAGCATATTATTATCTGGTAAGTTGCCAATGTGTCTTTTTCTTGTTCGAATAACATGATATCATTTAATGTGGAGACCGGAGGGGAGAGCCCTGAACCTGGCATCGCACCTCTGTAACTTGACCGGACACCTGCTCTCCAAGCATATTTCCGTTTCTACGCGATACCAACATGGGCACTCACAACTCTGTTCCCCGGTCTCCTGCCGGGTCCCGCAAGCAACATATTCTCACAAAATTCAAAAGTCGTATATTCACTAAAGCTTTTTGCGCTGCAGACCTCTCCGCCTCCATGGCTTCCACTACCGCACCCCCTCCTTCTCCCACCAAGCGAGCCTCACGGTTCTTTGGCCGTCACAAGCGCTCGGAATCAGCTGGAGATATGGCATTCTCTCCAGTTGAGCCTCCACAGCTCCCACCACTCGACTTCTCCTTTCATAGTGGCCTTCCACCGTCTCCTACAAAGATGGATGGTCAATTCGGTGGCCCTCTGCCAAAGCCTCATCCAAAGGCTAGGCATATGAAGTCGCCCAGCTTGATAGACATGCTCACCGGCAAGTCTAAGAAGGACTCTAAGAAAGATTCCGTCGGCTTCACCATCAATGCGGATGAAGACTGCAGGGATAACAGGAATGTCTATGGTGCAAGACCGGTTACTAGCTCTCGCGCCCTCCAGCCTTCTTCTGACGGCCGGGTTCAGGGCGTGTCTGAACCACAATTCGAATCATCACTCCTTTCTAATTTTGACCAAGAAAACATCATCCTGCCTCCAAAGACACGCTCAAAGCCTAATGTTCACAAGGCCCTCCCTCCTATCAATACCAACATCCCACCCAATCATATATCCGAAAAAATTGCGAAAGAAATAGATCTCTACACTCCAAGAGTGTATACGGCATCCGAACAACGTAACTTTGGCGCTCCTCCATCCTTGCGAGCGCCAGCATCTCGACCGACCAGTGTTTATGGTCAAGGCGAGCGAAAGACGAGCTGGGGTAGCATTATATCCCTCAGCAAGCGTAACAGTGTTATGGAAAGCACTGACGCTCCAAACGAAAATGGAACTTTCTTACAACGTGTGACCAGCTTTGGCTCCAGTGGCAATAAGAGAGTCCACCCGGCAGCTATGTCACCAGCCCCGAGCAGCCACAACTTGAATAACGAATTCGATAACCTCCTTTCCAACTTGGCTCTGCCGCATCACATCAAGAATGGCGTTGCGGAGATGCCAACTCATCTTAAGGCTGCTTTCCTCAAATCGAGCAAGGTGATGTCGAAAGCTCCAATCCCACCACCTAGTCGAGGCGGTTCTCCCCCGGAACAAGTGGCTCAAAATAATGTTCCACCTCCATCTCGCGAGAAGAAGAAGAGTCGACCTCTTAGTGCCTTTGGCGCCGCCTTGTTCCGTGGCGATAATCGAGCCCGGGGAAAGACTATCAGTACAGTCGGTATGCCGTCTACTGCGAAAGCTGGTGAGGACAATAAGAGACCCAAGACCATGCGATCCGACAAGGCATTTGGAGCCAGCAACAGGAACTCGACCATGCTTCCACCTGCAACTCCTCACAGTCCTACGGGCAATGCTGCTATCGGGCCTCTTCACGCGAATGCCCCATCTGATTTTATCGACTATCTTACTGGTATGACCTACGACAAGGTTGACCTAGGATGGTTACGCCGGCTCAGGAGGATGCTCAGGAACGAGCGTCTCGCTTGGGTCGAGACCTTTTTCGACGAACACGGCTTGGACAGGCTCTTTGATCTCGTCAAGAATATTTACGATCTGGAATACCAGTAAGTTGTCTTTTGTCTGATCTGCAAGTGGATCGTATCGCTGATCATTGTTTTTAAAGTGACGTCATGAGCGGACCGGTTCTGCGCGAAGTCTTCTTGTGCATGAAGGCGGCCTACACCGCCCCCATGGCCGACGGGTGTTTCCATGCTATCCACGTTGAGCTCTTTACTCTCATCCTCTCCATGATGTTTGACGAGGAGCGAAAGAAGACTCCATACGAATATGAAACCCGTGAAGCCGCCGTCGGGCTCATGTTTACTTATTTGCAACAAGCCGCTCCCGAAAAGCAAGCTACGCGTGCTCGATCGATTATGAAGATCCTCGAGAACCCTCCTCTGACTAAGAGTCAACAGGGACCTGCTTGGGTCGAAGCGATCAAGCGACCGCGACCTTTCACCAGATGGAGCAATGATGTCGGCCGACTGACATATGAGACCGGCTGGGTTTGGTACCATCCCGGCAATAAAGTCATGGTCCGCGAGATGAATGACCAGGAACCATACAATGTCGCATACTTTCCAACACCACGTGCATTCCTCGCCGTTGATGGTGGCAGCGTGAATTCTATTGAGATGCACGTTACAAACTACGCGGCTTTGCACTTGGAGATTATGAATGCCATTCTCGCCTATCTTCCCACGAAGGACGAGAGGAATGAGTTCCGCAAGGCGGTTCAAATGTCCGGGATGGAAAAAGTTATGGGATCGGTTTTGAGGTGTGCGGGTAAGGGGAAGCATTACGAGCACCTTGCCAACCTTCATTCTTCGTTGAGCGATTGGGTTACCGCCGCGAAGGCTGACGACTGGGAGTCTTGGGAGCACGTTCGTACCGGTCGATTCCCTCCGGAGAAACAGGACAAACCCAAGGCAATGAAGAAGATCGAGGCCATGTACGGCCCACAATACGAGTTACCTGACGTTGGTATCCAGGATACCGTTGTCCAACAAAAGAGGATGTCTATGAAGCCTCGAGAGGATGGCGAAGTTTTTCAACTAGATGAGAATGGCGGTGTTGTTTTGGAGTGGGAGTTTTAGAAAAGAGGCTCCACGTCTCCTATATTATTATTATCGAATGCGATTACAAAAAGAAAGGGCCCCGAGACTAGGTTACGGTTACCTTTTTTCATACGACAGATTATCGGATTATTATTATTACCTTTTTTTTTCTTCTTTTCGAGCCGGCGCTGTGATTCATCACAGATTACTTTTTTCAATTTCGAACTAAACCCCCCCTTTATCCCTATTGTTCGACTTTGATATCATCCCTTTTCGCTCTTGATACTCTTCTCTACTTCGACTTTTACAACTTCTATATTACCACGACTTGACCTCACCCTCCTATTACGACTAACTGAATTCGCAAATTAGTGCGACTGTACAACATTGTTCTTTTTGCTTGTGATGGATTACGTTTGATTGATTATACTGTTTTGGCGAGGCGGTTTTTTTGTTTGATTGGACTTTAACAGAGAGGGGAATTGACTGATTGATTGATGATGAATTTCTTTTGTTTGGCTATGGAAGAGGAGGTGATAGGAAGAAGCATGACTGATGCTGACGCTGATATGGGTATGGGTATGGGTATGGGAGATGAATGGGCTGACATGGTATTTGTTGGTCGCCAGAGCTAAGAAAGAGTTCTGGGAATGCGTATGATGAAGGCACGCCGCCCACTATTGTTACAAACAGGTGGGTATGTTGCCTTGTGTAACACTATGGGATTTGTTTTTTTTTTGGCATCAGAAAATTTTTTCTGATGTTCACTCTTTTTCTTGGAGTTTTCTTGCTCATGAAGGCTTTTCTGTCTTTCTTTTTTCTCCTATAGCTATTTGAGCGGCTCATCTCTCTCTCTCTTTTGCTTTTTACTTTTTTTCTGATTGCTACGTAACGATACAGGCGTCATGATGGAGTTTTACCTTTCCTTTTTTTTTCCTTTTGCAGGATGTAATGATAGTCGAGTTTTTTAACTCTTTTGATGCAATAATGCAATGAAAATGAATGAAACGTTATTTTATAAGGATTCTTCGTTAGTATAGTACTATAGTATGCACGTGGAATGGATTCTAGGATTCTTGCACACCATTGTATGTACTTAAGTAGTAATACCATGTTGGTTGCACAGGGGTGTAACTACGGCCGCAGCGGCTGTGTGTGGGGATGATTCCCGGCTGTGTCATGTTTGTAACACTGTGCGGCACAACTGAGGCAGCTTGCACTCTCAACGACACGTCGGAGACC
This sequence comes from Arthrobotrys entomopaga, assembly GCA_012184315.1. Lineage (NCBI taxonomy): Eukaryota > Fungi > Ascomycota > Orbiliomycetes > Orbiliales > Orbiliaceae > Arthrobotrys > Arthrobotrys entomopaga. Next base: position 609,508 of record LDDX01000033.1, read on the forward strand.
GGTACCGAGCGGGATCCGATTGGTATCATTCAGTTATCATATTATCAATATTAATCCCGTAGGATGTTATTATTTTTTCTCTTTCTTTTTCCTATTTTTATTTTCGATGCAGCGTTTAATATTTATTCGGCCGGAGGATTTGTAGAAGTCACGCAGTAGTGGTAATAAAGTAATTAGTAATCCGAATCCGCCGGTGCGCAAACTTAGTCATCATTGCTAAGTCGCTGACAGGCCAGGGCAAAATTTAAAAAAGAAAGTGTCGACGACGACGACGGACTGGTACTAGCCGGTACAGTATACCATATGCATACCTACTACTATTAATTTGGCCCAGAACCTTTTAACTCGGTTCGAGTGGTTTAAAGCGAAGGGGTGGTCGCCCAGCTGCAGCCTTTTGTCGGACTAGATGGAATCCACCGGAGCCGAGGCTTTTTAGTAACTGAGACGGAGGAGTAAAAGGGACCCTGTTTGATACCAATTGCAATATTGCAATAGCAATATTGGCTAGCCCGTCGTCATCCTGCCTGTCTGTCTGCTGCTTGTTCGGATAGGAAGGAAACCACCCTTGTCCCTGGCACATTCATTCGATTCATTCAGTAAGTAAGTATTTATTTAACATTGCCTCCGGATTCTTAAATCGTAAATTATTAATTCTCTATCGTTCAGCATACAATATCAATCAATCAATCAATCAATCAATCAATCAATCAATTTGCCTATAACAGCAGTATTAAAGTTTACTTTGGCTTCAGCATATCAAATATCCTCGCTTACTACTTCTTATATATATATATATATATACATACCCCATATTATATAACATTGCAGATATAACCTTCTCGCGGGAATTTCTAAATTTAAAAACAAAAAAACTTCAATTCCAACGATACCATGCCGGCAACCATGGCCACTCCTTCCACCACCACCACCACAACATCCTCCACCACGGCAACGACGACGACGACGACGACAAATGGTGGATCCTACCCGTCCAACGGATCCAACGGATCGGATACCGAACATTTATTCGATTCCATCGAAGACTCGCTCGAAGCATTCTGTACGTATACGGTCCCCAAAACCATTTCCCCGGCGTCTTCCCGAAAGCCACCCCAGAATTCTTAAAAAAGCACATGCTAATTTTTACACAGCGAGAGGTGAATTCCTCGTAGTCCTCGACTCCACAGACCGAGAAAATGAAGGAGACCTCATAATAGCAGCTGAAAACTGTTCCACCGAAAAAATGGCCTTTTTGGTCCGACACTCCAGGTACACACACACACAAACACACACCCGCCTATTAAAAACCCCCCAATTTTTCCTCCGTTTCTGACTGAAATTTGTGAATGCAAATATATAGTGGCTACGTCTGTCTTCCCATGACCCCCGAACGCACCAAACGTCTCGACCTACCGCAAATGGTACCCCAAAACCAAGACGCCCTCTTAACAGCCTACACCATCTCGGTCGACTACGCCCACAACACCACCACGGGAATCTCAGCCCACGACCGCGCCCTCACCGCGCGTAAACTCGCAGATCCAACATCTAAACCCGCTGATTTCCGACGACCGGGTCACGTGCTCCCGCTCCGTAGTAGGAAAGGCGGGGTTAGAGTTCGCAGAGGGCACACGGAAGCTGCGACGGAGTTGTGCAGGTTGACGGGGAAGGAGGAGGTTGCTGTGATTTGCGAGTTGGTGAGGGAGGACGATGGGTTGATGGCTCGAAGGGACTATTGTATTGAATTTGCGAGGAAGTGGGGGATTAAAGTTTGTACGATTGAGGATTTGGTGGAGTATGTGGAGGGGAAGGAGGGTGAGTTTGTTGAATAGATGATTTTTTCTTCCCTTCCTTTTTTACTTTTCAAGTATGGGTTCCGTAGAGTTTTTTTAAATTTGTTTTTTATATATATTATAATATATGCTACGCAGCGAATATGAGGTGTATGGTACGGTAGTTTCCTCTGTTTATGCTCTTTGTTTTTTGGTATATTTTGTATTCTTGTTCTCTTACCTTTTTCCTATCAAAATGTCGTTGAACTCTTAGTGTACGATATGATATCTATTCGAAATGAATCTCTTCACTTATATAGCTTATCGTCCATTGTTATTTTCTCGTGATCTGACTGGGCTTATATCCATTCCTTCGTTCGTAACTCCGTAAAGAGGTTCTAGTATATATACAACCGTACCGTTCAACCTATAAATGCGAAAAAAAAAACCCTCTGTATATACATATACATACAATACACCAAATTATGCCTCCTCCTCCACCACCACCTCCATTCACCAGAGAGAGGAAAAAAATAAAATAAAAATAAGTCACATGTGTGGCTTCTGCGGTCCCGCAATCTTGGGATATAACCTCGACATATGATAATTAAGCGTACTCTTCCCTTGTCTCGGCGGTTTCTATAAACATCCCCCCCACCAGCACACGAAAAAAAAATATATTAGCAATCAATCTCAAAAAAAAAACATAAACATAAAACATATATAAAAGCTTGGCTTGTCTAATTAACTAGCTAACTAGGTAACTAGCATATAATAAAGCATATAATAAGGATGGATGTGTGGGGTGGGATGGGGGAAAACAGTACAGAAGTATCCATACAAGTCCGCAACGCTTGTTCGAACTGTTCGCATCCTTTCGCGGCGTGACCTTGTGATGCCCAGCATCCTAATACTGATGTCATGACCATGTTGCACGGGTGGACTTGTTGTTTGTTTGTGGATTTGACGCGGAAACGGGGGAGTGGGGGCAGGCGAAAGTTTTTGGCCGTGCCGGACATAGTAGCGGTGGTGGTAGCTTTTTGATCGATATATCGATATGGATAAATTTTTTTTTCGCTGATAGATTGATGTTGGGTTGATTGGTAGATTTCGCGGGTTTATCGAAAGTTACCGTGAGGGTCTGAGAGGCATGGTAGCGCTTGGGTTTGGGGGGGGGGGGGGGGGGG
>LDDX01000033.1:612482-725910 GCA_012184315.1 Arthrobotrys entomopaga
TGACTTTGACTGACTGACCGACTGACTGAGGTGTTGGTGGAAGGTTGGCGATGTTTGAAGAGCTTAAAATTCAGCGAGGGTTTCGGCCGCATTCGAGGATTGATATCAGTCACGTGATCCAAACAACGCCTTCGCCCTTCTGCGGCATGTGGTCTGTTACAATGCAACCTTTGCCTCGAGCGCCTGGATTCGAGGCTAGATCAGTGGCTCCGCTGACTTGCATTTTGGAGTATTACCAATCCGTATCATCGAGGTATAGATCTATTTCCTCTTACATTCTAAAAAACAGAGAGGGGAATCATTATATTTTGATTTGATATACCTAATTTTATGGAGACTAGCATTGAGCACCCGGTGATAGCAGGTGTGAATAACTTTGATCCACTATTGTGCGGTAATGAAGGAAAGTAACTACCTTCTCAATCAAGGGGTAAGTGCTACATACTGTCAAGTTGATAGCGCGCGTCTATCTCCAAACGCAATTCCAGCGATGTGGGGGTGTATACAAGAATGGCAAATACCGATAGTATCGCAGTATTTTATAATACCGGCCCTTCAGTATGAAACATGTTAACATCAGTATCCTAGTATACTATCAACAGCTGTGTATATACGACGACAACGGCTGCAGGGGAACCCTCGAATTACAGTGAGCTGCCGAGTGATATGACTCTAATTCCTCAGCCAGAATCACCAAAGCATCTTGATCGGTCTAGAGAGCTGGTACCCTGGGGCTCTAATGACGGTCTAGTCCCATACTAGTATACTAAAAATTCCAACCAAGTTTTCAGCATCATCATAGAGATGGTATTCTTTAAAAAATATCAGTATTATATTACTAAAATATATCTTCCTCTTAGTTTCTCAGCCTTTCAATATATTAATATTCTGCACATTTTAATCTGGCTTTCTAAAATATGAAATGTAATGGCAACAGTAGCTCTCATCATCACTTGATCACGCAGCTTGACCACTCTATTGAATAATAAATTCGATATCTCCTTAACTTTGTTGGCTTAGAAATATTAAGTTTACCTTGCCATTTATACTCTCCAACAAAGTATCCATATTCACGATATCTGTGGTGAAACAAAATCCAACATTTGTTGGAAGATGCGGGCTGGATCTTCTAGCGCCGGGTTTTACAACGATTACACGAGACCAACGATTGCTATTAAATTGTCGTTGAACGCGTTTCAATTACTAGTTTTTATAAATGAGTATAATTTAGCACCGCCTCGCGAGTTTCGAACTCAGCCATTTAATTCGGTATCCTTGAAGCTGTGTGATTTTTGAGAAATAGAGAGCATATACTGCTAACTGTTAGATTTTTAGCGGCTATCGTATAATCTGATACTGATAACTAACGCTATTATAAAATATCATCAAAAGAAACAATTCTCATACTGTTAACTCTGTTCGTCCTATGTTTGGCTATATATTCGTGCCGCTCCCAACCAGCAACCGTGCTGGACGTTTAGCAGTCAATAATAATACCCAACCAGTGGCACATATATATTGATATAAAATCACAAGTTCCCACAAGTTAAAAACTGGGTTGGATTTATTGACCAGATCACTCCGGAAGCGCCCCAAGATATTGATAATATCAGTACTATCATTGACTATTATTATTCATCAAAAAAAAAGATTTCCTCATTATTATCATTTTACATTTTCTTCGTGCACTCGCAGGTTAACGTTAACGCTGGTCCTATCACTCTCTCGAAACGAGAGCAAACATTGCAAACCAAGTTCGATGATGGGATAAGTCACAAGTTCGGCTACGCCACCGGTTCGATCGAGTCTACACAGAGTCCGTGATTCTTAATCTCCATATATATCGTCACGTTACTTCAAACAGTTGAAATAAAAGAGGCTAGTCCCATTCGAATTTTTTTAATTTTTTTAATTTTTTTTTCTTAAAAAAAATAGTTTACTTTAGAAAAAATGGCGAGAGGTATTGCCTGACAGACGAATTCCTGTTCAACAACGGAGACGAAGACTACAATGATTTAATCAACCTACAAGACAACGTCGACGATGATGTTATAAACGATGCGCTTCAAGCCACCACCGACCGCGGCTTGACAGGCTGGGAAGGCATCGCCACCATTAAAAAATGTGACTACACCGATAAGCATCAGCGTTGGAACTCGCTAGGGGACTACAACTTTCCTTACGGCAAGTACGGGAGACCAAACTACATCTCCATAGATACGTTTACGGCCACTTTTATCAAGAACGCAGCGACCGGGAGATGTTTGTATGCGCGAGCGCTCAATGTAGAGAACTTTGGGAGCAAGTATTTCGATGAGGGCGATGTGTCAAAGTATCTCTCCGGGAAGGGCGGTACTGTGGGAGTAGCCGCTGGATTACTGCTGCTACGAAGCTGTGAAAATCTAGACGAATCCAATAAATTCACGTTCGAACACCCTCGCGGTAACTTAAAGTGAGTGCGGATATAATATAACAACCATCCTTTAATTATTCACTCTGAGTCTTGATAACTACATCTGTGAGGCTACTACTGATATATATTTTTTTAAAACACCCTTGTTTGGTTTTCCGGACAATAGCGCCGAAGTTATAATACCCACCCTACCAGATGGCCTTCGTGATGCCGGTGAATGGAATTGCATTGGTAGCCAAGATATGGGTTATAAAGATGTCAGCGGTGTTCGAACTGCCATCTTGCCAGATGTAGACAGCATTTTGCCAACCCACGGCAGTAGAAAAATAAGAGCCACGCCAGCTTGGTGGGGGTGTACTCGACCAGACCTCAACTCAACCGTATACATTCCCGCACAAATGGTCCCCTCGATGTGGAATTCCAGCGTCAACAAGTTCAACAAGGAAATAAACTGGAGGTACGAGGATATCGGCTGTCCGGGTATAAACGCAAACATGACCATCGCCTACAATAATACAAAGGCACAGACTTTTGAGATTTGGAAAAAATGTAACGAAACAATGGGAATGGGTACTGTGGGGAAGAGAACAATCGCCTGGAATTGTAGCGGACTGCCAGAAAAGGAGGCGGATATTTACAATGCGATTAAACTCCCTACGCAGATTGATTGTATGAATGCTCCGATACCGAGCAACTTTACCGATATCAGTATCCCGTTTTGATTTAAAAAAAAAACTCCTCCTTCCTTCCCATGTCCTCGTACAATTTTTTTGGTCTTTTTTTTTTGTCTTGTTAAGCTTTTTATATAAGCATATCTACTTCATGTTTTGTATGCATGCAAAAACTTGTTCTGAATGGTTAGTTATTATAGTTTCTGAGAATATATTTCTTGGTAATCACAAGATGTTAAAAACTTGTTTGATTTGAATTTTAGAAAAAATACAAACTTGGAAGTAAACCACTCAAGACAGGATTTATGTTACATTTTCGTATTTCAACATATATTAGGAAAAAGTACAGTTTCTTTGTCTCGCAAGCACAGTTTCTATAGGGTTCTATTGTGATCCTTCGGGATAGCGTGGTAAGATGGGTAGGATGTAGTCTTGTGGTCAAGAAGCTCAGCGAATGGGTAGGATGATCTTTTGCCTTTGGAATATATAGGCCATTTCCAACCGACGCAGATCTCTCCATCCAAAACGTAGGTTTCTCTATTGGGACAGATTTCACACGTCTGCGTAATAATAATAGTAATAATAATCATAATTCGATCCAAGATCAAACTTAAGTCCAGGAGACTCTGTAAAAATATAACTATTTTATAAAAGTACCATCATGTATGTATATATTTACTCATATACTTACACGCCTGTGTCGCACAAAAAAGTCCACAAAGATTCCCCCCCTCAAGCAGTTTCATAACAATAACGATAAGACTTATTATTCATTGTGCTGCAAAAAGGTTAGAGAGAGAGAAGGTATATATACCCCTCTCACCAATTTAATTAATCACAGTCTCCATCAATCTAATTAATCACAGTTTTTGATCACGTTTATTATCATGGTTTGGATTCAGTCCCAATATAGTCAATTCGCCCCATTACAACTCATATATGATACGATCACGGGCCATTATCATGATTTGGATCATGTTTATTACCACGGTTCGTATCACTCCTATCGTCATAGCTTTGATCACGGCTTCAATCGATGCAAGCTTAAATCTCGACGTCCAGATGGAAATGTTGTGTTTTTTCCCCGGCCGGGTTCTGTTGAAAATATAACCATTATTTGTATTTGTATAATATAATACACACAAAAGTAACAACTTAACTGTATTTAAATTACATCCAACCTCTATTATAACAATCTTACCACCTTTTCAACCGTTGTCTGAAAATAACTCGGCATCTCGGTTAAGATATAATTGATGTTCAATAGCGATAACTCTGCTATGCTCGTCGCTGTTCATTTATAACGAGAATGTGTGAATAGTAATTACACCAGTACATGTATTAATCCCCTTCTATAAACTTCCCATCTTGGTGTATTGACGACCGAGCTGCCCTGTACCATCAACTGTGAATTTGATAATAAAACAGTAAGTCAGTCCGCTTAGAAGACTTAACTTATAATCAACATGGACAAAAACACCGAGTATACCTTTCAATAGAGCTTAAACATCACCAACCGAAAGCACATGTCTTTCTTTCTTTCTTTCTTTCTTTCTTTTTTTGTTAATATATATTTATATATTTAATGATCCCACTCCATTCTCCCACTTTGTATTCATTAGTTAACATATTAAAACTGAACAGGAGAGCAGGCTTCACAAGCCTTAAATATAAAGAGCACACATGAAGCACATGAAACGAGTTCTCGTCAAAAGAAAAGAAAAGAAAAAAAAGGGGTAGTAGAAAAGAAAAAAAAAAAAGCAACCACACGCCGTCTTTTTTACAAAAAAAAAAAAAAAAAAATGCTGGTAGTAATGATAACAATTAAACAAGCGCAAAATCAAAAAGGCAGATACCGGGGTAGGTAATAAATAATCAACAGTGCACACAAAGAGCGCTCGAGCCCAGACAACTTCTATATCATACCGATAACTATATCCTCTCGTCCACCAAATATCACCATAGGGGGATCTTTTGCGGGACCAGGACGGCATCTGGCTTGCGAGACAATTGAAAAATCCCCCCCAAAAATGAGAAGCATGGATATTTAGGGTTTCCAAAGTCCTTCTTGACCGTTCCATCCCAACACCCTATTCTCCGAGGCAGATTCCTTCAGCCTCTTCGGGTTGTTTACCCACTCGTTCTCAAAGATTCGCTTTCGCTTGTTCCTAGCTCGCTTCTCCGACTCCGCGTTCTTAGCGCGCTGCTCGCCACTCAAAATCATCGCATCTGTTGAGCCTGGTGTGAAATAGAGCTTATATGTATTCACACAAATCTTCAACTCCAACCCTTCTTGAATGATAGGCTTCTTGTAGCTAAAGTTGCCACCGAGCTCACAGTCCTTAGATGAGAAGGCTTCGATGACATCGTGAGAGGGGAGGTTTCGGACAAGGAATGGTGGTCGTTTCGGGGCTTCTACGCCCTCGGTCGGCTGTGCCATTATGAACGCGTCGACATAATATGACCATTTCTCATCCTTTGTTAATTTTGCCGTGTGAGTAGGATCAACGCGGAAGAGCAGCTGAATGGCAAGATCCTTTGTTTCCGTATTCTATCAAATAGGTGGTTAGCTTGGATTCCGTTTTCTCACAAAACAACCTTGAAAACCTACCCATTCAATCCTATAGGTTGGTTCCTCCCGACCAATGTAGGCCTCAACATCGCGTCGATAAGACATCTGGAGCTGGAAATTCGTCTTTTGCTCGGCCCTATCACGATCAAATAACTTGAAGATCTCGCCGCTGTTGTCTCTGCTGTCGCTAACAAATGTATGGATCGTCTTGATCATCGTAGCAGTATGTTTGTCAATCGTGTACAATTGCCAACCCTTTTGAATATAGACGGAACGCATTCCATCCTCGAATACATTGGAATCGATGGCCCCGACGATAAGTCTTTCACAGTGTTCGAGTACCTGCTGATAGTAAACAGCGTCATCGGTGACCGTGAAAAAGTCGTCATACATTTGTGGGATGAAGCCAAGTTTGCGCGCAGTATGGTTGTTCTTCCTTCGCACGAGGGTAGTCTTTGCCTCAGGCTCACAATTCTTGACATCTAGCAACCGCTGATACAGGAGCTGGAGAAGTCTCATGAAACAGTAAATCGTGCCGTTAGCAAACAAATTGTACGTGTTTCGCTCCTTCAGCTCGGAAACAACGATATCGCGAGCGTCCACACCAGCCGCAGAAGTCAAAGCACTTGCTCCATTCGACTGACGGGATGAACCCGTGGGATTTATCCATGTGGCAGGGGCGTTCGGTGGGACGGCATCGGACTCGAGCGGATCGACCTCCATAAGATCATCGTCATTCGAAAGCTCCGGTGTAGAACCTCGGCTTCCCGAATCCAGCTTGTGTGACTTGCCTTTGCTACGTTTCAAAACGTCTTGGAGCAGGGTTGATTCTTTATTCTTTCGGGTACTCCTTCCGGATGGAGATTCAGAATGGTCCATGTCAACATCTTCTTCTGGGGATTTGAGAGAAAGGTTACCCATAGCATTGTCCACATCATCTTTAGGCAAGCCAAAAAATGTCGAAATGAAATTTCGAATAAAGGCAGCCATTTTCAGACGCTCAGAATGTGAGTAAGCCGTTTCCTTTTCGAGCTGCGTCGCCAGCAGACGACAGATATCCAACAAAACATCGAGATCCGGTAAATGGAATTTCAGATGATGGGGTTTGTCAGCGGCGGCGGACGCGTCCGCCGTCTTGTAAAGAGCATCGATTTCGCTAGTGAAGTGACGGTTGGTAGTGTTGCGTTTATCGTTTTGCTTGAAAGTATTGCCTTGATGATCGAGTGATTTGTAAAATATCTTTGAGGTTTGCTCGCGCCAGACTTTGTTCCATTCTCTCTGGGCAAACTTCCATTCTTCATCCTTTTGTTTTAATCTACGGAGGACGATCGGTACGGCGAAAAGGGGCTGGTCGTGCAGCTGCTTGATAGTTTCAAGACCTTCTTCCCTGTAGACTTTCTTGATACAGCGCTGATATATCGTTCGACTTTGTCCTCCGAGACCAGGAGCAACCTTAAAACTTGGCTTCTCGGAAGTATCCAAACTCGCTATTCTCTGCGCAATCGGTTCAAGAAGTTGTATCGTTCTGAGATTCGATTCAATATTGAAGTCATAATCGTGTCTCTCCTCTTCCACACGATGGAGCATTTCTTCATATTGGTTCTTCTTGTGGCCAACGAAACCGCTATCTTCGCTGGCCCAGGTAGGATGAGAAGCCCACTCGTCATTCAGAACTTCGCGACACATGTCATCTCTGCCGCTACAAGGCTTAGTTGCCTCCTATAAAAAAAAAAATAATCAGAACCGTGTAAATAGTGTTTGACGTTGTGGATGGAGACTTACCAATTTCGGTAAAAGGCGATAACTTGGTCCGAGTGCTCTACACACGTTCAGCCGCACCTTCTGGCTCTTCTTAAGAGCATTCTGGATATTATCTTCGGTTTTGTCCGCGACACCGAGGAAACGTTTGATCCAGTTGAAAAGTTCTGGGTTACTGCCCAAGAAGCTTTCTAGTGTCGATACCAAAAGAGACTTGTCCATAAGATCCTGACTAAAGAGATTCAAGATCTTCAAAAACTCGTTGTATGTTTGCTTATTTCCAATGTATTTCCGAACTCGATCGAAGAATGCTATTTCTTCACTTGAGGCACCAACTGGGTCGGCAGGCATCAAAGGAGACGGATTAGCTGGTATGAGTGTGGGCGAAACAGGAGCTTCTGCAAGGGGTTTGTGCATTATCTTGGGACGCTTTAGAGTACGAATGGTAACCGTGGTTAGTTGTGTATTGAGGAAAGATAAAAATCAGGGGGAGGAAAGGCTAATAAAACGAACCTTGTTTGCAGCAGGTCCGCGGGGCCCAGGACTTGGTCCAGTATTCAAGTCGTGCAAAGGATTAGTCGGTAAAGGAGCGACCCCAACTTCTCTAGAGTTGGATAGAGTCGGTTGAGCTGGTCTTTTGCGTTTTCCAGTGTCCTTTGGCGCAGCAAGTGGTGGAGCAAAGTGCCCTTGTGGTGGAGGGGCCCGTCCTCCAGGAAGGGCAGCAGAAATTCCGTTCTGTGGCTGCTGTCAGCTTCGGTTAGGCATATGATAACAGGCAAAATAACTTACAAGGTCACGCATTTGCTCATCAGGTTTTTGCCTGGCTGTCGCTGCACTTTCAGGAAGGAACTGTTTGAAGTCTTCAAGCAAATCAGGAGCTGCGTTGAACAGCTGAGTAACCTGGCTATACACCTCTTGGATGGGCTTGGACTCTCGCTGATAGGTTTGCAAAATTTCTAAGAAATTTTTATAGATCTCCGGTTGCGATGAAAATCTCGTCTAGAAAGCGGTGGGGGAAAAGTGAGTATTGGAGAGGAAGGTAAGATAAATGGAGGGTAATAATATATTCATACTTTGATCTTGTTCACATAGCTTATAGCGTGGTTAAACTCAACTGGACCTCTTTTTTGATCTTGCACAGAGTGTTAGTATACTATAATAAACCAGTCGCAACGTTGGTTCGATGAGGAAGGGGGTTTTCATCATACCTCCTTGGGGCAAAGGGCCTGTGCCGTTAGTTGCTGCGGCGGCATTCTGGAGCTGACTGACAGTATCGGAGCCCGATGGCTGACCGAGACCCGGCTGAAGAGGTTGCGGTTGCTGAAGGTGGGCCGGTTGGTTGACCTGGTGAGCTGCGCGCCCTTGTACCTGAGCAGCTCTGACTTGTTCGCGAGGAGCTTGGTCTTGTGGTGGTGGTGGTTCCTCCCCTCCATTGAAGCGGAATCGAGCAGGTTCACCCCAAGCATCTTGCCCCCTCCAGGGTCCGTTCCCCTGCCCAGGTTGAGACATTGGACCCTGGAGATGATGGACTGGTGGCTGTCCGGAAGTCGCAGTGGTGGTACCTTGGGGCGTCGTCACACGAATAGAGTGTGGGTCGGACGGGTCGCTAGAACACTCTATTCTATAACCCGGTGGGAGGAATGTATTGAAACCTTGAATCAGGTTTGGATGACCGGCAAAGAGGGTTGAAACGCGTTCAATAACTCCTGGGGTATCGATACTAATGTTCGCAACAAAGACTGAGCGTTAAAATCAAAGAAAACTACTTAACTATGAGAAATAAAAGGAATAAAAGAAAGAGAAGGAGAAGGGAAGAGGGAAGAAAAAGGAAGGAGGAAGGTAGATAGGAAATCTCTGAGCGCTCCGCAACACAAGGCTGAATCGGGGTCCCGTGCAAAAAAGTCGGGACACGCTAGAAATTCATGAAAGAAAAAAACTTAAATTGGACAAAGACAGAATATATTCCATCTTTGGAGGGTAGTACATACGCTTGGCTCTTAAAGTCTTTCATTATGTCCAAAAATTGATTGTAAACATTAGGATGTTCAGCAAACTGAACCTTGACCTGATCCAAATATGATAATGCGTCCTTAACATTCAAAGGGCGGTACGAAGGTGGCATTTGTGCTTGAACACCCATCGGGACGTTTACAAGACCGGGTCCCTGTGCGCCAACAAGACTTGCAACAGCTTCCTGGTGGGCCTGAGGTGGTGGAGGGCCACCTTGGGGTATTTGGGCGAGTGATTGAAGTGGGTGAGATGACATTCCTGGAAGCGATTGGGGTGCACTCGATGGTGGCATGCCTGCCATACGTTCTGAAGGCTGAGAAGGAGGCTGCTGCTGTTGCTGAAGCCCAGGAGGGTTTGATGCTGGGTACATGTGTCCCGGTGGAGGGCCCTGCAGTTGACCTAAAGCCACTGGCGGACTTGCGAGCTGTGGGATTTGGTTATGAGGTGGTGGCCGTCCCTCATGCTGAGGTCGTTCTAGAATGTGAGGGTGTGGAGGACCCTGCTGCTGGGCATGCGGAGGACCTCCTTGTAACGATGGGAGAGGGTATGGTGATTGGCCGGACGCAATACTCGGAAGATGAGGCAGCTGTGATTGGGATTGGGATTGGGATGCCGGTTGCGAGGCGGTAGGAGGAGGAGGTCCTTGATAGAAATTTCCTGCTCACGGTAAAAAGAAAGAAAGAAAGAAACACGATCAGCAAAATACTCGGAAACAAAGGAAAGAAATTTGACTCTCTGGGTTATCAAGCCGGTAACCACCCGAAAAGGCGAGATGGCCCCCAGCCGGAAGAGACGAGCCAAAAGGCTTTTTGTTTGAAAAGATTGGAAATTTCTGCAATCACGCACTGCTCTGAGATGTAGAATGGCGGTGGGAGGGTGTACCTTGAGCGGGAGGGGGAGGCCTGCGAGAAATCACGAGTCGGACAGTTAGCAAAGCATTCCATTTTATTTCTTTCAAATGGGGGTTTACGGAGAAAGAGGTCCGAGATCGGGCAGAAAGGCAATGCTGGACTCACTGGTATCTGTGGATAGCCCCAGGAGACTGTCTACCTGGCTGAGACGGGCCAGGAGGCAGGTGCGAAGATGGTGGTTGTTGTGTAGGCGGTTGTTCCCGCTGGTCGGCCGGGTGCCAACCTTCTTTTCCCGACATGGCGACTGGCAAACAGAGCGATACTTTTTTTCAGTATCTCACGAACCCGAAAGATTGAAGGGAGGAGAAGGTAATCGGGTGATAGGTTCGGAGTGGAAAGCTGTTTTGCCAGTAGAGGAGAAAGCGGGATTCCGGGGTCTGTTGCCGGGTAAAAAAAAAAAAAAAAGCCTTTAATAAGCGCGACGACGCGAACCCCGAAACCAGGAACGGAACGAAGACGAGACGAACAGATAGCAAAAAAACGAAGAGAAGATTCTTTTCGAACGAGGATATCGAGGACAAGACGTAGTAGAAGGGACTACGGTAAAGCAGGAAAGTCTCCCATCAGACCCGTCGAGGGGAGGATTAGATGGGCCGATGGGGGGGAGGGTATGGGAGTGGTGGTGGTGGAGAGGAGGATGATGATGATGATGAAGGTGACTGATTGGAAGAAGAGATGGGGTGATGATAATTAATAAAACCGGAGGGACGAGCGAGCGAGAGGAGAGCAGGCAGAGAGAGGAAGGGGAACCTTTCTTTGCTGCTTTCCTTTTGGGCCGGCCGCCAAGCAAGCAAAGAAAGAACGGCGGGCCACACAACCTTCTTTTTTTTGCGGTTGGTTGGCAACGCCGACACGATGAGGCATATTAATTACATAAGCCACGCCCTCTCTCCCTCTCTCCCTCTCTCTCTCTCGCTCTTATCGATTACACTTACACGCGGTATACAACTGGCAGGCATGCACCAGCCACAGGAACCACATGCATGTTATCCTCGCTCGCCCATTCGTGGATGGGTGGATGGGATTTATATTCTATTTATATTCATCATAATTGTACTCGACAAGAAAGTACATTTTAAGTATATATATATATATATAATTCACAGCACCAAATAATTAGGGAAAAGAAGAATATATAGACCGACCACATGTGGGGAGAACCGAGAACAAAAAGACAAAAAGCATAGGTAAGTAAGTAAGTAATACTAGATATATTATTATATTCGAAAACAAGAAAGAGAAAAAAAAAAAAAAAAATAAAAGAACAACTCCTCGGGACGCCTGAAAATGGTGGTTTTGTTCTCAAAGAAAAGCTTCGATAGACCTTCTTGAGATTTCCTTCTCCTCTCTAACCTCGCTGGACAAAGGCAAGTTGATTATTCATCGAAATATTTATTCATCAGATCCTTCCTCATATCCTCATATCCTCTTCCTCTCTCTCTCTCTCTCTCTCTCTCTCCTTTGTAAGGTTTTTGTATTTTTTGTATATTTTTTTATGACTTTCTTTTGTACAAGTTTTGACTGCCCGCAAATTCCACCTCTCCATATATATCAAAATCCCTTAAAACATGGACATTCCTCCGTGCTCAGCATCGTGACCATTTAGATTGTGTATATGCGATCATGTAACTCCGGCGATGACGATGGAAAGGGAATCGATGGGTCAGTTTAATTAGCACTCTTTGGGCGTCTACACGAAAAAGTATCGTCAGCTATTATTTCTTTTTTTTTTTTTTTCTTTTCCAACATCGGTTTGAAATTATACTCACTTGAATAAGAGAATATGTGGTTCGGGAGCATGGACTGCATAATGCTCCCAACCGAGAGACTACACCATACCCATGTTAT
Source organism: Arthrobotrys entomopaga (assembly GCA_012184315.1). Lineage (NCBI taxonomy): Eukaryota > Fungi > Ascomycota > Orbiliomycetes > Orbiliales > Orbiliaceae > Arthrobotrys > Arthrobotrys entomopaga. The sequence goes on from LDDX01000033.1 coordinate 624,666, forward strand.
TAGCACAAGCATTTCAAAAATCAACTGGCCTCATCATCATCATCATCATCATCATCATCATCTCTAGGTAGCTATCAACGTACCTGGGTGATTCCCAAACCGCGCCATTCCTCTTCCAATAGAAGTCTTAGCACCCCGCTTTCATCCTTGTAGTCTTTGGGGATGTAATCGAGCATGCCCTTCGGAAGCATCACATGACTAAACCACAAATGTTTAGCTTAGCTTGGTCGCAAGAGTAAAAATCGTAAAAACAAAACGAAAAAAACCGAGAATGGGGAGAATGTACCGGTATTCGTAAGTATCGTCGGAGTATCTATGTGATTATAATTCTTATCAGAAAACAGTCCAGCTGAAAGACATCTGCTAAAAGAAGTCAATGCTGGTATATTTCTGGACGGACTGACCTGGCGGAATAGTTGATTTCCGGAATGAATTCTTCGAGATTGTTACGTTCAGAGTCGGTCAACTTTCTCGGTCCCCGACGGCCACCTTGAGCGCGAGACATTGGTGCGAAGGATGTGTAGCGGTGAAGGGGAAAACAAATATATGCTAGCTCTGTGGGTTGTCGCTGTGAGTGGATCTGGAATGTTGAAAGCAGAAAGGGTGTCTTTCCGTACAGTCAAAGAACTGAAGATCAACTAGAAGCTTGAGACTCGAGGAGTAAAAGGCTCGGATAGCAGCAGCAGAGGCAACGACAGGTGGTGAGTCTTATGAAGAAAGAAAGGGAGAAGCAGAAGAGAGAAATGGTGTGGCTGTTTTCCCCAGATAGAGTCGTGTATTTATACTGGAAAGGACTCGCGACGTTATATATCAAAGTGAAGACGCTTGGTGAAGATGATGATGAAGAGGACGAGAGCTGGAGAGAAGAGCTCGGGCGAAGATATGAAACGGGTGGGATGGGATGGAGGGGCCAGGTTTTGATTGAGCGGCACCAGCAAGCACGGTAAGTAATAGCAAGCAAGCAGCAGGAACAAAGCTGAGCTGAGTAGCAAGCGACAGGAAAATTTGGGTGGTGAAAGAAATCGGTCGCCTTTGTAACACCACGGCCTTCAACAAGGGAAAACAATACGGAAAACAAAAACAAACGAATGATATATCATCCATTGGAAGCTACTGTCAGAATTGATGTCACCACAGGGTACGCTTGTACATATAATCAGGTCACTTCAGATCAATAGAAGCACATAATATACCACCAAAGAAAACTTTTGCTGTTGTTGGCGATATATTACGACCAAGGTTGAAGTTCGCGTGTTGTTATTGTTTGAGTTTGACACTTGAATTATTACCGAATCAGGTCAGGTGAACAACCCGTCGACAGTCTCAACACAAACCCACCTTGACAAACACCAACTCACTCTGGCGGAGAAAACAGAGGAGGAGGAGGTACCTTGCAGCAACAGCAGCAAGCAGCAGCAACCCGCTGCGGACAGGCGCGCATTTCTCACTTTATTATTATTATTATTATTATTATCACACCCCGTTTAACTAGCGGTCTTATAGCACCATATATGCCATACCCATAGTTATCTCGAAACTAACCTCGACAGACCGACTCGGAAACTGTGACCAACAGCAGCATCGTCGGCATCATCGACTGCATTCGATTCGATCCTTCCTTATCCTTATAATATCGTGCCTTCGTCACTATCCCCTCTTTCTCGTCGTTGAAATACTTCTTCATTATTCCCTTTTCTTATCCTCGTTCAATCCTTTCCCGCGCCATCCCCCTTCCCACATACCTTAAAACCCATCACAACCAGCAGGCCTGCCCGGCCGTGTCGCGAAAGAAAAAACCCCGAACGAAACAGCCCACCAATATCATCCGTCTATCCTCTTCCCGATGGGGCGCCCCAAACGCAAAGAAACCTCGGGTTCTCCCGTCAAGGAAGACCCCTCCAAACGCCGTCGCCAGACCTCCACGGTAAGCGACCGATTCCCATATCTCATCTCTATGCGAGCGAACGTTCGCCCGCCGTCGAAGCAAAAAAAACTAACAGTTGACATGATTCCCGTCTGTGTCGCAGCCGGCCTTCGACTTCAGCGAAGACCACTCCATCGCCGAGTTTGGGCGATTCGTCCTATCCCAGATAAACCAGGCCAAGGATAGCAGAAGGTAGGCTTTCCTTTCGTGCTTCTTCTTCTCCATTGTCGGCTCGCGTAAATCCAAATCCTGGAGGAAGGAGTAATTACCGGTGAAGGCTGAGATGATGTTTGAGAGATGGTCAGAAGCGAAAACAAGAGAATCAGAGAAAACAAAAGAAGCTGGTCCGTATTTGAACACCTTACTAACAAGTTCTGTTGGCGGGACGGGGCAGAGGCGTTCTCATCGCCACAGACTTCCAAACCGCTCCCTCAAAGGTATGTTCTGTTCTATTAACCACATATTCACTCTTTCTCCCTTTGCCATCGTTTGCAGCGCCTTTTATTTTCGCCTGGTCTTTTATTTTTATTTTATTTTTTTATATTTTTATTTTTTAATATAAATATTATTGGCTTTTTCTTCCGGGATGCTTGCTCCTGCTGCGGCGTACCTGCAGCTACCCGCCCGAACCTTCGCCTGATGAAGGAGGAGGGGGAGGGGGCCTTGTTTTATTTTGTCAGGCCTGCGTTCATACATTCGCATATGCGGATAGGCCCCTCCTCGCCTTCGTCACTATCGAGAAAGGAAACTAAACATGGATTGACTAACGGCATCCTGTGTTGCCCTTTTCCTATAGATCGATCTCCCTCAATACTACGAGGTCATCAAGAATCCCATAGCCTTGGACATGATTGAGGTTTGTTTCCCAAATACCACTCCTAATCTTTTATCGTATACCTCATCTAATTTCGTTTCCCAAATAAAAGTCCAAATTGGAGAACTACAAGTCGGTAGATGAACTGCTTGAGGATTTCAAGTTGATGGAATCCAATGCTCTCACATTCAATCAAGCCAAGTCGCCCATCTCGACATACGCCATTCGCATTCGAGGTATTGTTGAGCAACAAATCAAGATCCGTGATACTAAGCTTCAAGAACGCGCCATGAGTCAAATATCCGACGATGGATCTGTATATGCAAGGGCCCGGGATATCCTACTCAGCGTCCTAGATGATCTTTGCGACCGGAACGTAACCAAAGATGGATCGTAAGTCTAATTATTTTCCATAATAATATTTATCTTATGGATACTTACGGTTCCTGTCTCATAGAGGGAAATTTGCTGCCGGTGACCTATTCCGCGATCCAGTCAGTGCAAAAGACTACCCAGACTACTACCGGATAATCAAGCGACCCATCGCACTTGAAACGATACGAAAAAAGCTCAATACAAAGAGTTATTCTTCCGATGCTGTCGTTGACGAATTTGAAGACGACATGTTCCTCCTGCTTGACAACGCTGCAGAATACAACGAACCTGATAGTGAGGTTATGGGAGACGCAAAAATTATTCAATCAGCATATGTTCCACGTATGGCTGCAGAACGAAAGAAACTCGGACTCCCTGCGAGATCTCTACCTCCTAAAGATCGTTACTACAACCGAGAGATTAAGAAGGAAGATGTAGTTATGAAAAACGGTGTCGAATCCGGTCCACGGATTCTGCTCAAAATGAACGGCCAGAAAAAAGCAGACAGTCCATCCTCTGTTGCTGATAGCTCAAGGCATACGACAACGGTCTCCACCCCAGCAGCTGGAACCACCGCTCAGTCGCCTCCTTTCGCCGCAGATCAGCAAGCTTCCTCTCGGAATCCGTTCAGAACAAGTCATACCCCTCAACTAGCGGCCGCCAGCCCTGCCAATCTTAAAAATTCTGTTTCGCCAATGATCACACATGCTACTATGGTGCAACCAAGCCCGGCCCGAGTCTCGGTCGCCCCTCAACCTCCCGCGAAGCGTGTTCCCCATCCTGTCCGCTACGCCTCCTTTGGCCTTCCTACCGGGTACGACAAGAATGGCATGATCAGCGAACCAGTCGCCTCCAAAGACTTCGCATACGCTCGTCGGCCTGGAACTAGTAAGCGCTCCCTGCGGTCTAGGACCCGTTGAACTGTTTCCGGCTAACATTGATATCACCACAGGTATCAGAGACTCTCCCATTGAATTTTTACGGTATGGAACGTCACCGGACGCTGCACGCCAACTCGAAAAAGCCAAGAAATTCACAAACTGGAACGAAACATACAAAAGCGACCATGTTGTCAACATGTCTGCTGCATTCACTCGGGTTCGTGTCGAAGCCTTTCTCAACCCCGAAATCACAAACGAGACCACCGGTTACGGCATCTGGTTAAGTCAGGATGGACATCGGTTGGCATACAACAGCCGGGCCCAGGACTCCCAGGGTCGATTAGTTTACCAGTGGGATTTGAAACTTAAAGTTGGACGGCTAAATTCGATAAATGTTATATGTGACCTCCTCAAAGCTAGCGCTGAAGAGAAGGAATTTATTGAAAGGGCCCAGTTTGAGATTACTGCCAATATATCTTCGGTATAGTAATAAAGAAGTGACACCTGCCGAATGGTTAGATATAACCCATGAGTTTTCTCACATGAGCCGTGAATATAAATAAAAGCCCGTTTTTCCTTCTTATTCCTCTCCTTGATGTTCTGATTGTTTCTTGTTATTCAAGGAGTTTACGCGCAAGGCTATATTATTCCATTCTATTCATATTATATTCTCTGGTTTAAGTTTTTCTTTTCTTTTTTTGTGGATGTCATTACTTCATTACCCTCTTTATCCTTTAGAACACTCTCACCTGGGGTTTCTCTTTGCATGGAATTCCATATGGAAAACCCAGCTGTTCTCTCTCTCTCTCTCTTTTTTTTTTTTTTTTTTTTTTTTTTTATTAATCTTATGTTTGGAGTTTTTTTTTTTTTTTTCTCTGTTGCTTTCCCTCTTTTACAATGCATGGTGTTCTTACTATCATTTTTTATCTGTTCCCTATTGTTGTAAGCACAGAAAGCATAAATTGTATTATATTATAATATAAAAAATGATCATGCATACTCACTCTGTACGTGCATTGTACAAGTACTAAGTACTCTCTACCATTTTCTTCATAGCAGCTCGGCAACTTATGCGTGGTTGGTTACACACGAGGTAAAATACCACATTTTATCACTCGTTGTCAAGGCCTACTAGGGTGGATTAATTCCAACACAGATGCCCATATACAACTTTTTACTAGAAACGTTTAAACGAGAAAAGAAAATATCCGCGCGGCCGTGGTCTCGCGCCGCGTGGGATGGATATTTATTCCACAGGAGGAATAGTTTGGGTACGGTTGCTAGAATCCGATACCGATGCCGATTGCCGATTGCCGGTACCGATAGACATGTTGTTAGGGTTTTGAATATTTGAATATTTTGCAGCTACTGGTAAACACTGAATATTCGAATGTGTTTAATGCCAAGATTTCAATCAAAAGCTGATTGATATGGTTTTTCGCCTGGTTTACCAGCTGTTTTTTTCTAGAATTCCATCGGAGACGCTTATAATTAAGAAGGTGAGTAAACTATATATCTATATATTAATAGTAGTAATGGTAATTGAGTACTCAAGTACTTATGTTATATATATAATTTGATTATCTGAAGAAGCGGATATTTTAGATAGTTTTTATACATAATAGGTATTTTAATCCCGAGATGGGATATTTCGAAACGCCGAATGCATTAATGTCGCGTGCGTGGAGTATGGATTTTTATACTATATTATAATATGTATATTAATATTAACCTTGCTTTCATGGTATGGTTGTGGTTGGTTTAGAGGGTTAGTAAGATTATATCTCGGGTTCTACTTACCTGATCAGTTGAAAGTATACTAGTATTGGGTTTGATGCAGGCTAAAATATAACCGATAACCGCAGGATTCGTCATATATCTTATATATAAGTTTAACTAATGATGAATGACTCCTTTTTAATTCGGAACAAAAAGGAATTAGCCAGTTGTAAAGATTACCGCTTTTCTAGTCTCAGTTAAAATAAACTATAAAGAGAAAAGAAGCTGCGATCCGACAATCCACTACTACCACTTATATAATTGTTTGCCGACCCGTAAGCTGGCAAAGCTACGTTTTTAACGGACATTTATAGAGTTTAAAAATCTCTTTTTATCTGTCTTGCATGCAACTAGCTATTTCCTTTTCGAACAAGTTGCGCAAATGCCGTATTTCCATGCCTATTTGATGCAAATTCGGTGAATGGGTCCAATGTCTACATCTATATATACACTAAACTGTTATACTATACTACAGCCGGGCCGGGTATCGGTATTAGTACATCTCTAGCTCTAGAGTTGGCCTTGACCGAATGTTATATATAAATACAGACGACTGGCAGTAACCCGGCATTTATATAACCGTTTTTTTTTTTTTAAAAAAAAAAGGGTATCCTCATCAACCGATAGAACACTGCTAGTCAAAGCGTTGGATTGGAGTTTTGCAATAGCACTATACACTATACAAAATGTCGTATACGTATACCACCAAACAATGGATGCTCAAAGAGCCAACCGGGGACAACATTGACGTCACAAAAGCCTTCACGTTACTCACAAAGCAAGTCTCCGCTCAGGATCTCAAGGAAGGTGAAGTGCTAGCCAAGATGGTCTACATCTCCCATGACCCCGCACAGAGATGCTGGATCCATGGGAATAATACCGAGGGAAGGTTATACCGAACGGTTCGTCTCTATTTTCTCTACAATCTCGTACCATTTTCCAAATCTATTTCACTTACTATATTGCATTTTTTGTTTGGAGGTGAATATAGCCAATAGGAGCCGGCGAGCCGATGGAAGCCTTTGGTATCGCGGAAATTCTCGAAACGAAGAATAAAGGCTATGAAAAGGGTGATCTGGTCGTTGCAACGGTACAGTGGACCGAGTATGGTATCATCACACCTGAGAATATTTACTTTAAGGCTTTTGGGGATCCCGCGGATATGGTCACACTAGGTTTGACTGTATGTTTCTTTTCTTCTTCTTTTTCTATCTCTTTTTGAGTTATACTGTTGCTTGGGCTAAACTCTGGGTAGGGAATAACCGCCTACTTTGGTCTCCTCAACATCGGTGCCGCTACGCCAAAGGACACTACCATCGTCGTATCTGCCGCAGCAAGCTCGACAGGCGTCATCGTATGCCAAATCGCCAAGAATGTCCTAGGAATCAAAAACGTGATTGGTATCGCCGGCTCGGACGCTAAATGTAAGATGCTAACACGAGACGCCGGGTGTGATGTCGCGCTGAATTATAAATCGCCCACGTTCAAGCAGGAGTTCGAGGCAGCGACGCCGGACGATATTGATGTATATTTTGATAATGTGGGAGGGGAGATTACGGATATGGCGTTGTTGAGGATGAAGGATCGCGGGAGGGTTGTGATTTGTGGAGCGATTAGTCTTTACGACCGGGTTCATGAGAAGGGTGGGAATCTTGGCTTTTCGAGGGCTTCTTGGTTGCAAGTTGTGAGTACCTGGCACTAGCTGGCGTTTTCTTGAATTTCTAGATTTTTCCCCTCTTCTTCTTCTTCTTCTTCTTCTACACACTTAAGTATATAAGTACTTGAGTAAGTATTTTTTTGGTTTTGCTGATTTTGGTTTTTGGACAGATCTCCCACCAAATCAAAATCGAGGGGTTCATTATTTTCCAGTTTGCAGAACAGTTCCCTAAGGCGCTTGGAGATCTTGCAACTTGGACTCAAGAAGGGAAGATCAAGTTGATGAAGGATGTTATGGAGACCGATATTACAGAAGTTCCAAAGGGAATGTCAATGATGTTAAACGGGTAAGTAATATAATGACATCCACTGCCTTGCTGCAAAATCATTCTCTTTTACGTATTATATACAAAAACAGAGGGTCGGATCGCTAACATTCGATCGAGCGTCATAGTGAGAATAACGGAAAACTCATCACAAAACTTAGAGTGTAACCTATGTTTTCTTAGGAGATATAATTTGTTATGTATTCATATATATACCACCCAGATATTTTTTTATCTTTATGGCCAGTGATCCCCAGAAAATTCCTGAATCGATACGTACATCATATTATCTGATATCTAGTACGTCATTATAGAATATTAAGTATTCAACTGGCAAATAATCCTTCAATATGCATATAAACGACGAGTACGAATGTGCATGCTTCTAGATATCATTCATCACATCCAGAAAACTCCCGGTAGCCCAGCGCCTGGTATCGAGGCTACAGAAAGTTGACCAAATAGGGCGCCGGCTTTGGGGATCTTTTGAAAGGTTGTCAGTTGATGAGTCCAAACTCGGGCTCTGGATCTATAGACGATCCTGTCGTTCCGAGACATCCCCGAGTTTCCATGCAGCTGCATAGATAGCAAATTTGCAGAGCTTTAAAGCCGACTGTGCCATGCAAAGTCCCTGACATCCTCTGAGAATTGTCTGATCCAATGATCTTGTTTTTTTCAAGCACTGGGCATGCCGATGTCTCATAGACGCATGGATGCGCTGGAGCCTCTGAAGGGATAATCGTGCGTGAGAATAAATACAAGTTCTGGATTTTATCTCCTTTGGCTTCAAACTTCAAAGCCAAACTTTTTATATTAACCCCCACACGAATCTGGAATTAGAAAAACATCAACTCCAACGTTGAAAGAACGGCTGGAGACGAAAGGATGCCGTGGTAAGACAGACAATACATGATGAGCTCACCGAGTAAGCTGAGACGGGACATTTTTTCTCTAGAAAATTAACCCTTGATCATTCGTCGAAACGTAACCTGCCCAGGCGAAGTTCCGATAGGCAGAACACGCGAGACTGACTTTGTCTAGACAACCCACAGGGAAACCAGCTGGGTAGCCGGAAGCCATGTTATTTTATTTCCATCACTTCAGTTAATTCGTCCTTTACGTCGTCGAAAAGGTCTGTCTGTATGTATGATTTCAAGCGAAATGCGCAGATGACCGGAGGCGCTTCTCGGTTGAACCCCCACACGCACACGTAGTTCTCTGACGCATGCTGCAGGACGGGAAATTTGGAACGGCTTTCAGGGAACGACAGAAGACAAAAACCTCTCTTTGAAAGGATACACAAGACTGTAGATTTCGGGTCGAGATGACAGTAATTTTTTATATTGTGATTGCAGTTTCGGTCCAATGGCATATAATTTCACACGATGAGTGGCCTAGCCCGAGACTCCGAATATCCGAAGATGCCCCGTGTGCATGATAAATTGCCTGATGCTGCAAAATGCAAAAGCGAGTGCCCTAGAGCGTGAGGGCGAGAACCGAAACCGATAGCACGCGCCCAAAGCTGGCGCAAAAAAGCAAACGGCTTCTTTCGCGAAGGTGGCACTGCGCTGATATGCCATCGAATTAATTAATAAGGGCTTATTCTATTAAGACTTTTGTTTTCCGAATAATGAAACCATCGAAAGATGCAGCCTTAATCTAGCTTGATCAAATTATATAGCTGCTATTTTTGGTCGAACTAGCATCGGCAATGCTAACATGGGTATCAAAGTATCCAAGTCGGAAAAAAAAAAAGTTTTTCATATATGTCTATGAAATTTAGTGTCAGCTAATGATATTTCTTGTGACTCGTTCGAATTACAAATCTGAGGGTGTCGAGGAACTCGGAAGACACAGGCCGCGAACACGTGCCGTGTCAGTCGTCGAGCTGAGCTGTCCGAACTCAATGGAATCAGGCATCCCATTTTTCATCTCGAGCTTTAACTTTGCGAAACTGAGGAACTCACAAAAAAGCTGCACACCCGGAAAGGAATAAATGTGAAAGATGCAGATGAGAGGATTAATCTGCAGTGGTTGAGCGCGAGCGCCGGGAAGAAAATCGAGACTTTCTCAAGATTCACCAATGCAGTACCGGTACGTATCATCCATGAAAAGTGCCGGATTGACAGCATTCTTTCTTCGCCTCGCTAAGCGCTCTCTCACAACCCTCCGAGTATCACCACATGACTTGGTTAATGGTAAATCAGTCTCTGTTGGGATTGTGGAAGCTGCATGTATGTAGGTAAGCTAGAGATCCCTGGCGCTGGCCCGAGTCGAGTCGAGTCCAGCGGAGAGGAGTGACCTAGCTAGTTCACGCTTGGAGTAATGTCGAATCCCTGTGCAGATCATGGTCAGTTCTCCTTAAGTTAACTTCAGACATCCACAAAACAGTCGTACCGCATCCAAGTCCTGCATATGCAAGGTCAAAGCTTTTTCATCGCTCCACTCTGCCAGGTAATGTTCTGGAGAATATCCCGCGAAATCGACCACGCGATTGGTCAAATTCCAAGCCCGCTAAGGATGGGTGATGCTGGAGGATTCCCGGCCAACATCGCGCATCAGCTCCCCCGCCATTGAGAAAATGCCAAGAAAGTATGGGAAATGGAGGAACAGGTTCTGTTAAATGAGATGATAGAGAAGCTTTTAGCCTCTTTGCAAGCTTTGTGTAGATATTCGGTTAATTGATCATGGCTTTGGATCCATACCATCTCAATGGGGCCGTGTGGTTGCGAAGCTAACAGGTGGAAATAGATGTCGCGAATCAGGGCCCGAGGCCGTGATTTAAACTTGCCGAAGCTATTCAATCGACGGTCGGACGATCCCAAGATATGTCATACTTTTTGACGGGGGAATGGATAAACAAAATAAATAAATTAAAATAAAATAACGCACAAATAGAATGATTAAGGGTCGGTGTGCCCGAAATTCTGAGGCCGAAACGTTAGCAGAGCCCCACCGCACTGGCGCTGGCACGGCAGTGTGTTCAGCGGGAACGCCCGTAGCGTCGTCTCAAACTTGCGAAAGGCTCCCGGGGCTTCTGAGATGAATATCTTCAATGCGCAGTGCTACCGCATGAAACTCGGTGCGATATGTCAGCAAGAAAGTTAACTCTGCTCAACTGACATACCGGATTTTTTTTCAACGAGGGAGCTAAATCAAGTGAGCATGGAATTCCCTGGTATTTCACAATATTCGCGGCTGATCTATCAGCTGATATCTGTTTTTACATAAAGTGTTCCCAGCATGAGCGACAAACCATACAGAGGGAAGAGAGCCTGCTTGGGGGGGAAGGAGGGATGTGCAAATAGAGGTATGGAGACGCTGCCTACATGAGCACAGATGCAAGTACAACCACGTAGGTTGAGCTCCCAAGGCAGGATCAACCAAGAGTTTATGCATTCAATAGCTCAGCCGCTGGCATCATATCATGAAATTCGGATATGGGAATTTTGATAATATAATATATGGGTAGGACAAAAAGTCATCTTGAAATTGTTGATCGATCGCCTTGCGCAAGCTTTGTGGGTGAAAATTTTAAAAGTCAAAAGCCAGTTTTATTTTAAAAATTCCAATTGGTGCCTCGCTCGTATCGATGCTTAACAGCCGTTAAAAGGTGACATGTCATTTGTCGCGTCTGTCACAGACCACATACTAAAAGTTGCGTGGAGCCGATATGCAATAATATGGCTTGCTATAGACCCATTGGCACTGTTCCTGGAAATATATTGCGTCTGACCCCACGTGCAATGTCATTGAGCTTTTCTGTTTACTGCCCTCGATTCGACTTTCGGCTCGATTCTTAGCCTAGTTATCATTTGCGCATGGATCCGTGCTGGTTTTTGTGCAGGGTGGTGGGCCGTTTCCCTTCTGTAGCCTGTTCCTACACTCAAACTTCGGACTTGACGCCCAAGGAACGGCCAGAGCAATGCGGGTGCTTTAGCTATATGCACGTGCCTTACGCCGCCCAGTTCACCAAAGTCCATTTGCACCAATGTCGGGCTTAGTAGGAATGGAGTTGTATGGCCTCGACTCGAGTTACGAAGCCCCCAGACTAGGTGCGGAGTTTTGTCATGGTCCGGACAGCTTGAAAATTTGAATTCGTCGAACTCAAAGGTCGAATGATTTGTCTCGGTTCAAGATCATGATATCAGCCAAAATATAATACAATTGTCGGATTCTGTTGCGACAATAATAGTATGTATTGGCCGGTCTTTTTGGCCGCCGGTTGTTTGCATTTGCAGGAGATTGCTTAAGTCACCCAGACAGAGTTCGTAGCCGGTTAAATATTATATCACCCCCCAAATATTATTCCGGGTAAGCACATATTGACACACAGCTGTACGTACATACAAGCGGACTTGGAATTCGATTCACCCAATTTGTGATCTCCACCCTTTTGTTTTTCTTTCTTTGACCTTCTCGCTTCAGGGTTGCCTCCCGTGATTCCCTTGGAACCCATCTCGGAAAACTGGTTTATTACTTGCTAAATAGCGGTCCAAAGCTGTGGAATCATGGAGGAGGCACCCACCCCATGATCGACACGAGGATTATGTTCGGCAAAGCAGACTGGGTGCCACCTTCGAGGATATTCCTCGCAACGTACATAAAGCGGACATATTGAATTTTTAATATTTTCTTTGTGTGAGCTGACATACATCCCAGATTCGTTAATTATCACGGTGAAAGATTCGCGATTTCGTCTGAACATGAACCCAAGGCCGGCCGGTGCTAACTGGTTTTGATTTTGAAGAGTTTTCCACCAGATTTCGCACACCTGTACCTTTCTAAACCTCCATCACGTCGAGCGTTAGTTCCTACTGGCCCGAACTTCCCCGTCAATGTCGCTTTTCAAGGCAAAAATCAATATCCCCTCATTATAGCATTGCTTTTTTGAATTCGAATTTAGGAGATCTGTCAACAACCTTAGAATTCTTGATTTGAATTGCCACGGGACATTTAGCCAATGCGACATGCCGGCGGGCTCTGCTCTGATGGTATTTCTGCTCCGGCGCTCCGATGGAATGACTAGCTCCGGCCGTTAAAGTTGAACTGGGTGAAGCTATGCATCGATAGCGAGTCTTTCGCTGCAAGACCTCGCTTTTTTTCTCGGCAGGGAGATTATCGTTTTTAGTTTAAAGATCTTATATCCTTGTTCGCGAAAAAAAAAAAAAGTTTCTGGCCGGTTGAAGTTAACGTTCACCGAACTGCACACCCGCTTCTCCAAAGCGTACCGGATAAATCGGGAAAATTCAGCTTCGACAAGGGGGCAAGTGTTATTTTTTGGACGATGAGACGATCATATGGTACCTTTTGCTAGGTATCCATGGGTCCTATTATTCGACAAAATTGTCGGAAGAAACGTTAAAATCTCTCGTTTCAGTTTCTCTTCTCCGGCCTCTGAAGCTGTTCGAATATATTCCGGGGTAAAGTCAGAACAATTAACCACAGAAATACTCAAGTGAACGAAGAACCGGGTTCTTGCATAGCGAGACTTAACTTTGACTTGCGACTTTTCCCCGCCCAAGCATTGCATATTGACAGCCTAGGCCCAGACGACAAAAAAAAAAAAAACCTAGTGGATACGTGGAGCGGAATATTTCCACCTCCAGAGCCGAGCAGAGTCGCTATGGTAGCAGTTCGATTCTGCCCGAGTTCTTCGATAATAGGTTTAGCTTCAGATGTTCGAACATGCGGTGGGTCACACCCCCAATCGTTATTAAACTTGGCCAAGCCCATCGGCCGAACTTGACCTGGGCTCGACAAATCTGCCCGTCTGGCACCTCTGGGACAGGACCTGGGCGGAATGAAGCGCACCGCACCGGTCGGTTTACGGCTTCCACATCGGGTCACCATCTTGAGCCGTCGGTACTGCGACTGTGGGGATGTCTAGAATGAAATGTCACTTGCATTCGAGACCTGCAGAAAAAAGGATTGATTATTAAGAATCTGTTGAATAATTCGACTGACCCGGTTTTTATTTCTGACCCATCTTCGATTTTCTCGCACCAGCTCTTTGGTTTCTGGCCAGACCGAGACTTCCAAAAGCGAGGAGTCCATGGAGTCAATCCTCATATACCGCAAAACACTTCCATCTATTTGAGCGATTTAGCTCCCAGATGGGACGAAAGGGCTTAGCCGCCAAAAAATAAGAAGCAAACGGGCCTATCAGAGTAATATTTCTTCGGATAAGAAGTAAGGATATGAGAGCAGGAACATTTTATTATGCTAAACAATGGTTCCAGTGTCTGGGGAGGCGCAGAAATAATCCGAAAAAAGTGACCAACTTGTTTTATCGACCTTCTGTCCGTGCACCATTGCATTGCAAGTACACCACACTGCGCTGCTGCAAAAATCTCCCTAATTAATTGCTCTTCACGCCTTTACCACGTATCTTGTTTTTGGTCGCAAGCCGGATTCCCAGAGTTAACTGTCTCCTCTTGCGACATCCTCAGTCTTGCCTCACTCTCGGGACTCCATAGTACATATGAACAGTGCATGTCACATCACATTCGATCGATCGTGCAACTTTTTGTTGATCTAGCATCCAAGAATATTCGATATATAAAACGCTGCAAACAAGCATCGTGCTCTGTTTCAGCCCGGTATTACTCTTCTGGACATCACCCCACCCACAAGGCTTTCCCTCGTCCCCAAGGCAGCTAAAGTCCACCCTCGACCCTAACGTTTACTCCCGCACTACAGCATCGCATTGGTCATTGTTGTATTCTTCAGGTCTCGGAACTCAACTACCGCCTACGCATTGATCTCAAGACAGGATTTGTTATCTTTGGGACTGAGTTATTTGCCCCTACAATCTGCATCCGTTGAAACAGGATCAGGAGAACACATCGACTGTACCTTTTTCTTCTAATTTCTTCATGCCCATAATCTGGGAACTTTTGACGTCTGACGGACCTGGGGCCATACACACTGAAACTACGCCCCCCAAGGATACAAAAACCCCGATTGAGGAACAAGGCCCTCCATAGTTCGCCTGTTGTCCAAGCGGGATATATAACAAGACATTACATCGCCACCAGAGACAAACAATATAATTTTTTTTTTCTCTCACAGAATTCTCGGATCTGAACCGAATACAGACCTTCTTTCTTATTCCAGGAATAGTTTGAATAGTCGACTGTGAAAAACCACATGCAGATCCTGTGTGGTGGTTTTCTGGAGTTTCTGGTACGTGACATTTTACATAACTTGCAGATATTCTCTTTGTGTTTTCGTTTTCACGGATCTTGTGATCCAAAATTTATCGTTCATTGGATGATATACAGTAATAATGGGTATCTGCGAATGTGATATGGTTTCTCGTTTAGACCCCTGGACCCCAAAAGTTCACTTCCATCTGATATTGTTTTTGCCATCTACGCATTCTGTTCGCTGGCGGGAGCTGATTGGGGGATCTCATCTTTCGGATATATTTTGTATCGTCCCTAGTGGACTCAAGCAAATAGCACCTCTCACCCACCCGCTATCTTCTTTCAACCCGATTTCTCAATTTCACTCTTTTCTCTCATATCTAATTCCCGACATCACAAACTATGAAACTGATAAAGCAGATTTAGCAGCGAACATAACGGATCCTAGACATTTCACCTACCGTTGAGTTCTCTCCGCTTTATCAACTGGGGTTTCGGCATCATCAGGTCTGGGAATACGGGTACTTGATTTCATCAAGTCAAAGTTTCTATCTCTAGGAATATTCTCTTTAACAAATATAGTTTCCACCAATAGTGCCAGGTGCGGCGACTTTCCGCTTCCTAGACTAACCGGCCTCTCGGTCGTTTTTTTCAACCTTTCATTTTTCAAGCGGTTATTCCTGGAGGTTTTCCATAGAAAAATCACAGATCAGTCAAGGTTTCTTCGTAATCACTTCCGAGAACAACATCGGGGTTTGGGTTTCGTATATATACACACTATATATACGAACTGAAACGATAGATATATCAAAGCATTAAAGGGGAAATTTTATCTAAACTCCAAAAACCATCGCAAAAGAGATATACCACCCTTACATCTACCGGAGGGGTGGATGTGTCAGTCTTGAATCATATATCGGCTACCTTCGCAAATCAAGGGTTGCGTCGTACGGAACCTTGTCAAAGGTGGGTCTCTCTTTCTCTCTCTCTCTCTCTCTTTTTTTTTTAGACCCTGTCCCCTTTAAACATTTTGATATCTCGAAAGAAAAAAAGGGAAGCATGTTTGATCTCGCGGCGCGAGGTTGGATCATGGATTAGGTTTCCTTGAAGTCGAGATATGCCTTTTTCAGCGGCCTTGGCCAATATCAAGTGAAACCAACGGATCAGTTGAAGGCGGAACGTTGCGACTATGTAAACTCGTCTATCCGATCCGTCACTTTTCCAATATGTGGGATTCCGTGTGTCATTATTTCTCCTTCTCTCCGAGATCTCGGCTACCGGAAATTTCGAAAATGCTTTGTATTCCGGGCCGTAAAACGACAGCTCGAGATTTTTCCCAAAGAAAATAATTGAGAAACTTCTTCCACCATTTCCCCCCCCCCTCCGACAGCAAGGTCTCGGAAAGGCAAAGTCGTTTCCGTTACTTTATTCCACTTGGAAGTTTCCTGTCGCGCTGACGCACATGGTATTGAGTTTTTTTGGTGGAACAGGTTCAAACCTTTGCATTGGGCGCCAACCTTCAAAACTACAACACGTATTCGTGTTATTCGGCGGGAAAACATCAGAAGGCTATAGAGCGCTTGGAAAGTGTAAAGGGACGAATTTATCGAGATCGCTCAATTTTTCGCCCATTGAGATAGTCTAAATTATTTCTCAGGTGCCAGCTTCCAGATTACCATTATATCACCGCAATCTGTGTCCTCGAAGGCAACAATCACCTTGTTTCCCGCAAGGTGCAGCCGCCCGAGCGCCCTTTTAGTCGCTAAATCTTGTGCTTTGTTGGGCGCCTGCATATGGAAAGGCTGGGTCTCAGTCGACCACCACCACCAAAATCTAATTTCTTGAATCCCGCACCCTTCGTCTGGAACCGAGCTAAGTTAATGCATTGAGATTCCGCACCATTGAGGCCCAAGTTCCGGTGCTCTGGTTCAAAGCTTTTCCAGTTTGAGGCATCTCCCAGGAAACATTTCGTGCCCTTCTTTCCTCAGAGATGTGCTAAAACACTATAAAGTCTACATTGCCACCCTCTCGCACTTGTCAGATCGGTTTCGTGACGTCGGGGTGCATCTTTCGAAATATTGCATTCAACCGCTCGTCTCCGAAGTTGAGGGGTGATACGACCTCCACCTCGAACCAATCCTCCTAACCGGTCTGCCACATCCAGGTTTAAATAACCTAACGACTTATTATATAACCTACCGTCATACTTTGCAATCATGGACATCGTTAACATTCTCAACGAAAAAGAAGCTGCGACTAGTGGCCAAAAGGCTACAGCTCAATCACCTTCGGCGCAGACCTCCTGGATCAAGTCCGAGGAAAACACTAATACACGATTAGAAAACCAAGAAGCTGTTCGACTTCCTTCGATAACAAATACATCTTACTCAACATATCCCCACGCACCCTTCGCTCCCAGGTATTCCTACGAAACACAGCAAATCGGGTCTCCGGTGTCTAGCTCTGCGAAGCCTTTTGTTTCCAATCAGGTCTCAAGCCCGGATACCCATCATGCTAACACCGCTGACGACCCTTCGAAGCCTTATCATTGCAAGACCTGTCAAAAGGGCTTCGCCAGACGAAGTGATCTATCGCGGCATGGTAAGTCGGCTCGGTCTTATATTATTTTATTTTTTGACAACGTCTAACATTCCGTTAGAACGTATACACAGCGGAATCAGACCCCACGTTTGCGAATTTGAGGGTTGTGGAAAACAATTCATCCAAAGATCAGCTTTGACAGTCCATGCGAGGGTCCACACTGGCGAGAAGCCTCATATGTGCGAGGCTTGTGGCAAGGTAAATTATTTTAGCATCTCATAAGATTTGATTTTAGAATAATCTCGACTTACCACACTACCAAACTATTTAGCCTTTTAGTGACTCTAGCTCTCTTGCTCGTCACCGTCGCATACATTCTGGGAAACGACCTTACAAGTGTCCTTACGCCGACTGCCAAAAGACCTTTACGAGGTAAACCAACTACATCATCAAGCACAGAATATATTTGAATTTATTGCTCATGCTGTATCACAGACGAACTACTTTGACACGTCACCAAAATCATCACACTGGTACTATCAGCGAAGCTGCTGCTGCCACAGCCGCAGCATTAGCTAGTAGAAGGTCTTCGAGCAAGTCTAGCACGCACTCCTTACAGCTAACTTCCCATGAAGACAATATGGAGTCAGTCTCCCAATCCCACACCGGATCGAACTCATCGTTAAGAATGTCCCAAGGATCGAGTCCGGGAGCAGATCACGACAAGCCAGCGACGCCAGCATGGCATGAGTCGCAAAGCTATCAAACAATTACCCCTCTTCCAACACCAATATCTACACCGACCATTCCTGCGAATCTAGTAACTGGGACAGCTGCTTTGCGCATCTCAGATACCAGGTTAACCCTGCGAGGTCTACCACCGTTGAATGACGCTTTGCCTCGTTCCATCAGTCCTCTACACACCAGTCCGACCTCTGGAATTTCCCACCAGACATGGCAGTCTCATACCCACCATGGATCTCCTGGTTGTGAGTTCAAGTCTCTTGATCATGCGGAGAAGAAAGAACCAAAGACTAATTAGCCTGCTGTATAAAGTAGCATTGCTACATATCCGTACTCCTGTCAGTTTGTCACCACAACCAGTATACCGATAGCCACAGTAAAAACGAGGGTTTGCAAAATAAAAGTTTACCATATTTTTCCTCTCATATCCATTCATTATTATTTACTAATGTGTTTTTCATATCTGTATATCATATTAACCATGTCTATCTATTATGGCGCACGTTTCTTTCTCTCATATTGTCCAGCTTGATTGCTTACATTTCATTCGAATTCTATGTACTTTCATTTTGGGGAACCATTTTTTTCTTCTTCCCACGACATGCACAGGGTGGTGTTCTACTTTTTTTCAGTTTTATTTTTCTTTCTTTCTTTTTTTCAGCTTCACGTTTCAAGGCGTATTTTTTTCGGAGTCGCACATGCATCAGTGGAGAGGAGGGGTCAAGGTCAGACTGGGCGTATATTGTTTGATAGTCTCATTTATTTTCTCAGCTTGACGAATTTCCTTACCCTCCTGGTTTTCTTCTTTTTTTACACCAGCATTTTCATTTATGTAGAGATAGCGCGTGTGGCGATATCGCATCGATATCGCATCGATGCGCATTCCCAAAAAACAAAAAAAAAAAGCCATGATGGTAATTTAGAGCCAAAATAATTCAACGGGTTTCCTTTCGCTCATGGAAAGTGAGCGCAAATACTTCGTAAAATCCAGTCCGATCTCCGTCACGATTGTGAGCATGCGCATGCGCATGCGCATATGCCAACAGCCACTCAACTTACGTAGCTTACAGGTCTGGGCCAATGGGTTGATGGACGTGTGTGTTGCCATTGCGAAACACCCTGGCTGCATTGGATCGACGTCCGATCGTACGAAACGAAGCTCCGAGCTGGAAAACTAACCTCTTTGCGAGGCCCTGCTTGCCTCATCCGGCCGTCGGACTCTTCCTCACCGCAACAAGTCTCACCACAATCCCGTTCCCTTTTGCATGTAAAAGGACTATTCCTTCTCGAAGCCCGCCGAATCTTCTTTTTTGGCTTCCATCGTAGGAGACATGTCTTTGCTAGCAGCATTTTCCGACTCTTTTTTGGGTTTTGGGCAGGTAAGACTTGGCCCAGTACACGCGTAGTAGTTCTAGTTCGGCACATTTTACACTAAAAGTTTTCAATTTTTTTAATTTTTTAATTTTTTAATTTTTTTTTTTTTTCGACGAAGAAAGAAATACTTGATTCAGTGCTAGCTGGTGTGTCATGTAGGTTAGCTAGCGGCTAGCTGACTAGTTCGACCCTTTATCGTGAAATGCCGTGGGTACATGTACATGTACATGTACATTACATGCATGAAGATTTCGGATAGCATCCGCTGAATCAGGAGTTATGTCCTAGGTGGGTTGAGGGCTGACCTGGCCAATTATCGAGGTTTTAATTCAGAGGCTCGAGATTTCTCAACCCCCGGATGCTTCCACTGTGGTATATGTTACTTCCATATATTGGGTATTTATGCGCATGTACATGTACATGTACTTCGTCCAAGGCATTTAACTTGCCGGTTGTCAGAAATGTTTTGGAAAGAGAACTCCACTTGTAAAGAAAAAAAAAAAATAAATAAAGAAGATTAGGGCGGAAAACACAATTTTCTCACGCCTCGATTTTTTGCGAAGAAATTTCCACGGACATGGCCATGGTGTGAAAAAAGCCATTGCCTGGATTCTATCGAATAATCTACGCGAACTGGCATAATCCTGAACCAATAGTCAGCCTCGCAGCATGCACATCGGGGATTGAAGCTTCAAACGGTTCTAGTGTTAATTTTGCAAAAGTTTGAATTCCAACGGGTCTCATAATAATTAGTAATTCACGCATTTTATTCATCAGACAAGAAATAGACTGAACCTTTTGAAATGAAAAAAACGGCTCGTGCGCAAAGTCAAGGGTGGGTTACGTAGGAACCATTTCTTGGCTCTCAAGCTAGGAACGGTTCAACGTGGCCTGGTGATGTGAACTTTAGCTTGCTTGGGAAATGGATGGACATGACATTTTGCGGTTTCTATCGACATCCTAGATCTTGCACTCGTTCGGGCAGTGGGGCATTATCACCTTGCCTTCCGAGCGCCGCTAGTCGTTTAGTCTTGGGAGGGCAACCATCGTTGGCGGGTGTCTTGCACTGGTCAATAGGTACTTAAGTAGATAGAAACTTTTTTCCCTCAATAGGCAGACCTCCGCTCTGATCGAAAGTTTATTTCATGATCTCGGTCGAGACTTTTGTTTGTCTCTTCAGGTCAAGGTTCAGGAAAGCTCAGATAACCACAAAGCCGAATGCGGATCGTCGCTAGCGATATTAGTGTACCTGAACATGAGTATCATGATATCTGGTATCTTTACTTTAAATGTATCTTCCATCTTCTTTCCTTCTTGCTCTATTTTATCAAAATCTAAAGAAAACAAGGTCTGTCAACGGAGGGTTTAGACCCCTTTATACCTTGTATTCAAATGGGAATATGGCATGCAATTTCAACTGAGCTTTCTGATGGTCAATTATAACGGTATAGGTTCGATAAGCGATATTCCAACAGATCCTTATGAAAATACAAGTGAAACTTGGTTTCTTGACAGCTTTGAGAGATTTTTTGCAGAATTTAACTTTTCTGGAAAAATACCGGAATTGCTTGTTCTTCCTTTAAGATTGATAATACTTTCATCACGTGCACGGATATACGTTTTCCGCGGATCTAGAGCTTTTGCAAGTTTAATTACATTGGTTGGCACGGACGTCGGACTGGACTGGTTGGAAGTGAGAGTTTGACATGCGAGACTAATAGCACGGACCGACGTGAGTCTCTGATCGAGATCAATCGATTTCGATTTCCATTGCCTCATCATCTATTATTGAAGGGAATAAAAGCAAAAAAAAAAAAAAAACTAACGCCGTAGCTCTGCAAGTTGAGGTCGTAAGTCCGCCTCGAATCCTCTGGCGCAAGGCAAGGCGCAAGCGCTGAAACCAGTGCGTAAAGGCATAACCCGGGGCCGCCCGATGGAATCCCAAAGCCAATACTACGTAATAATATTATTTATTGGCGAACTTTTTGAATATTACACGTAGCCGTGATCAATACATTTAAAGAACGGGTGCGCCTCAAACGATGTGCGAGTCAAAGCTCCCAGACCAGATCTAGATATCTCCGCGGTGAATGAGAGTGACATTCCTAGATCGAGTCCATATCTCTGAGCTCAGATTCAATGCGTGATGCTTAATTATAATTTTCTCAGCTGATCAGGTAATAGAATTTCCGAAATATCACAGCGGCAAAACCTGAGGACACTAAGCTAGTCATATGCTGGTTTAGTAGAATTTAATGCTTGTTATATAGTCTCGCAAACCCTGCCCTACAATGAGGGCAGGTTGACGAGACAACTTGTTATATTTTACCTAACTGTCCACGGTTGGCTTAGTTTTACGTTCAATCTTTAGGGGTAGCAGCTAGCTTGTCGACTAGTCGGCATTTCCCCACTACCCACATGGACCAGATTATCTGCTTGACATCTGGCGGGAGGGCATGCCGTCGGTCGGTGGGGCAAGGAACGGCTAGGAGTTTTCTTTTCTTTGGATCTAAATGGAGGTCAAATAAGTCACCACCGAAGCAAGTAGATGTCGGCATTTCTTACTTGCTCATCTCGTAGGATATATAAATGCTCAAGAAATCCAACACGGTCAACAACTTGAAATCGATACTTTTCTTTCGCAGACCTCGTATATCATGCAAGGTTTGATGGAAGGACGTTCTGATTGGCCGTCTCCGGAAAAAGGAATTTCCGAAGCCCGGTGCGAGGGTTCGATCAACCTCACCTCGCTATTGGAGCGATCTGATTCGCCTGTTCGTTTTGCAGATAATGCGGGGGGATTGGAAACTTTGAGGTGCCTGGGGAAAGTTCACCCTTGACCCTGTGACCCTCGTTTAGCTTTCAACCAAGCGAAAAATGAAAGATGCTGAGAACCGAGAAATCTAGACTGATCAAAAGGGTCCGTGAGTAGTACACGCATGAAAGGTGGAGGCAGTACGATACAATATGCAACACGAAACCTAACGATGGAAGCCAACGCCAACGCCAAAGATCGAAGCCAAAGTTCGGAGGTTGCCGAGCGAGTCAACTGATTGGATGGGAATTTATGAGAATTGGAGGGAAAAAAAAGGATATCAAAATTTCGTTCAAGCAACCGTTGCTGCAATAATATCAGTACCAGCTTAAGTCAACAGGACCTATTAATTTCGACGTCAGATGTTCGCAAGCGGCTCTTCTCAACCCGGGACACTGTAATTAGAGTGTTTCTGCATGAGAGGCGGGGTATCAGCATCATTATTTGGTCAAAGCTTCAGCCTTTTTTTTTTTTTTTTTTTTGTCGAAATTTGGTGATATATAAATTGATGGGTATACTTGTTCGCCAGTGCGGTGGCGAGTGCGATATTGGACTTCCGCTGTGCTGAGACGCCACAGAGAAGCGGCTGACAGGTGGTGCCTCGATGTCTGAGAATCTGCAGCAAGTCGCTAGCCGTTCACACGTATTCTGTCCGTCACACCGATATGATAGAAACACCTGATCCTCGAACTACCGCTCTCGCCTTGAGGTTAGGTACCTAGGTGGGCAGTGTCTCGAGTCCCTCCATTAGAAACCGAGTTTACCGCTTGATCTGAGCGCGCATTGCAATATTGCAAACAGGATGGTCATGGCCAAAACTCAATGATGTGAAATCGAGGCTACAATGATGTCTTAGCTTTTAAATCCAATGATGTCTTAAGTCTTGCATCTCAGCCTCGCATCGCATGGAGGAGCGCACACATGAACGTCCGTGTTACACAACCTAGTGACTACAACGGTGAAATTCAATCATTTGATGTGTCAGATATAACTGCCGCCAGGGGGGAAGAAATTGTGAAAGAAGACGAGTTGATCATGAAACCCCGCTGATGACTGAACAACCGGCAACCTTTGAAGTGACAGATGCAATCTAAGGATGAAAGAGGAAAATGTACATAGACCACGCCTGTGCTGGCGATATTATTGATATGGTGTGAAAACCTTCACGGCCTGCATGCATACAGGGTGATCGGACATCGTGTGTACATGAAGCCTCGAGAACGTGTGCTTGCACTTGCGGGGAAAGCACAGACCTATGTGGGTACGGTAGGACCAATAGAAAATGATACAAACCGAGTTTGCCACACTGGTATTCATTCGCACTGACCTCTTAATTGCGAAAAGTCTCCATGTAGATATAAATGAGGACCAAAGTTGCTTCGTCTATCGACAGCTTTTAAACCGTCTCCACTTCCCAAAGATCGTCCATGTACAGCACATGCACATTTCGTATCGAACTCCCTATATTCACTAAATTATGCAAGTGGAGTTGGCACGTTATTGTGGTGGGTCCCCTTTCCGTATCTCCTGCGGCAGATAGGTAGAAAGGAAACGTGCAGAAAGTAGCAAGGAGATATTCAAAATCACATCGAGCTCGGGACCGTTGGAGGCTCCTTTATTTCGCCCCCCCCCCCCCCCCCCCCCCNGACGCAACAGTGCCGTCGACTGCGTTGGCTAATTTGTCTATCCTTTTTGCCGATTAAGCGGATATGACTTCCACGTCTTAACTCGTAACCTTGGTAATCATTTAGCGCATTGACATTATATGCAGCTGACTAGGGACTCTCGACCCTCGCTCTCCAGGAGCAAACTATGCTAGATATAGAATCTTTCCGAGCGGACAGTGCAAAATATTGCAAACTGGTCATTCATTTATGGTTCTCCAGCTCCGGTCCTGGTGATAGGACTTTGACAACTACTGAAAATCGATATACTAAACCCGCGTCGGCCGAAGAAATCGGCATTTCAACAGAAACATGCATTAAAATTTGCACACTGGAGTACGAGATGGTTTGATGCTCTGTAAAAGATTGGTTAGGCTTCGGGTTTGAGGGTATGTAAGGGACTCTGAGAATAAGACAAAAACTGAACAGGCAACGGAGGCCCCGAAATGATGAACCAAAAGAAAAACCAGCAAGAGAACCAAGAGTTCAGTCAAAACTATGATGAAAAAGATAATTACGCCATCGCTACAAAGAAACCAGTTTAGTATTACAGAACTGAAACACGTAGGGGCGAGGCCGATTATTTTCAGGCTTTCTGCCCCCGATGTTACACCTTACTCGATGGTGGGAATGGTCAAATCTCAGGGGAAAGGGTGTCTCGCAGACCCTTATACAACAAAAGACAGGTTGTGTGCGTTATTCTCCCCGACAGATTGCAATGAATTCTTGTTCGTTAACTACATTATTGATTTCATTAGCAACGTTTCTTGCGCTTGTAGCAAAGGACTCGGGATTTGCTCATACTCAGACCATCTCCATCTAGATCGAACTCTTCGATCATAGCTCTTATCTCATCCTCTTCCAGATTTTCACCAATATCCTTTGCAATCCTCCTAAGATCTGCAACGCTTATCCCACCTTTTTCATCCTCATCAAACATTGTGTATGCTCTTCTGATCTCTTCAAGAGGATCACGGCTCAGCATCTTCTGTGTAGCTACGGTTATAAAATCCTCGCGGCCTATAAGAAGGCGTGATGAGTTTCCAGAGGTGGGTGCTGGATATCGGTGAAGGATGGAGAGAAGTTCCGATTTCGGGATGTCCTCAAAACCTAGAGCTCTAAGGGCAACCTTGAGCTCGTGAAAGTCTATCCGCTGGTCTTTATCCATATCAAATAGGCCAAACTGTTATCACGAGGCGAACAAATCAGTCTGGTTGTGTCGTGATCTGAAAGGTTACAGCTTTAACAGCTTTTATAAGAATTCTATCTCATACCGCTTCATTGATCTCTTCCCTCTGCTCTTCGCTCAATTCACGAGCTACGCCCCCGCCATTCGTTTGATGCTGGTGCGATTGGTGATGCGAGCCACCTCCAGATCCGACACCTACGGATCCCCCTCCACCAATTGTGGACCGGCCGAACAGCGCACCGGTAGAACCGCCAGCGGGCATCTGTCGCGACGACGGACCTGCAGCGCCTGACGGCGAGTGCGACCGCTGGGGTTGCTTTTGCAATGCGATAGCGGATACAGGCCCAGGCTGCGGAGCCTGCGACGAAGCCGCACCGGACTGTGGAGCGGGTCGTCGAGATCGAGGATTGGGGGGCTGCGGTTTTGAGGAAGTCGCGACGGATGTGCCGAACATTTAGGCGCACATGTAGATGGGGTGGGAGCGAGAAGATGGTATCAGTCTTTCAACTGGTTGCAGAAGTAGCCGGCGGAGGAGTTCGGGGAAGATGCGATGAGATGAGATGCGACGAAGTCAATTGAGGTTAGCGGTTGTTGTCGTCGTCGATTTGAGGTGTTGCGGGCGAGGTTGGTTTGGTTGCACGCTCATTTCTCCGTTGGGACTGGCCCCGAGATTTGCCTTGGGAGATCGGCGGCGGACGCGTTTGTCTCGCTCGACGCGTGCTGCAACGCAGACAACACATTTCTTTTTTCGTGGGCAAACACGCGCACACCTGGCCTAAACTTTCGGGTATGTAAGTACGTAGTAAAGGGAGTAAGCTTGCACTCGAGTGTCAATAGAAAATGATCAGGCCATCTTGCTCTTTCTGAAGTACGAGAGGTACAATGATAGCAAAGAAGGATATGACTAGTGGGAAGTCTCTTAGTAATCGTTGGCGTATCTGCTCGCTAGGCACCTAGAAAAACCGGCATTGGAGTCACCATAAAGCTAGGTTATAAGGCAGAATGCAGACTATAAACTGCTCAATTGTCTGTCTGGCAGGATCCAAGATAGCAGCGAGCGGTCAGGTGATCTCACAAAGACCAGTCCAGAACAGAACCATCGACATGATTTTAACGGATAGTTGTGAGTGAGGCAGGATCCACGTAAATACCAGCGTGCCGATTGGAGGAACATGATATACATGATATACATGTCTGATCCGAGGCGACATTTCGTTCTTCGCAGGATCCGCGTGTGTTGTTGTTGTGCCGGTATTATTAGTCATCAGCAGCGACAGGAGACTGCACGCCCGTCCAATTTATATTGGCGGCTTTTTCTGTGTGTGGACATGCAACCTCAACGACAACACACACCAACCTCTCCTCATCGCGCCCGTCGTCCCCTTCACTTTCTTCCTGTTATCATATATCATCGTCTTCATCGAGCATCGTCACGCTCCCAGACGGCAAGTCTGGCTCTGCTCCAATCCATCTCGTATAGCCTCGCATACGCTCACTCTATCGGACGGATCCTTTTCTCTTTCTCTTTCTCTCTCTCTCTCTCTTTTCTTTAGCAGGTCGTCTTCGTTGCTTGGGTTTATTTGACCTTTCCCACCCGCACGCCTTTTTTTTTTTTCTTCTTCTCCTTTTCCAGTCGCACTCCGAGTCAATCGCGAATTATACCCGCGACATCGCAACATCTATCTTGGAAATAGTTTTTCCACGGAATCGTTCTCGTTGCATTTGCCAATCGCACCAAGGCGCTGAAACACACGCGCTCAGAAATTTATCACATTCTTTCCGTCAACACTGCTTATAACGCGTATCCTATTCGCAAAATTGCGCGTCGTGTACCAATTTCGCACTCATAGCCGACTGACTTGATCACCGTCACCATGTTCGGGCAGCAGGCTGGCGGCGGCGGCGGCGGCTTCGGTGGGGGCTTCGGTCAGAACCAACAGCAACAGACCGGTGGTGGAGGATTTGGAAGCAATACTACCGGCACGGGATTCGGAGGAGGTAAGTTATCAGAATATATCCCCCCTCACAACCTTGTTTGTACCCTCCATTTCCTTCCGTCTGCAATACATGCTCGCTGGAGGAGCACCCAGCACATTCCCCGGATGTGTCTAACGTGCAATTGCCGTGTGACACTCTCCAGGATTCGGTCAAACCACCCAAAATCAACCATCTGGGTTCGGTTCTACAGGCTTCGGCACGAATACCCAAGCGTCGGGCTTCGGTTCAACTGGTACGTACAGGAAACGACGAGACCTTCTGAACCTACTCAACCTCGATTTCTCGGCGTTCTGGTCGCTTTTGCACCTCTATTTTCGATTCTTCCCCAAAGATTTCGAGTTTAGGAAGCTTTCTTGAAAGCAGCAAAATCGGCGTGGGAAAGGAGCCCCTTTGGCAAGTCCTCATAGACCTGTCCATCGGAATCAAGATGTCATCATTGAGTATCAGACGCGGGAAAATCGGAGGGTCTGGCTCCTCGACTCGTGGAGGGCTGCAAACATCTAGCTGGGCATCGCGATCAACTAACTTGGATTCAAATAAATCTACAGGATTCGGGGCTTCTACTACGGGCTTTGGTCAAAACAAGACTTTTGGTAGCACCCCCGCTACAACGGGTGGCGGGCTATTTGGATCGAATACTGCAACATCGGGTTTCGGTGCTGGTGCTACTGGTGGCGGTTTTGGTGCGGGGGCTACAGGAGGTACTGGGTTTGGAGCGTCAACTACTGGCACGGGGTTGTTTGGCTCGAAACCAGCAGCTACAGGATTTGGTGGGACTGGCACCGGGACTGGCATCTTTGGTAGTAGTACTACAGCCAATACAGGTGGTTTTGGAGGCACCCAACCCGCTGCAACCACAACAACAACTGGAGGGTTTGGAGGAGCAGCCAACACCAATGATCTCCAACCTCCAGCGCAAGGAACTGCGACGTCGCCATTTACTCCTTTCACTGAAAAAGATGCGGCCAGTAGTATGACAAATCATTTTCAGACGATCTCGTTCACTCCACTTTATCAGAAATGGAGTTTGGAGGTAGGCTCAACTAAAAACCCCTCCTTTTGTTATTATTGGGACTCGAGTTTAGATAGCTAATTTTTCATGTCTAGGAACTTCGACTTCAAGACTATCTGCAGGGCCGGACTAAGGCTGCAGGACCTACTGGCTTTGGCGCCAATACAGGCACCGGGTTTGGAGCATTTGGACAACAGCAACAAACGACCGGAGGATTCGGCCAACAAACCAGTGGGGCTACTGGAGGTGGTCTCTTCGGCACGGCATCGAACACTGGAACGGGGTTCGGCGCAGCTAATACCGGATTTGGTGCATCAACTACTGCTAGCGGTGGTCTCTTCGGTCAGCCAAAACCTGCGGGAACTGGTATATTCGGCAGTAGTACTACTGGAACCAACCCCACGACCGGAACAACAGGTACAGGGCTTTTCGGTGCCCAAAATACCACAGGAACTGGCTTTGGAACGACAGGCACAACAGGTTTCGGCCAGCCAGCTCAAAACACTGGGACAGGGCTATTTGGTGCGCAGAATGCACAGAAACCGAGTGGATTTGGGACTGGAGGGTTTGGAGGCACAACTGGCGGATTCGGCCAGCAAGCTACAGGCGGGGGTCTCTTTGGTCAACAGCAGCCTGCAGCTTCTACAGCAACCGGAACTGGAGGCTTATTCGGGACCGCTCAACAGACTACAGGCGGTTTTGGACAACAAGCTGGTACGACAGCATTTGGCAGTGGATTCGGTGCCCAGAATACTCAGCCGCAGCAACCTGCTGCCACCGGCTTTGGAGCATTTGGCAACCAAGCACAGACCCCAGCTAAACCAGCATTCGGTGGTGGCTTTGGCGCTGCATCTACAACCCCTGCGGCAACTACGACTGGTGGGGGTTTATTTGGTCAGCAGCAACCTGCTCAGCAGGCTGCAGCCGGTGGAGGTCTCTTTGGAGCCAAGGGATTTGGAACGACGCCCGCCCCCGCCGCTGGTGGAGGACTCTTTGGACAGCAAGCTCAGCAACCAGCGCAAACTGGGGGAATGTTTGGCCAACCGGCGGCAGCGGGTGCGACCGGTGGTGGACTATTTGGACAGGCACAACAGCAACCACAGCAGGCCTCGAGTGGACTCTTTGGAATGCAGCAGAAACCTGCTGGTGGCCTCTTCGGACAACCACAGAATACTGCGCCTGGCGGAGGACTCTTTGGAGCTGGTAACAATCCAACTCAGCCGCAGGGATCTTCTCTCTTTGGCCAACCAGCTCAAAATACTGGCACTGGTTTTGGACAATCCTCTGGACTATTTGGAGCCAATCCTCAACCTACTCAGACAGGATTCGGTGGTGGCAGTCTCTACCAAGCAGCACAGCAGCAACAACAACAACCTCAAGCACTCACAGCATCAATTATGGACCAACGTCCTTACGGAAATGTCCCTCTACTCGACGTATCCATCGGAGCTGGTGCTACCTCTAGTCTCCTTGCTACACCACTCTCTGGTAGCACTAAGAAGAAGGCAGCCATGATCCCTCATAGTAAGATTGCTCCTCGGCAGCCTGCGCTCGGTCCTAGAGTTGCATCTCCATTCGCTAGATCCTCCCTTGGGACTAGCTCCCCTATGTTGGGTGGAAGTCTTGGCAGAAATTTCAGTGGCGGTTCCAGCAGAGTCGGTCTCGGCGGATCCGTGTTTGACTCCCCTGGGGCAAATGATGATTCGATTTTGAACACATCTGCTTTCACACCGGGTGGTAATCGGGCGGCGAACCTTAAACGGCTCGTGATTGATCGAAATTTGAGAGATTCTGATTTGTTTATCAAAGAGGGAGAAGTCCGAGCTATCAAGGGAACCCAGGATAGCTCGCCGACGCCAGATCCTACTATCAAAAAGACCGTTAGCTTCGATACCAACACCAAATCTCAAATCGCGAGTCCAGCAGCAAGTGGAGCAGATCTCGGCTACATGCGGACGCCAACCAAACAAGCAAGCGCTCCAGTTGCTTCTCCCGCTCCTGAAAATGCGCTGGTTCCAGTAGCCTCTCCTCCAGATGTAGAGGTAGCTGACCCTCAAATGGAAGAAGTCGAAGCTTCTGGCGTTCGATCAGCTGGAACAACCGAAAAGAAGGGTGATTACTGGTCCGTTCCTTCCGTTACAAAACTCAAGTCTCTTGCCCGGGAAAAGCTTGCCGCTGTTCCAGACCTCATCGTTGGCCGAAACAATTTTGGGCAGATTCGATTTGACCGGCCCGTCGATCTCACTCAGATCAACGGTGGCGTGGATGCTATCCTCGGCGGGGTTATCCATTTTGCGGACAGGGTCTGTACTGTATACCCCCCAGGATATGACAAACCCCCACCGGGCAATGGATTGAACCAGCCAGCAACAATTACCTTGGAGGACTGTTTCCCCACCGATCGCGAGCACAAACAGCCAATTAGAGATCCTGACCATCCTCGTTACCAATTCCATTTGAAAAGACTCCAGAACATCAAAGATACGGAATTTGTAGACTATCTTGTTCAAGACGGTGTCTGGATATTCAAGGTTCAACATTTTACAACCTATGGTCTGCAGGACGAGGACGACGATGATGCTGACATGGAAGATTCTACTTACGATGACGATGTTACTCCAACAAAAGGTGTTGTCAACTCTAGCATCTTGGAAGAGTCGAGCTTCGCATCTCCTGGGGACATCACCTTTGAAGACGATAGTATCGCCGATGACACGTTCGAGTTCAAACGCTCCAAGAAAAACTCTGCTATGCGCTTCGTTGACGAGACCTTGAGCTCCGATGTTATCGACCTCGAAGAAGGATCTGGAGAGTCAGTTGAAGGTTCTGACCTGTCTGAAGAAGAAGACACTACACAAATACTGCCTCACGACGATGTTTCAATCGTCGGCGAAGAGGATGAAACCCATCTCGCCAATATCACAGAAGAATATCGAGAGGCCACCCCAGAAGTCAAACTTGGTATTGGTCGCGATTGGACAGATCAACTCAGTCGAACCATCAGCCCGGTCAAAAATAGAGCACCTCTCGGTTTCAGAGGTCCCAGCTCTTCCGTGAGAAATCCTTTCGCCGACCTCAACAATGTCGACTTTTCAGAAAGTCTGTTCGCTTCAAGGAATCGCGACTTTGAGGTGTGATTCCCCTTTGCTCATTCGCCCCTTCCATCCAAAATGATTTCATTACTTCACTTTTCCCCGCCCCCGCGCATGCGTATCATTGCCTGTTTCTCTCATTTAACTTCTAGCAGTACATCCCATTTATTCTTATATCTTGCTTTTTTTTCCCATCTTGTATTGCCCCATTCATGTACTTAGATAATTTTACCCTAACGAGGCAGATTAATGAGTCAATTTAAAAGAGGACAATTTGCTAAAAAATCATGTCTTCCTTGCAGTCACCATACCGTCCCGCCGTTCGAACCTTTGCATCTCCTGTCGTGAAAAGAAATAAAAAATCAGGCGCAGTATCTCAATATAGAAGACCTAGAGCCTTTGACCAAGATGAACAACAGCCAGATGACCGTGAATGGCGTCAGTGTATTCGGCCATCATGGGGACCGAAAGGAGAACTCATATACACTGGCTCGATTGGGGCTGGTCGTCCCAGGGGTTCAGGTGAAATCAAATCTTCTAAGACTCGTAAAGCGACCTTGAAATATTCCACCGGTTCCACTGTAAGTGACGCTCTTATCTTGCTCTATGGGGTGTATACAACCTAACTGACATTCTACTTAGCCTGCTGCTATAAATCTCCTGAGTTTCCAACTCGCTGCTTCTGAAATCACCCAAGATTATGCCAACGTTCCTTTTGCCAAACTCGATCGATCTTTAGAATTTTCACAATTTGCCAACGCCAGATTTGGTAATTCTGATCAGCAGCAGCACGAGAAGAGTGTTTGGAAACTTGCATCGATTCTATTCGATCCCCTCGAAGAGGGAAATTCCGCTCAATCTACCGCCTTCCATGTTCTAGTTCATCTTCGTGGCAAGAAGCGCAAGCTACGACTCTCAAAATTCTTTGAGCAAATAGTTGCCAGTGATGTAGAGAGAGACGAAAAGGCTGCTCAAACTGCTGAAGCAAGCGCATTTGCCCTGCTAAGTGGTCACAAAGTTGATGAGGCTGTTGAAAGTCTCATAATGGGTAGTGATTACCGATTAGCGACACTCGTACCACTCATCGGTGGCGATAAGCAGGCTCGAGAAGATGTGAAAAAACAGATTCAGTCTTGGGGAACTTCGGGCGTCCTCGCTGAAGTTCCACCAGCTGTTCGTGCGCTCTACGAGTTAGTTTCTGGAAATGTCGGATATTCCGAAGGCGTCCACGCTCCAATGGAAGATGCTACGCCTTCATTTTGGCTCGGTGAGATGTTTAACCTCGACTGGCGAAGAACATTCGCATTGAGGCTCTGGTATGAGATTTTCGAGGACGAGAAATTAGAAGAGGCTGTTTCGCTGTACGAAAAGGCATTCGGCGCCACGGATAGCCAGCATGTCAGGCATCCTAATCCTTGGTATCAAACCAATACGAAGGAGGATCAGGTAAACGAAGAGCCGGTTTATGATACTTTGTGGGGTCTCCTCAAAATGTACACCGACGACAACTATCCACTCGAAAAGGTTGTACTTCCTAGAAGCTACAACAAGTCTCTCTGTGACTTCCGTCTTGCTTGGCAATTGCGTATGATGTTTTCGGAGAAACAGATTCGAGATCTCGCGGAGGAAGACGGTGTCGTGGTGGATGAAACCCAGCCATTCAGCTTTGTCGCAGCGGATAGACTTACGATTGATTTCGCGAGTCAGCTAGACGCTGAGGGAGAGT
This sequence comes from Arthrobotrys entomopaga, assembly GCA_012184315.1. Classification (NCBI taxonomy): domain Eukaryota; kingdom Fungi; phylum Ascomycota; class Orbiliomycetes; order Orbiliales; family Orbiliaceae; genus Arthrobotrys; species Arthrobotrys entomopaga. The sequence continues at coordinate 657,727 of LDDX01000033.1, forward strand.
GGCAATGGGCTATCTTTGTCCTCATGCACCTCTCAACGCCCGAAAGGTACGTTTCGGTCCAAGTGATTTTCAATAAGAAAACCATAAAACTAACCCTGGATTTTGTTAAAAAAAACATAGTCGTGCTTATGCTATTAAAGATATGCTTGCCAAACACGTCGATGATCTCACCGAAGGCAAAGAACAACTCGACTTTGTCCTCCACAGACTCCTAATTCCATCAGCTTGGGTTTACGAAGCTAAAGCTCTCCAAGCACGATTCCAACAAGACCATTTCGAAGAAGTAGATTGCCTTCTCAGTGCCTCCGCGTGGAACGAAGCCCACAAGACTCTCCTAAACCACGCGGCACCCCTCTGCATCATCAACGAAGATTTGGAAAAACTTTACGCTGTCATCAGCAAATTCACCGACTCCACCGTCGTTGACAACTGGGCTACCGGCGCGCAGGTGTATCTCGACTTCATCCTCCTTTCGACCATCGCGCAGAACTACCGCGGCTTTCAACCTGTTATTCCCAAGGTTAAGGGTTTACCGAAGGGGAATTCTAAACGAGATGTGGCGAAAAGACTAATGGATGCGCTGCCAAAGATGGATATTATGGAGTTTCTGCCGGGGGTCGCAGTTAGAGAGATGAGTCGGGTTTTGGCGGATTATATTTTGAAGAGCGGGGATATGAGTACAGAAGCTGGGAGGGTGCTCGGGTTGCCTCTTACGGAGGATCAGATGCTGTATAAGGAACTGACTATCAAGGCGAGGGAGGGGATGGTGATTGGATGAATTGTGTGTGTCTTTTATTTTAGTGGACACTAAATTTTGGTTGTGTTGGCATTTTTTTTTATTTATTTATTTTTTATTTTTTTAAGATTTTGCATTAGGGTGAAGAAGACTACTATATACATCCTTCTCCTCCTTGTCCCGTTTTTACCCCTCTTTTTCGTTCGCACGTTATATTACACTACCCTGTCCCCTGCATCGTTTGAATCGGTTCAACTACAAGTGCGCATGTACTATAAGATAAGATAGATTTTTTAGTAGTAATAGTAATGGTTTCCCCCAACTACAATTAATATTTCTTACCCTAAGACTAAATTAATATGTTCAACAATTTAAAATCTTAAAGATGATTCGTTTCAGCATAGGGACTTTTCCAGGGTACACATTTACATAACGAAGGATAGAGAGTATACATTATATTATCATTTTTATTTTTCAAAAAAAAAAAAAAAAATATGTTTTTAGAGGGTGTCATTGGTAAATTTTGAAAGGTAAAAAAAAAAAAAGAAGAAAAATCAGAATACCACTGACTATTAAACGCCTACCCTCTTTAAAACAAGATCCGAACGAAACCAGAACATGCATGAAATAGCACAAAAAGAAAAAGAATTCGAAACGGAAGGGCAACAGATAAATCCGATAAATAAATCAAGGAATGACGGAGAAGAAGAAGAGAGGAAGGAAGAGTAGACAAAGGCAAACAAGCGTAGCCAAGAGAAAAGATAGTAAGAAAAGGATCGGATAGACGGAAGACAAGAAACCCTTCCTCCCATCCCAAATAAAAAGAACGAAAAAAGAACGAAAAGATTACTTTTCTCCCACTACCGTGCATCTCAGCCATTAAAACGTCACATCCCGTTCATTTACCAAATCCCGAAGTATTTCCTAAACTGTCTTCTTACGGCGAATGTTGAGATGAACGGTAGAATCGTCACTCTCTTCATCCAATTCGTGCGTCTCATCACTCTCGCTCTGCCGTCTACTCCTCTCCTTGCGACGTTCTACAAGTCTACGGTTGACTTCTTCAAAACTGGCCTTATTGTCCATAGTGCTGAACGCTTTGACACTGTTTCAAGAAGGTTTAATGTTAGCTAATCACTATCAAGATCAATCACGGTGATATGTATATATATATTCGATGCCATGGACTTACTGGAATCCTCCAGAGCTGTTACTCCGACTTCTCGCTCTACTGACCGGTCGAGATGCAAACAATCCGATATTACCGAGATTGCTGAAACTCTCGTTTCGGGGTAAACCGTTAGCCATTGTAGTGGTCGGGGAAATCGGCGTTTGGAGTTCGGGAATAGCGCCGCTGTAATTGTCGGAAATCTGGCTACCGCGTCTGGAGAGAACGGGTGTGTCTGGGGCGTTGGCAGCGGCTGTTTCGTTGTCGGTGTTACGAAGGAAGGGATCGGCGATAATACGCTTGTTGTCAAAGTCGGGGAATAACTCGGGGCCGAGGATGTTGATCATGTTTGCGACTTCAACTGCGAGTTCTTCTCTTCGCTGGCGGAGTTTAACGAGGGTATTGGCCGTACCCGGGTTTAAAGAGAGAACGAGCGGTCTTAAGGATTTGAAAATATCCATTCCAATTTCACCGATTCGGAGAGCAGCGAAAGTAATTGTGGGGAAGAAACAATATCCGAATACAACGACAAGCCAGAGGGGAACCCAGTCAGGAAGAAGACCCCAGATACGGTGGCTATAGGCCCAATATGTGAGAAGGAATGTGTAGAAGGAATATAAGGATGGTGCAAAGGCGAGAGCCACGAGGAGTTTCCAAGATGCGACGACATCCTTTGCGTTGATCTTCACGGTAGAGGCTTTGAGAGCTTCTTTGGCTCGTTTATGCGAGATGTAACGAGTGGTGATGAAAACTGGAGCGAAGAGAATCGTGCCAGGGAGAGCTGCTAACGCCAGGATGGATAGTTTCGCAGTGCGGTATATCAGAGTGCCTATAACTTGTGGAATTGAGAATTTGGCGTATTCAACTTGGTGGTCTCGAAGACCGAGGAGCCGAAGATTCTTATTGTAATCCAGGACCAGGTCTTTGAGTTTTATAATTCTCGGGTCATCCTTGTAGTGGGTGTAGCCTGTGACTAGTCTACGGTTGAGTTCAACCACATAAGGTAGAGGGAGCTTCTTGTTTGTCGGTTTGTACAGACGTCGAGCAGCTTGAATGACCATGAGAGTTTCGTAATCAGGACTTGTGACAGTAACAGCAACCAAAGCGTTGTAGATGATTTCCAAGAGGATCCTAACCGCTTCTCGCTTCTCACCACCTTGGTATTGCTTGACAAGTTCTGGTGGAACATCGATAGGACTACCGAATTCAATAACAGCGCGGGACCTAAATTTGTTGGGGTGGAAATAATTCATTCCGCAGGGTATGATTTTGAGATTGCAGTCCGGGTTTGCAGCCAGAGCACCTAGCGCCATAATGGCGACACCAGCTAAAAATCACATGCAATTAGTATTAACCGCCAAACATTCCGAGAGTATATATATTAAGACGTACCCTTTAGCGGTAGTAGTTCCGTACGGTCGTGGCTGCCACCTTCTGGGAAAATTCCGACACATTCGCCTTCATTGAGTCTCTGGAATACCGCATCATAAACCTCAGTCTGATCAACTTTGGGTGCGACCTTGTACTTTGTTCCTAAACCAGCATCGGATTTGCCAGTGATTTGTTCGTATGCCTCTTCGCCTTTGAATTCTTTCTTCAACCTGATCTCAGTATCACTGATAATATCGACAATCTCAGCACTGGCCGCGCTACCACCACTCGGTGGGGTTGGCAGAACCAGCAATCCTCCAAGCGTTGCTTCCGAAGTAAATTTAGTCCCTTCGCCTCGAATAATAGTTGGATTCTGGGGATCCGGTAAGTAAATTCTACCGGAAGCTGGCTTCGTCATGTCTAGGGCACGAGAAACTGGAACGGCGCCGGCGGCACCTGCGAAGAATCCGACGAATTTTCGGCGCATGGACTTTTCGGCAACGAGAAAGGCGATCCGACGGCCAGCCTCAAGCTTGACCGATCGCATGAGAAGCAAAGGGTCGACAAACTAGGGCAGGATCAGTATCGCTAGCAAAATTCAGGGTATTGTTCCTTTATATATCGACTAACCTGGTTAGCATGAGGGGCAGCGACGAAGATTATAGGACCGCGCTTGGGTACACGATAAGCTCCACGAGGGTGAATTTCTCTGAAGAAAAGGTCCACAAGAACTATTATATGCATTGTTAGTTACTCCCTTTCCAAACTAGGTTTTTCTTTCTTTCTTTAAACTCTTAATGATTGCTTGCTTACCTGTGAAGAACCAGATTAATATATCATAGGACCAAGGGTTGAGCTTGGGGAACTTTGTCTTCGGCTTTTCTGGTGGGGCCATCCTGACCGCTCGCTATCCGCCGAAGCTTGGGCAGCTGGCGGGAAGTAGTAGATACTGAAATTCGGAAGTTTTTGCGAAGATATTTAGTGATGGTGGTGTTGATGGTGGGGAGGTTTGGATATATATAAAGTAGTGGTGGGGGGGTGTTCAAGTTCGAAGGAGAAGCGAGCGCGATGAGATAATAACGTTGATTAATATGCAAGCTAGCAAATGTGGGTGAGTTTATTTCTCGACAAATGCACTCTGACACGAAGGGTTATCCGAAACAGCAGCCAGCACCAGGTTCAGAGCGACGTTTCGAGTAGTTTTATACAGTAAAGAAATGACATTCCAAGCGGCGACCGAGTAATTATAAAGGTTGTCTTTTTTTGGTGATGCCAATTTCCGAGGCTCTTTGCGAACAGCTGGAAGTTTCTGATATCGGAACGTGAAAGCAGCACCACTCGGTCCAACTTTTGTAGCTCCCGGATATCGAAACCCGACCGAGATAACCAGGCCGGGGTATGGAAGCTATTAATATTGGCGAAGCCTAATCCGTCGGGTATTAGTTTTTTCGACTTTCGACTTTTCGGAGTTCAGCGATCTCAGAACGGAAGGCGAGTGGCGGGGTTGATATCAGATTTCTCAGACCGGATGCAAAAAAAAAAAAAAAGTCACCTTCTCGACCCATAACAAGAATAATCGATTTATGCCGGTAATGAATTTGAGAAAAGGGGGTAGATGATGAGAAATTAGATATTATTATTATTATTATTCATAGAGCACACGACTGGTTCGTTGTTGTGTGCTGGATACGGTGATATATCGATATCTACACTACAGCGGGGCGTTATCAGGAAGGCAATATGACATCTGCGCATGTACATCTGTATATGATATCCGTATCTGCACGTTCTTCTGCACCACATCCGGCCACCAGAGAAAAGCCAAGGAGGGCATGCCTGTGACTATGTCATCATCATCGGACCGTTTTGGTCCCCTGCCCACCGAGGTGCCACAAGCACAAGCTGAAGAAAAACAGGACATGTACCTAGGCTTGCCAGTTTGTGCGACAAGGTACTACCGTATACACGCAGCGGTCATTCTTTCGGGCAGGTTCACCTCACCCCCGCCCGGCGCTCGAGCCACGGGGACTTTGCTGTGGCGCGTGTGTTGTAATTAGTCTGCCCGCAACAACATTCTAACTCATTTAAATATTAATTTAAATATCGATATATCAGCTAGTGGTGCTTGATTTTAATATGAAAGATACGGTTTACGTCATTAGCCAGTATCAAGAAAGAAATTCGAACTTTGGCTAAAATATGGATACTATAGGGGCTATACGTAAACAATTGTTAGTCGAGAAGCTCAGCCTCTATGCTATGTTGGTTAACACAGGATAACTGCCAGCTAACGTTTCAACTGCATCCTTGGCCTTGTTATATCAAGATTATTTGTCCAGGTGCAGTTGCTGTCGGTGGCACAGACATAGAACCCATAAGTCTTTAAATAATCTTAGAAGGTAAAAATCCAAACTCATGAAAAGCTCCATTGGCACTATCAGCGTATCTAGATCTATACTAGTATACTCTGTACCTAGAGCCGAAAACCTCGCATATGTTTATATTTACGAGTCTATATAATCCATTGTACCTGTAAATGAAACGATTAGCAGATCTATTCATACTGGCACAATTTGCCTTGGTAGTCACAGCTACCAGCAGCACATCTCAGCCTCCGAGTCCCTCGATATCTCCGTGGTTCATAAACTACCAATGGGAAGGGAAAATAGGTCAGATCCCACTCCAATATTCCTGACAAGATGTAAAAAATAAAGGGGGCTCACCGTTCTTCTTTTTAACAGAAACACCATCCGCCGACGATTCAGTCGTATGTATAGGCGCCGACCCATCCACGCCCATCGAAGCCGACTACATAAGCAAATTGAAGCTCGTCCCACAGGATTGTGACGCCGATGACTGGGTGAAATGGAGAATCTCGGGCTTTTGGACCGGGGTACTCGGAGAGTTTGATGCTGTATTCAAAGGATTTATTGAGCATAGCCATCTCAAAGGGTGGTGTATTGCTTACAATCTTGAAAGCGGGTGGGATGCATCTACAACCTTGAGAGGAAATCTGGGCTTAGAAGACTGTTCTAGGGTGAAGAGACTGTATCTGGGAGACCCGCAATCAATTATCAACGATGACGATGATATCGAGATGTTTTTGAATGTTATTAGATATCCTACCAAGTATAAAAATAACAATTTTACTCTTTCAGAGGTAGGGGATACAACTACAAAACTCTCACGCAGGTAAGTACCATGGTACCAACTATATTTTCTAATATGATAGGCTAATCCGTTGACTCTACACATAGGCTTTACCCATTAAGCAACACTGCTCATGTCGAGCTCGAAACCGACGAAGGCGAAGAAGGTAACGGTACTGTGGCCATACCTGAAACTGGTGTCTGTGGACAATACGGCAAATTTGGGCGGATACTAGACCAGGCGAAGAAGCTCAAAAAATCCGACAAAAGTGTTATACTACCAGATTGGCCGAATTGGTCGATTTTGGCGGACTATCTCCCAGAGAGTTTATGCACCACGCACAGAGATACTGGTGGTAATGAGATAACCGATTGTCCAGATGACGATGACAAGGTGTGGCAATGGGGGTGCGGGCTTGCGTCAGTAGAACTTGACCCACCATTTGTATTCACTTACAATCAAACCAAGCCGGTCGCTGTCCATTATACTCATAATAGTACCCATGCTCTTAAGGCTAACTGGAAGCATATTACAACGTCTACTCGAACCTGACATCCCGATGCGGTACTCGGGCTTCGTTGGCGCGCGCTGGAACCTTGTTGCAATTTGTGTATGAGACCTCAAGTCTGCATGCAAATATATAGCTCTAGCATTCTAGATCTATAGCCTCGAATCCCTAGATTTAGCCCTATTTTTAAAATAATTTCAATGAATACAATTATAATCGAGTAGAAATATTTATATTTTGGCACGGTGCATGGTGTATTCTTCTTCTCGGAGGGAAATAGCATAGATATAAGTGATATCGTGACATAAGCTTGAAGCAAGTATATATTATACCATATATGCATACCGGTATATATGTGTTCTGTGTTGGGTCTGGGAACAAGACCAGTATATATATACCAAAGGTCTGGTTACGAGACTGATATATGCCTACTTAAGTAGTCTTGTGGCCATGTATACCGAGCTTAGATCTCGACACGCTATATTGGGGGTCTGTGTTGTGGTTCAATGACATTCAGAAGAACTCTCCACCAGCAAAGTTAACGTCGTTGCTCATCGCTAAATCACCCTTCTCGAGAAACATCTCAATTGCAAACCACAAACCCACTCATCGCCATGGCGGACGCCCCAGATACCAAGCTGCCACTTATCATTAAACTAAGCCCGAAGACCCGTTTGCTCAGGTACAATCCACGTTCTACGCTCGCTGCTGGAACGCGTCTTTACTCACATCTAGTTTTAGTTACAAGCTTCAGGATGAAGTTACCGCCTCAGCCCAATACTACCCATTCCTTCTTCCCCCAACAGGAACGTCAAGCGCAAATTGGAATTCAAATATCAGACGAACCAATGATCGAAGTATCATCGCTTACGGCACCATGACTGGCATTACGATACTCTATCCTAGGCGTTCTCGTCCTTCTGACCAGGAGTTAAAGGCACACGAGAATGGTAAAGCTACTCGTGAAAAAGGAACAATCGACAATCTGGAATATGAATCATATAGCGAGCCGGAAGATCAACGCATCGTGCGAAACATTCGATTGCCCTGGAAGTACTCGATCGATCTCGGGAGCCCTGTAACCGAATTTGCATTCCCCTCAGCTTCCTCTGTTATCGACCATGAAATCGAGGCGGAGGAGCCTTGGGCTAAAAAACTCTTTATTTCCGCTATCACCGAGGGAGGAATTGTTCACTTGATATCTCTCCCGTTATCGCTGCCTCCTCCTGGTGTTTTTTCGAACAACCACCCGTCTCCAAAGTTTCCGGTCGATATCATCACCCTGGCGAGGTCCACCACACCCCATTTACAGCTTCCACCAAGAGGTCTCTCTATGGATTTTATGTATCGGGTCGCAACTACAAGTTCGCCTTAGAGAGGCGAGCGGGACCCTCAAAGATGGTACATAGTCGTAGGATCTACGGAATATCACGGCGAAATTTATATTTGGAATACTGAACTTTCAGCGACCGGTCGACTAGGTGAGGTCTTACATTTCATACTCCGGGATCAAAATTGCAAAATGAGCGACGTCATGATCGATCTTCGATGTTTCGGGGTGACGGGAGCCACTGAGACTCCGAATACCTTTGCATTACATATCGTGCAGAAGGCGAAGAGGGCGGTAAATATTTTACACGTCAATCCCTTCACTGGGACATTCCAACACAAGACTTCATTGATCCTGCCTGTGACAACCGATGGAACCATCAACCTTATCCCTGCCTCTCTCTCCCCACCGAGGACGAAAATTATCGGAATATTTGTGTTGCTTGAGAGAGATCCTCGAAATGAATGGATATACTTATTATGGGCGATACTCGAAGATGGTGGGTACGGCTATTGGAACCTGATGGAAGCAGCCCCGGAGTTTCAACAACAGGGCTTCTGCTCCAAGAATGATGAAATTTCTTCGGGTCAATCTAGCGCTCAGATTGATCATACCGGATCAATCGTGGTAAACGCACGAATCCAAGATGAAACCTTAAAATATACGTGTATCACTCGATACGACGATATCGTACAAGCCAGCGGATCGGATTATGACTTTGAATACCGGTTTGGGAAGTTATTTTCTCATAAACCAAACATCATTTCTCATTCTCCATTTGTCAACAGTGAGGGAACCCAGCGCCTGCTGATGACGGAAATGTTTCGTGGTTTCACCATCCTCGAATACAACGTTTCGGGCGATGCAGGCGAGACTTATTTTCACAAAGCCGATTTGGAGAGAGAAGGATTCGACTGTTTGTGGGAAAGAGCTCTTGAAAAAAGAAGGAAGTTTGAGAGCGATGAATGGCATGGTGAACGCGATATGGAACGTCTAGCTAGAAAATTCCATAAGAACCTGCTCCTTCATGAGAAGCAACAACGTGCTCTGAGTATTGCCCGACAGGTTGATGGTGACCTCACGTATATGTATGTAAGTGAGGATGAGAGTGAGACGTAAGTCTAATATCTACATCTTCATATCTTCATATCATTGTTCAGCCTTATTATTCTATATTTCCGAGACAGAATCAGAATCGAAACAAAAGCATGTTTCTCCTTCCCGCTCGATCCTAATTAGGCGTGATTTTAAGCATTTTTCTTAATTTTATTTATTTTTCGCAGGTCAAAGGTGGAGCGCAAGGAAAGATCAGTCCTTGAAGAGTGACAGTTTGGTTTTTTATTATTACTTTTAGAAGCCAAGCCAAGTCACAGCTCTGTATAACCTCGCGATAGATCAAATCTACATCTCATGAAGATTAAATGCACCGAAAAAAAACAGGGCCTGTGGAGGTTTCTGCAACCCTTTCTAGGCCGAAATGATTCTGAAAAGGGTCAGAGTAGGCTATGGATTTTAATCAACGCTGTTTAATCGAGATGTTGGTTGCAATTCTATATTAATTATATGTAATATATATCTCAATAAATTATTCGACTTGTAACTCTGTATCACAGGCGGATATTAGAATATCAGATTGCAAACAAAAAAATAATGGAAATATATCACAACAATTTCTGCCGTGTAGATACACAGAATACGAAATATCATACGATGTGATTGATTTTTCAAGCAGTGCGGTGCACTTCGGCTCGAGGGGTCTCAGGGAGGCAAGCCAAGGCGGTGCCCTCCGCAATTGTTTGGGCGGCTCCTTCAAACACACCGCGAAACGTTGGCGTTTCGGCGAAACAACGTCGCAAAACACAAATTGCACGACCTCCCATCTCCGGCTTCAAACGCAAGCTGTAGCAGTTGTTGGGGATATCCACTTACCAGATTCTTTTTTTCGAACAATATTAATACGATATCCTGAAATGGAGTGGATACGATCTTTTTGGAAGTGGCCCCTTGGCAGCTTGATTAACCTCACACGCTTAGAAACGCCCAGAAATGGAATACCCGCTTTCCCAAAAGCTAAAAGCTTGTTATTGAAACTCGCACACGCACACCATGGTAATTAGCTCTCTTGTCATATCTCCCAAGGAGAAACATTTCTGATGTAGCATCTGTCATGGAGTTCGTTCCTTGCTGGTCTAGCCCCCTTCCCCATATCAGCCAGTAAGTAAGTAAGTAAGTAATTAGGTGGGTATAGTAGCAGAAGTAAGAATATATATCGTGTATTTTGATTTCTAGAGTAGTAGTATCCTTAGGGTATATAAAGAGATGCACACCCTCTTGTCCTGTTCTTCTTTCCCTTTTTTTCTCTCCTCACGCCAGTCGTCCAGTCATTACAGCCCACCCGATTCCATTCTTTTTTTAAAAAAAATATCTTACTAGATTTATTCTTAGTCGCCGGTCGACATTTCTTCTTATTCTCCTCGAATTTTAAAAAAAGGATTCAAGACCAGAGCCTCTAAATAACCTACCTACCTACCCTACCGTTCATTAAAGTACTTCCCACTCATTTCGAAGTTATTTATATATATACACACCCCTCAATTATACCGAAAAGGTTGAAGAAAGTCCATCCGACCGATATTTTAAATTTAAATAAAAATCATTCAAAATGCAAAAGTTCATCGCCATCGCTGTTCTCCTCGCCGCTTCCTTCTCCTCCGTCCTCGCTGCTCCCATCCCGGTTGCTGCTCCCATTCCAGCTCCTCGACCGCAAGGTACTAACGTTGAGGATGCTGTGAAGACTTTGCCAGACGGTACTATAGTTGCGTTCACGTCGAACTAAACTAGATTATATCATACTACAGATCTCGGGGGACGATTACAGAACACTTTTCTTTTGCTATCTTTTGAACTGATCATAGATAGATTTTTCTTCCTTTTTTCTTTTTTGGTGGTGTTTATATGATATATTAGCATTTGCCAATTTTTATCTTTGATCATGGGTGGAGTTTATCAGAGGTTCTTCAAATACTATATTCTTAGGATTTTTATTTTTTTTTTTTTATATTCGGGGGAGAAAAGGAAGATGGGTCAGTTTATGGCCTATACCGTATTTCATGCTTCAAAAGAATGTATCTAGCCTGAATCTTTTACCTGCTTCGTTGGGGGGTTTTTTCGGATCCCCGGTGGGGTTGGATTATCAATTGAAAGAATCGGTGGATTTTATGATTGTTAAAAATATATATATCTCCAAAAGCTTTAAATGCCGTTCGTTCGTTCGTTCGAAAGTGTGATGTAACCAAGTAAGGACTTAAGTACGTAAGTACATTGTTTAATATTGAATGGCTTAACCGCGAATAATTACTTAATCTTACCCAAGTACTTGATTAATTCGAGACGACCCTTCTAAAGCACCTCGGATGAGAATTGGAATATATGATATATATCGGTTTATGAAACCTGAGCTCTTCTATTCGTCGCTCTAGTCAATATAAATCTAAATAATTATCATCCAAAGAAAAAAAATAAAATAAAATAAAATAAAATATATCCTTGATAAGAAAAAGCCGCTAAAATCCACAAGAGAAACCGATTTCCTGCCATTAGAGAGAGACAAGAAAAGAAAACATCACAGAATTCGCCTCCCTGTTGTTTAGATTTACTTGAGTTTTTTCTTGCTAGCAACGGCTTTCGCGTCTGCAACTCGCTTCTTCTCCTCTATTTCGGCCTGTCTCTGTTTCGCCTTCTCCTCTCTTTCCTTCCTGATAAGTGCCAACCTCGCCAAATCACTCTTAGCCTCCTCCGTCTTCCCGGCCTCGTGTAACTTCCTATACCTCTCTTTCGCAGCAGCAGCTTCAGCAGCCTCACGTTCCCTTCTCGACATTGTCGGTTCTGTGTTTCCGGCGTTGGGATTACCGACTTGGAAACCGGCGGCGGGTGCCTTTTGTTTTTGCTTCGAGGATGTTGTAGTGGCAACGGGGGCGGGGGTTTCCTCCTCTTCGTCGTCCGAGTCTTCTAGAGACATGGATGCGACACCCTTTGACAGCTGTGCACGCTTTGCTTCCTTGGCGGCCTTTTGGGCGGCCCGACGTTCTTCACGGGTCATTTCGCCGGTTATAGCGGGCACGGCGGTCGAGCTTGACGGTTTGGCAGCAGCGGCACCACCTTCGTCACCGGATTCTTCCTCCGAGTCTTCTTCTTCTTCCGAGGATTCTTCTTCTGATGATGATGGCTCTCGAGGACCCTATTTATTCATTCATTCCAGGGACATGTTAGCAGTTGCCATTGTGGGGATGTTATTGTGGGGCAAAACTAACATCATCCCACATGCCAGGTCTGTCGTCTGCTGGTCTGACATCTCGGGAGAATTTCTTTCCACCTAGAAAATAAGAATAATAAAGATTAGCGTCCTCGAGTATTTCAAGAAGATACATATATTCGAGTGTGAAATGGAATATGTATATGGAATAATATGATATAATGGTGTGATATGTGTTTACCTCCTCGTGTTGGCTTTGAGAGTTTACCCCGCGCCATGATGCTGTCGTTCGAGCTTTCTTAGCTTAGAGTGTTATTTTTTTTTTTTTTTTTTTTATATATATAAAAAATGAAGGCCAGCGGTATCCGGTATAGTTGAGAAACACTGGGAACAAAGAAATCTACGCAAGTAGGGGAAACCAACTAGAGAGGCTGAAAGGTGGAAGGAAGAGGTTTGGCCGGCTGAGAGGGACGAGGGAGAGAGCTAGTTTATTTTTTTTGCATTCGAATGAGGCAACAATGCAAAAATGGCAAACAAAGCGGAAGGTCGTCGGCGGCCAATCAGAAACGTTCGTTTTCGAATACTCGAATGGATGGACAGCAAGAAAAAAGAGCCTCACTATTTCTATGGTACAATCAAATAACGAGACTATGGTATACAATACATGGCGAGACTAAGACTAAGACTAAGACTGGGCTTTCCCACGGATCACGGATCACGGATGTAGATATCAATTATGAATCACACATGTTAATAATGGTAAATGTTATTACTTGGATGATTAATAGATACGGAACGAACGGGATCTTGGTCACAATCAATCAAATCATTTGTATCATGATATCAAATGCAATGCAGTATAGTAAGTACATTTCAGAGTCAAATGCAATAATGTGAATTGATATTAATTCAGTTTTCGGTCATATCGTCAAAAAGCAATTTTCACGTCTCGTGCTAACATCATGCTCCATCAAAAAAAAAAAAAGATGACCGAATACATCTTGTTCTAAACCAGTTTGTATATGTTCCTGCCGACATGTTGTCCGTCGAAATCGTAAGAAATAAAGGTTAGAAGGATTTCTGGACATAAGGGAACGGAGGCAGTTCGCATTGAATGCGAAAACTGTGGATTTTCTCTCCCCTCTCATTTCCCCTCCGATGATATTCCATGAGTAGAAGAAAAAGCCAGAGTGAATAGAGAGGGTTATTAAATAATACGTTTTCTAAGGAGAGAAAAGGAAGAAGAAGAAGAGAAGAATTTTTTTTCGCGAGGGAAGGAAAAGGGAAAACAGGCGGGAACGTGGCGCAGTTCTTAGAGATTAATCGGTGGCTGGTTATGTGGCTGGTGGCTGCTGTCACACACAGCAACATGCAACAACGCATATAAAGTTGTATTTCTGATGCAATCCAGCCGATGATTGACAAGCCGACCCGAACGAACGCATCTTTAGCGTCCTGTCAAGACCGTTGGCCCTTCCCCCGTCTCGACAGGCAATGAGTGTGTGGGGACCTTTCAGCTAAATTTGTCGACTTTTGACCTGCGGAAAATACCCAATGTAACATTTCTTCCATTGTCAAGCAGCACCTTACGATCCCTAATGAGATCATACCGGCGTTCGAGCTCGGGCAGTTCCCCTTCCAAAGAGAAACGCCATCCGAGCGCAGCAGATCAGCCCCTACTTTTGATCTTACGCTACCCTGCGAGCTCGTCCCCGGCCGAGACTACTTCGACTTCACTGTTTCTTGCATATCCAAAAAAAAGTCTAGCCGATTTTTTGCTCGGTCCAGTTTCTCCCTGCTCGTATGATCAAGATGACTCTCAAAGATAGCAGCGGTTATTTATGAGGTGATTTGAAAACTTGTGAGAAAGAGTGGGAGGAGAATCACGAGAGTGTGAGAACGCTAAAAGTAGGTTTGAAATCCGAATTCCGAAGAGACCCACAAAAGCCCTCAATCCTAAGAAAAAAAGGGGGGGGGTTACTGATGAATTTGCAGCAGGAAGCTCCCGCGAACCGAGTGGTCAAGGTGCAAGTACTCATTCGAGCTCGAGCTGACGGGCACTCTCGTCTGTTCGCACGCATATCTATTCGGAGTTCCAAATTCGAGGGATAACGTTGAAAAATTAAGCTCTTTTTTAACCTGGAACCGCGAGGAGTGTCAACTTTAATTCCGCTGCATGCGTGCCGTCTTTAATCACATATCAACATATCAACATATCGAGATATAACATGCGCCCTTCGAGGCTCTCCCTTCCTTCCAAGCTTCGAGAAAGCTAAATTTATCAAGTTGCGAGAGAATCTGAGACGACCGAAATTCGAGCTCGAGCACGATCGATGCAAGCTCGTCACACAAGGCGTACGCCTCATCGTCTCCGCAAACCCTTTATATTCACCACCATTTTTTAGCAGCTTGGCAAGAAAAACAACCATTTACGCGATCGATCAAATTGTTCTCGCATGCTCCAAGAGCAAAAAAAAGAGAACCTGTTGCGGTGGCTGCGGGTATGTGGGGCTCTCTTCGCTAAGAGTAACCCCCTCATAAGAGTATAAAGTTATGTGATCGGGGAACTACCCTGTCATACATACTTGCATGTCGGCAGAGCTAGGACGGGTAACTCACATTTCAACAGTCGCGAGAAAGGCCGGAGACTGGATTTAGCGAAAAGCAAGTTCAAACCAACAGGAAGAGTATGCGACCCATACTACTACACCAGCCACTGAAAGAACTCTTGGCAGAACCATATTAATCGACGCAAATAATTAAGTACTTATGTACTTGAGTACTTGAGTATCCAGTACTTAGTATTGAACAGTTTTACAGCTAATCACAAAAGAAATTAACTAACTACTTAAGTATTAGGATGAGTGAGATGACCTGCAAGGCTAGATCTGGTCTCCGGATCTACGACGCTATATTATCAGCTGGTTTTAATGAATCAAAATCTCAAGGTCGCACACGAGGACCTAGGTGTCGGAATTCTAATCCGAGATCCACTATTGGTAAACCTTGAACTTCGAATAGCTTTTTAGCGGGTGTTGCTGTCCTCCAAGGCCGGCCGGAGCAATATTTAGCCCTAGCATATACAGCTCACGTCAGAGAAACAAGACCCGCCACTATTAAACCGAGTGGATTTTCGATTCGGCATGAAGAAACCGGACGCCAAGATTTGTGGTTGGGCCTTACAAGCTTGTTTTGACGTCTGTAGATACCACAATGGGATGACTCCACCAATACAAAGTTGAACTAATAGAAAAACTTCAAGGCGGGCCCCTTGGCGTCGAATGGGAAAGACCCGCCGAAGTATTTGGGCACATACTTTCGGCATTTTGTCGAATATATAGCTCCACAAAAATATAGGGAACTCTTGATATTCATCGATGTTTGTGAGGCTCAAGGCTAAAGGCTGCGACCCGACTAGGGTTAGCGATTTGCACCTAGTCTCTTGGAATATCTTTGAAAAGAATACAACAGATACAACGCAATAATGGCTTTTATTCGGAATTCATTCCAACAATTTGAGACCCGTCGATTTTCGATTTCGAAGAAAACCTCTCTGAGCCGTGCATAAAGCAACAAGCCACTGGAATTAGGAAATCCGTTACCGACGCAATACTGCCAGCTCCAATACTGCAGCATGCCCTCGCAGCGCGTAGTATTTTTAAATGTCGGCACTTACAAGTTGGGTCTAGCCCTCTCGTTCCTTTTGGTCGCTTAACGTATGGACTAGCCTCAACCCGCCAAACTGCGTTCTTTTGGGCGTCATGAGTAGACCGGCCCCACCACCTCGAACCTCACCGACATCTCAGTCCGAGCGCACAGAAATAGCACGAGCAGCCTCTTGGAATTCCTGAGAAAAGAAAGTTTTCGTAACCACGGGCGAATCTAGACGACCCACTTGCTATAGCTGAGCAAAGATGTGCAAAATGTCGCAGATTCTCCCATGTACCAAAGCTACCCAATATGGAAACGGTGCCATATTGTCTAAGCTACTATTTCGAAAGCTCTATGTAACCCCACCCAGCTAGAAGCTCATTTGTGGAATCGGTGCTATTCTTCTAATACTCGACTTCAACGATAGTCGTCTGACTTTTGCCTTTGGGGCTCAACTTTCCACAACGAGTCTACTGCAATGGATACCATCTTGAAGCTAGTTCTGGGTGGCTGATATATCGATCCAATATAAAAGGATAGCATATCCCCTCCATGTATAACCTTTTTTAAACTCTCCAGCTCTACGGCTCTCGCTCTTTCACTCCCTAACTGCATCGTGCAGTTCTATTCCCGACGTTCCTTTGGGGTTGTTTTGTTTAGTCGTTCTCTAGGATCATTATTGTCTCTCCCTTTTTACCCATTTCGATTTCTAACTCGTTCATTTGGATACACTCACTGAATAGCGAGAGCACGTATTAGCCAAGCATGAAGCTTACGGCTCTTTATATAGCCGCAGCCTGTATCGGGGCGGCATTTGCCGCACCCCAGGGCTACGACGACGGTGGATACGGTGGTGACGATGGCGGATATGGTGGATACGGTGGAGATAGCAGCACCAGCGTTCCCCCCAGTTCCACTAGCAAGCAAAGCTCCGCCGTCTGTACCCCAGTAACAAAGAGTAAGTTCGAAACGGTATACAATTTCAATCCCATTAAATCGAATACACTAACACCCCTCCAGCTGTTACCTCCACCGTCCAGGGTCCTACGGTCAAGAATGTACAAACGGTTCCCACAACTATCGTTCAGACGGTGACGAAAGTCGAAACGTCGACTGTACAGCCTCCAACCAAGACCGTTACCGACACTAAGACTGTCGTCTCGACTAAAATCAATACAGTCACACTACCAGCCGTGACGGTTACCAAACTCAATACTGTCACCGCTCCTGCACAAACAATCACCAAAGTCGATACCGTCACAAACGTCAAGACTTTGCCGGCTCAAACTGTCACGAATGTTGTTACAAACGTCAGGACTCTTCCAGCGTCGACTGTCACAGCCACAGTTACTGCCATCGCTCAAACTATCACCAAATATAACACAGTCACTGCCCAAGCAGAGACCGTCACCAAAGTCAGCGTCCAGTCACTCCCAGCTCAGACAATCACCAAGGTTACCACCGCAACTCATACTCTCCCAGCTGTCACCAAGACTGTTTCCATCAAGGGAGATACGGTTACGGCCCCGGCCCAATACATCACCAAGACTGCCGCGCCCATCACTGTCACGAAGACTAACTTTGAGACGGCGCCAGTCAACACGGTTACGAAGGTTGTTACCCAGACCTCGACCCTTCCGGCTCAGACTGTTACCAAGTCTGTTTCGATCAAGGGTGATACCGTCACGGCTCCGGCCCAGACTGTCATCAAGACAGCTCAGGCTCAGACCGTCACTAGCATCGCCACAAGGACAGTATCCATCAAGGGTGATACTGTCACTGCCCCAGCCCAAACCGTTGTCAGAACGGTCCAGGCACAGACCGTCACTAGCATCAAGACTGTTTCCATCAAAGGAGACACCGTCACGGCTCCGGCTCAAACTGTTGTCAGGACTGCTCAGGCACAGACTATCACCAGTATCAAAACTGTTTCCATTAAGGGAGACACTGTCACTGCTCCAGCCCAAACTGTTATCAGAACAGCCCAAGCACAAACTGTCACCAGTATCAAGACCGTTTCCATCAAGGGTGATACTGTCACCGCCCCAGCCCAAACCGTTGTTAGAACGGTCCAGGCACAGACTGTCACTAGCATCAAGACTGTTTCTATCAAGGGAGACACCGTCACGGCTCCGGCTCAAACTGTTGTCAGGACTGCTCAGGCACAGACTATCACCAGTATCAAAACTGTTTCCATTAAGGGAGACACTGTCACTGCTCCAGCCCAAACTGTTATCAGAACAGCCCAAGCACAAACTGTCACCAGTATCAAGACCGTTTCCATCAAGGGTGATACTGTCACCGCCCCAGCCCAAACCGTTGTTAGAACGGTCCAGGCACAGACTGTCACTAGCATCAAGACTGTTTCTATCAAGGGAGACACCGTCACGGCTCCGGCTCAAACTGTTGTCAGGACTGCTCAGGCACAGACTGTCACCAGTATCAAGACTGTTTCCATCAAGGGAGACACTGTCACTGCTCCAGCACAATACATCACCAAGACCGCCGTGCCCATCACCGTCACGAAGACCAACTTCGAGACCGCGCCAGTCAATACTATCACCAAGGTTATCACTGCTACCTCAACTCTCCCCCCTCGAATTATCCATAGGGTTAAGACCGTCTCTATCAAGGGCGACACCGTTACCGCGCCAGCCCAGACTGTCATCAAGACAGCTCAAGCGCAAACCGTCACCAGCGTTAAGACTGTTTCGATCAAGGGAGATACAGTTACCGCACCGGCTCAGACCGTTGTTAAGACTGTACAAGCCCAGACTGTCACCATCACTAAGGGTGCCACGATCACTCAGCCTGCAGTCACAAGCACGATCACTAAAGTTAACGTCCAGACCGTTCAAGCTCCAACGGTTACCAGGACCGTTTCTATCAAGGGTGACACTGTCACTGCCCCAGCTCAAACCGTCGTTAAAACTGTTCAAGCCCAGACTGTCACTACTACCCAATACGCCACCAGGGTCAGCGTACAATCTGCTCCTGCAGCACAGACTGTCACCAAGGTCACCACCCAGACTCTTCCAGCTGTCACAAGAACTGTCTCCATCAAGGGCGACACCGTCACTGCCCCAGCCCAAACTGTCGTTAAGACAGTCCAGGCACAGACTGTCACTACCACCAGCGTTACTACTAAGACTGTCTCCATCAAGGGTGATACAGTCACGGCCCCGGCGCAGACAGTTATCAAGACTGCCATCCCAGTTACCGTCACCGCACCAGCTCAATATATCACCAAGACTGCAGCACCAATCACCGTCACGAAGACTAACTTTGAGACAGCTCCAGTTGATACGATTACCAGGATCGTTACCCAGATCTCAACCCTTCCAGCTCAAACCGTCACCAAGGTCAGCGTACAACCCGCCCCACCAGCTCAAACTATCACCAAGATTACCACCCAAACTATTCCAGCTGTCACAAGAACTGTCTCCATTAAGGGCGACACCGTTACGGCTCCCGCTCAGACCGTCATCAAGACAGCAGAGGCACAGACTGTTACCAGTGTTAAGACTGTTTCGATTAAGGGAGATACAGTTACTGCACCGGCTCAGACCGTCATCAAGACGGCAGAAGCGCAAACTGTTACCAGCGTTACCACCAGGACCGTTTCTATCAAGGGTGATACGGTTACCGCCCCAGCTCAGACCGTCGTCAAGACTGCTCAAGCCCAGACTGTTACAGTCGTTACCACAGCTCCAGCACAAACAGTCGTCAAGACTGCTGCCCCGGTCACCATTACAGCTCCGGCTCAAACCATTATCCAGACCGCAGCTCCGATCACTGTTACCAAGACCAACTTTGAGACGAAACCAGTTGATACGGTTACCAGAATCGTTACAGCCACCACCACTCTTCCAGCGCAAACCGTCACTAAGGTTACCGTCCAGTCTGTTCCAGCACAAACTATCACCAAGGTCATCACCACGACTGCGACTGCGACTCTTCCAGCTCAAACCGTCGTTCAGACCCAGGTCCAGACCCAGACACTTCCCGCCCAGACCGTCACCAAGGTTACCACCGCGATTGAGACGCTTCCTGCCAAGACTATCACCAACGTTGTTACCGCGACGCAGACTCTCCCAGCTGAAACAGTCACCAAGGTCAGCGTCCAGACAGCGCCAGCCGATACCGTCACCAGGTTCATCACCAACACCGCTACTACCACTCTTCCAGCTCAGACAGTCGTTAGGACCCAGGTCCAAACCCAAACTCAGGTCCAGACCCAGATCCAGACTCGAGTCGAAACCCAAGTCCAAACCAAGGTCCAGACGCAAATACAGACTCAAGTCCAAACTCAAGTCCGGACTGAAACTCTACCAGCCCAGACTATTACTAGGACGGCCACTCTTCCGGCTCAAACTGTGACCCAGGTTTCCACCGTAAAGGGTGATAGCGTCACAATCACCGCTCCATGCACGACGCAGCCAGTACAGAGCCCGACTCCGAGCTCATCCAAGCCACCGGCGCCAACCACATCTGATGATGGGGGTTACGGTGGAGGTGGATACTATAGAAGAAGGAGGTTCATGAGATGGTAAATGCCTCGCGCGGATAAGATCACATCACGCCGCTTCACGGGCTTATGATTTAAAAATGAATTGAAACGAGTTTTTATATTTTGGAATTTAAATTTTCTGGTAATTTGGATTTTAGCATAGCATTCTACTTCCTTTTCTCCTTTCATTCACTCCTATATCTCTCTATATATATATATGTCTACATATACATTTTATCTAACGACTGTAACGACGAAAACACGACTTTTTTTTTCTTCTAAACTTTCAAAACACTGTCCTTACCTCACTAAAAATAATCTTTACTCTTTCCTTTTTCCTTTTCTTTTTTCTTTTTTCCTTTTTCTTGGTCATTGACGTAGCTGTAGTGGTAAGAGCGAAACTGAAAGATTTTGTAAAGGAAAAAAAATGTATAAAATAAAATGAGAATATCTCTTACATAAGGATTTACTTTTATAGCCCGATTCTAACACTAATAAGCGTGAGATGTGTTGTAGACGTTACATTTCACAAAGCGTTCTTCGGATGACGGAAGGGGAAGTTGCCTGTTTGGGATACACACTTTCGGAATGGGATGCTTTACTTCGACTGCTTTTGCTTTATATGTGTTTTCTATTGATCAGATCAGATGTTGTGATGTTACATTTAGGATTTATTACTTATGACGATTTCTTCAATTTTTGGGGGAATATTTGAATAAGAAGGTTAACGTTTGTTTTAGTAGTTCGTATAGCGAGGAGGGTAGTACTATAGTAACTTTTTTTTTTTTTTTTTTTTTTGTCATATGATGCGATTCAATGACGTTCGTTGATGTGATGAAAATGCGTTTTGGAGAAGTGGTTTAACCGGACGGACGGATTGAGGAACCGGTTTTTCCAATAAGGTTTTTCTTCTCTTTCTTGGTAAAAAATCTCTCAAGGGACATGTAAATGCACATGTATTTGTGAATTTTGAATGGAAGTTGTGAATCTACCAATAGAATACGGATGGAAGAATGGGTTTAGGCTGCGCATTAGACCGACCGACCGGACTCAAAAGAACTTTTTTTTTCTTTTCGGTTTTTGATTTCATGCAACTTGGATAGTAGTAAGTAGCGTGGTATTAGCAGGCGCCCTTTTTCTATTTTTTCTATATTCTACCGCCGCCGACCGATTGGCCCAACTGAGTGAGAGCAAAATACTCGTCAGCCGACCGAGTGGGGTCGGATATTCACCTGCGTTTCGGATCACCAAACTTGGAGATTCCTTTTTTTTTTTTTTTTCTTAAAAAATACTTAAGTACTTAAGTACATAAGTAT
Organism: Arthrobotrys entomopaga; assembly: GCA_012184315.1. Lineage (NCBI taxonomy): Eukaryota > Fungi > Ascomycota > Orbiliomycetes > Orbiliales > Orbiliaceae > Arthrobotrys > Arthrobotrys entomopaga. The sequence goes on from LDDX01000033.1 coordinate 679,719, forward strand.
ATATGGTATATATTCCGGAGAAAAATAGAATCGGGAGGCTGGGATCCGGATGGCGGGGTACATCACATCTCATATACATATACATAATAATAATGTATTTATTTTCAGATCTGACATATTATATATATATTGAAACGAACGAACCGGCCCGCAAGAGATATATTACCCACTCGCTTGGCTGTTGGGGGATAAATCGTATATGCAGTCGAACTTCAGCCTACGGAATCGAAGGAGAATGATATATGATATGGTAAAGTATACCATATTCACCGGTAATGCATTTATGATACCGATGTAGGCCAAAAAGCTAAAATTCCCCTGTACGTACATGTTTGCAGGCGGTGAAAGGGGTGTTTTTTTTTTTTTTTTTTTTTTTTTTTTTTTTTTTTTTCATGTTCTCGATGTACATCGATATGCGCATGATGCTTTAAAAAGTATTTTTATCCTTCGCGGGGCGCTAATATATCATCGGAAAAGCTGGGCGAAAACTCCCTTCCACCGACAACACACACAAGGATATCCTTTAGCTTTCTCAGAGTTGGAGCTTATTCCTTCACAACGCAGTGCATGCATGCATGATATGAGTCGCGGGCATATTATATATTATAGGCTTGTGAAAGGAGAAAAAAAATAGTGAAAAAAGGCGAGATGATGATCACTAAGGAGAAACCCATGACGGCACGTTTATCGATATTACATATCTCTCCGATTTCTAACGATGGATGTTTCGAAAAGTGAGGGAGAGGTTCCGGGCTGATGTCTTTGATCTCCTTTTTTGCGCAATATGCAATGACCAAATCCGGAAGCTGAGAATGTTCACCAATTCGTTTGCCCATGACCGTGGCGCGATCAGTCCACAGACGTGCGACGTCCGTTGAGAATGGAAAATTCCCAGAAGTTAGAAGTCTGACCGTCGTACTAGTATACTCGCCTAAATCCATGAGAATTGGAAGCTGAGATATCCCAGCAGCCTCAGACCGCCGGGCCCCCGATATCGACGAATATGGAAGCTTGGTACAACGCAACCCGGCACTGCGGGACGGGTTTTCTTGGATAGAGGGGAAATGGAGGCTTTGGAGGGGCACAAGGAGGGTGGGTATTGAGGCCTACGAGGACATGGAAGCTTAGCTGTCAAAAACAGACACAGTTGCACTGATTAATGCACAGTTTATTCCTCGTGAGCCTCTGCCTGTGTATCTTTAATTTGATCAAAGTGCATTGCATTGGTATTCACTGGTTAATTCCAACCGAGAGTTGGTCCAATTAATTGCAATATTATGCCAGTGAGAAGGAATATATTTTGGTCACTTGGGAAAAATTAAGTCCTTCTATTCTGTTGTATTCATGACGCATAGGTAACGTTGGAGCTATGCATGTCGAGTTCAGATCCAACATTTGGTCTTCGAGACAATTAAAAAAAAAAAAGTATAACGAATGTTGCTGTATCACATTTTGAACCATTTTACAGCATGTGATACATGTTTGTTTTTGGTTTAGAGGAGCTTCAGCTTTTGCCAATTTGCCAATATCGATATATCCGCTTTGTTGGACCGAATATTCGAGAAGGGAAGAACTTGGAAGATTGTTTTGCCGATAATTCACGGCTGGCCGGCTGCCCGTGACTGCGAGCTCTCCACCACTGGAGCTTAGTGAGTTACGTAGTCGGCCCAGTAACCCGTCGATGATTGTATCGATAGAACTGAACTTGTACTAATCGTACCTCTATGTATGTATGTATACAGTGTGCACTGACTAGCTGACAGATGAGCGATATCTGTTATAGGTCGTCAAAAATTTTTCTTCCTAGCTAGCTCCGGAATTTCTTCCCTGTAGCCAGTCGAAGATCTCCCTTCCGTTCGCCGCTCGCGAGCTCGAGCTCGAACGAGTTAAGGGCGCGTGAGAAGACAAGCAACGAAACATGCTTTTTTTTTTTTTTTTTTTTTTTTTTTTTTTTTATTTGTTTGTTTCAAGAGGGAAAAGAGCGATTACTGGAGCAGGAAAAGCCGAGTTGGGGCGGTTTATGACGATTGGCCGGATCTCACAGGCAAAAAACAGGGCTGCTGCAGGAACGAAAAAAACTGAAAAAAACTAAAACTAAAAAGACGCAGAAATAAGGAGTTCTAGCCCGCCCTTTCAAGGCTTTCAAACCAGCTTTCAAGGGGCTTTCTGCCGAATCCGGGCGAGGGCGGGTGGAAATGAACAACACACCAATCTTTCTCGTTGGCTCGTGAAATTCTCGAGCCAAGCCAATCGCCACATGGCACCGCTCGCGCTCGTGAGCTTTGGCTTTTCAAAGACAAAAATATATTATTATTGGTTTTCACAAACAACGGCTCGTTGATGGTTGAGACGGTGACTTTTTGTTGAACTGTGAAAATGGGATTTTGGTGAGTGGTGGTGGTGGTTTTTTCCCTCAATATTGCATATTTTTCCTTCGGCCGCGTGTTCGGGTATGATTCCACCTCTGCCTTTGTGATGCGGCACTTGAGTTTTTTTTTCTTTCTCTCTGGTACCTGCATTTGAGCCGGGATCCAGGATTGAACGATCTCGATGCCTCAGAGGGCACACGGTCCGGATTATTCTGAATTGCAATCGTGGCACCATAGGCTTCTAAGCTAGCGATTTTTTTTTTCCATTGGAAGCAAATTGTGGTTTTTTTGTCACCCCTCCTTTGTCTCGTAAACCAGTCACCCCTCTCTGAGGGGTTAAAATGAGAGTGTGGTTCCGGTGTGTATACACACGGTTGCAATGGGTAGCTTTTAGTGAGGCTGACGAATACACTACTAGCACCGGGCTTAAAAGCAATCAAGACATCGCGATAATATTATATTGTTGTTGTATTTTGTTTTTTGTTTTGTGTTTAAAAATGTTTCCTATAAACAGCTAATTACGTATCCGGGCTGGTTGACATTTTTGGGGGCAGCTTGTCGTAAGCTGTGGACCGGGTTGGCGGTGTAGTGTATGCGGGATGGTTGAGTGATCTGAACCGGTCGGTGCTGATAGCTGATAGGAGAGCAAGCGGTTTCATCAGTCAGGGAGGATGCCGCTAGACGGGGATGACGGGCAGGGGAGGATGGTTGAGCTACCCCTGACGCTCTCCATTTCTTGGCCCCCCAGTGTGGGTAACTTGGTTAGCCCCAAACACCACCACCACCACATGCTAACCTAACCAGACCAACGTTTCTATTCTTTGTCTCTGTTTCTGACGGCAGACCGCGCGCATATTTGTTGTTTCTTAACATAGGCAGAAAGACATCTATTGCCAAAAAAAAAAAAAAAAAAGAAGTACATCGACAGGTACAATGTACATACTATGTACCTTGCGGTGATTTGCTGCAGATGAAGTTAAGGGGAAATATTATTAGCGATTTGTTTATTTGTAGTATCTTTTTTATTTTGAGAAAACAGACCGTCGAATGTAATAATAATAATAATAATATTGCAAATTTCGAATGCCGCCGCCCTGGCCTAAGCTAACTCCGCCTTGCGATCAAGACCGGGCTATAGTCAGATTGATTCCGTGGAGGTTTTTCGTATTCTCCGACACTCATTCGAGAGGTGCAACGGCACAGACTTTTGAAGGAGAGGCTGGGTCCAGGCGGGTTGAAGGTTGTACACGATGTGATGTGGGCCAGCGAGGAGCCTGGGCGCCCATGTTTCCACTAGCAAAAGGAATATGTCGGGTCCCAGGTACCAAGTTTGTAGGAACCTAACCTCCCCAATTCGAAACGACATATAAGATCCGCCCAACATCCCATCGCTCTCTTCCTCTTTCCCGCTCTCTCACGGTCACCACTGCTCATCGCCTTTCCTTTGGCATTTTCTTTCCTTTTCGGTCATTGGAATTGCTCACGTTCCTTTTCCTTTACAGTATTGTTGCAAGTCGACAATCGTCCCTAGAGGATATAGCGTCATTTTTTTTTTTATTTTCTTGCTTTGATACGCAGTCCTTACTGGAGCTTCGCGATAACGCAAACTCGGGTCAGGAACTATCGAGAGATATCCACAAAAAAAAAAAAGATATAAAGAAAAATTAGACCAAAAAAAAAAGAAAATATACCGGACAAAGCGAGCTCGAAGCTTCTACGCTAGACGTATTCGCTCTTGATTATCAGACCTAGCTGTCGATTATTGTAGAGCAATAGATCAAATCCCAATCCCTTATATAGCAAGTGAAAGACCACCTACCTCGAAGATAGACACCTTCATTCCCACATCTATCACTGCACCATTGGTAGAAACTGTTCTGTAAGTTCCTCTTCTGATTTTTGAATTTTCTGCCTATCAATTCCCTTGTTTCTCGTTTGTTCCTTGCATATCTCGAGCATGCACCTGTCGTGGTAGACGGGTTTTATAATTATATACATACATACATACATGGATCGTCTTTGTGAGCGGCACGGGTTTGCGTTGTTGGAGATGATGATCAACAACAACAACAACATGGAGCTTGCAACTCTGCGCTGCATCAATGCTACTGTGCCTACAACGACGATGCATTGTCGAGTCGAGTCAATGGAAACTGGAGATGCCCCTCCTTCTCCATCGCTATAGCTACCCCTCCCCCTCATTCCATTTCTCTCCTTCTTTTCCCTTAAGCTTAACCAGCCACCTTACTTTCATTCATCATCAACTTTCAACAAACGCTATCGTTCTCCCTCTATGGCCTCAAGTTGCTAACCGTCGCAATAATCTTTTAGGTCTTCATTGGAAGCCAAAAAAAAATCTTATACATACATATAAGATCATCTATCACCAGTCCTAAAAGACTTCAATAACAATCACAATGGTTTCTGCTCGTCTCGCCGTCTTGGCTTGTGCCGCGGCAAGCATCTTCCAGGGAGCCTTCGCTCTTCCCATGGGTAAGTTCGGTTCCTGTTCCCAATCAGGCAAAATTATGAGACGAAACCCGAAACTGACCAATCCCAATTCAGCTGTCGACAAACGGGACGTCGTCGTCACTTCCAATCTCCTCGTCAAGGTGTTCGTCGTCATTGATCAATACGGAAACACCATTTCGTACAAAAAGTCCACCTATATGCCAGAGGCCCCAGACGCTGCCACTCCAACTCCAAAACCACACCCCAAACCTACCACTACCCACCACCACAGCCACAGCACACCAACCACACCTACTAACAATTATGAAACTCAACCCACACCTGCTGCTCCTACCCAGACACCCCCGTCGTCCGGCGGAAATACCCCAGTTTCCTCTGACAAGCTCGGCACTGGTATCGTCTACTCTCCCTATCACAATGACGGTACTTGCAAGGACACTGCCACCGTAGCAAACGAGGTCAAGGACATCGCTACTAGTGGAAACGGTTACAACTGGCTTCGTATCTACGGTGTCGACTGTAACCAAGTTGCCAACGTTCTCTCTGCCGCTTCTGACAACGGCCTCAAGGTCATGCTTGGAATCTACAATGTCCAATCCGAATCAGACTTCCAAGCCGATCTTCAGGGACTCCTCACCCAGGTCAAGGCTTCCACTGGAGACTGGTCTGATGTTGCCTTTATCAGTGTTGGCAATGAAGTTGTCAACAATGCCGGTGGCGATGCGAGCGTTGTTTCCACCCTCCTTTCATATGCTGCTACCACCCGAGCTGCTGTCAAGGCCGCTGGTTATACCGGCTCCGTCGGAAACACTGACGTTTGGATCTGGTACAAGACCTTCCCTCAACTTTGCGGTGAAGACAACATTGTCATGATCAACATGCACCCATTCTTCGATGGAAACTGCGCTGTTGAAAACTCTGGCTCCTTCCTCAAGAACAACCTTGCCGCCATCCAGGACGTTTGCGGGCCCAACCACAAAGTCATCATCTCCGAGACCGGATGGCCCAACGCTGGTTCTCCAGATGGCCCGGCTGTCCCCGGTAAGGCACAGCAGGAGCAGTTCCTCCAACTCGCTGCCGCCAACCTCGACACATACATGCTCCTCACTGCCTACGATGAGGGTTGGAAGCCAGCAAACCCATCTGTTGAACAACATTGGGGTATTCTTGGAACCTCTCCAAGCAACTAAATGAGAGTGTTTCCCAGATACCCTGTACTCAACGCTCTTTTTGATCATTTGCCCACCGGGGGCTTCGTTCCAAATACAGTACATAAGAAATACCCATATATACCCGGCTTGCGTTTTTATCCTTTCTTTTCTTTTATTCTTTTAGCTATCGAATTTGATACTTTAGTATCTTTTCTCTTCTTCTAAACTGTTAAACGAACAGTAAATCGTTTGATGGTTCCTTTTTCTTCTTTTTTTTCTTATCAGTCTTTTATGACCCTAACGATTTATGACTCTAATGTTTTGTGTTTAAACCATATTATTGGGAAAAAAATTATCGGGGTCAAATATCATTTGATTTTGGGAACACCGGAGCATAACGGGGATACACACATTGCTTTCTTTTTCGGCATTCCTTCGCTTTTCATCCATCGGGCTTCTCCCACTTTTTTATATTTCTTTTTGAACTCTTTCATCTCGGTGGAAGGGATCAAACTTCACCCATTCGTTTCCAGTTGTGGTTCCTATTGATTAGGAAGAATTTGGCTTTTGTTTTTAGTTGCGTCTTCGCAACTAGAGCTGTCCCTGGTTTAAATATAGGGGTTTTACTTTCGCTTCTTTTGTATATATATAGATGCTTTTTTTTTTGCTTTACTAGCCAGGATGCGGTATTTTTGTAACACCGTGCCGTTCGTTGTATGTACATTATGGCGAGTTAAAAACTTCTGGAGTTATACATTCGTTGAATTCAATAGAATTATCCAACTAGACATCTTTTTTTGCAATTGTAATAAATTAACTTTGTGTGAAAACTAATCTTATTCAATGCAAACTTCGCCAGGTAACTGGAAGTCAACTTGTTGACCTACTAATTAACTAACGTTGGCTTTTCGAATGCTTGTTGACTTGAGAAAGTGGCAGAAGTTCTAACTTGCCCCCAGACTCGCTAACTCGCCCAGTTGGGACAAAATCTTGTGCCACAAAAGCGTTGTTGCGGATTTTGTGCGGCGGTCTGATTGGCTCCAAGACGGATGTGTCCCGATCACGTGACTGCCTGACGTCCATTTGTTTTTGTTTACGTTTTGTGAGACAACACAAATTTGAACGTCTCGAGAAATCGCCAGCCAGAGTTCCTGCGCCAGGCATTTTAGACATCAACATCAACATCATCACTTGCCCTGCAAATATACGAATAATACCTCTGCGAATGCTGTTTACCAAAATATAGATAGACAGTCTCGGCTATCTTTTTCGCTCGTCCAAGGGCATCCCAAAAGACGAACTTTTTCTTACCCTTTTTTTGATCCTTTTTAACGTTTTGTAAATTTAACCTTCTCACCAACATTGGACCACCTGCAATCTTTCCCAGGAAACGCGAAACCCGCGAGCTCGATATTCCGCCTCTTCTGTTCCAACAATGGCTGCGTTTTTCAACTCGCCATCCCATATGGATGTCACATCCGCTGCAGGCTTCAGCAGTCCGCAATTCTCACCCGAAAAGACCTTCGTCCAACCCCGTGAGGACAACCTCCTCCGTCCCGGTGCCGTAGGAAACAAGAACACCCTCCCAAAACGCGGTCCGAGCCTGGCACTCGGCGGGCCGAAATCGACGTTAAACATAACAACCCCCTCACGACCACCGTTAGGCGACAGAACGAACAGAAAGTCGAATAACGAGTTCACACCGCTGTTGAAATCGGTGCATAAGAATAATATGAACGGGAACATTGACCGGATCAATGCTGCGGTTGCTAGGACGCCGATCAGTCTTAAGCATATGGAGATGTACGCGGGTGGCACGCCGCAGCTGCCGAGGGGGGATAGTTCGGGGATTGATGCTTCGTCGTATAATGATGAGAACACACCTATTGCCCAGCCGGCGGACTCTAGTGATGTCTCAACGCCGATACCGAGGATTGGTGGCAAGGGAGGGGTTTTGGATGACGGGCAGCTGACGTTGAGAGAACAAGAAAAGGTGGGGCTTTTATATTTCGAGGTGGTATTCTTTTTTTTGCTAATGGCTGGCTGAGTGTTTAGATTATTGATGATATCAAAAAAGAAAACTTTAGTCTGAAATTAAAGATTTTTTTTCTTGATGACAAGTTGAACAAGCTTGGACCGGAGTTTAACGACATTGCTATTCGAGAGGTGGGGTTGAGACATGCTGTTTTTTTCGAGAGATACTGAAATGTGACTAATCCTGGAGGTATTTTTTTTTTTTTTTAGAATATCGAGATGAAAGTCGAACATACCACCCTCCGGGCAGAACTCAAACGATTAAAGAAGGCCCTTTTAGACTCCGAAAAGCTTGTAATGGAACTGCAAGGAGATGCACAATCTGCTCAAGCTAATGCTCAACAAAGACTGGCGGATAATCAAAAGTCGGAGGCGGATAACGCAAGAATCAAAGACTTGTTGGCCGAATTGGAGGATAAGAATAGTCAGCTAGACATGCTCAGAGATGAGAATGATCGGCTAAGACTCGAGCTTCAGGATAGAGATGGTACCGAGCGAGAAGACGCAGAGGCCATCGAGACCCTAAATCGTAGAGTCGCTGAGCTAGAAGGTGAAAAGGAGGATCTGGAAGCCGACATTCGGGCTAAAGATGAACAGCTCGATAACCGTCACGATTCCCAGGATAAAGAAAGTGAACACCTTCGGGATCGTATCCGAGAATTAGAGGAAGAGCTTCAGGCCAAATACGATGAGGAAGGCGGCGAACAACAAGCCCTGCATGTGCAGATCCAGGAATTGCAAGAGGAGCTTTCAGGAAAGGATGAAGAGTTGAGGGCAATGCAGGAGGAGCATGAGGAACAAATTGCTGCGGCTCGGCAGCAATATCAACAGAAGAAAGCTACGATGAAGACACTTCAAGATGAGAAGGACAGCCTCGAATCAAAACTGGCAACATTTGAGGCGGAACGGAATGGCCAAGACAATGAACTTAGCGATAAGGTTATGGACCTGGAACACGATAACCGCCAACTCCAAAATGAACTCGACGAAATACGGGACAAGGTCGAGGATGCTATCGACCAACGCAACCGTATGGAAGAAGAAATGCTTGCTCTGGTTGAAAAGCACAAGGAAGAGGTCCAGAGAATTCGAGAAGATCATCAAGAGCGTTCTGTTTTCATGAAGAACACAGCCCAGGACCGTGAGAACAGTCGCCAGAGATTGCAAACCGATCTCGTAAAGCTGCAAGAGGACTTGGCTTCCATGACCTCGTTGCACCGTGAGAAGTCTTCCGAGGTGGAGAGTTTGAAGGGCCGGATTTCTCAGTTGTCTAATAATTTCGGAGGCGATGTCAAGGCTTTGCAGGTTGACATTACCCGTCTTCAAGAAGAAAAGGAAAGGCTCAAGAGACAGCTTGAAGATACAGAAAGTCAGAAGAGTCTACTCCAGCTTCGACATAACACGTTGACAACTGAGAGTCAACAGTTGCAAAACGATCTGACAAGGCTTACGAAGGAACTGAACGAGGCCAAGGCAAACCTTATCGGCGAGAAACAAAAACTTCTTAGCACCGAGCAATCTCTCAGGTCACAGTTGGCATCTGACAGAATCGCATTGGAAAGCGAAATCGATAAACTTCGCTCCACTTTGGAAACTAGGAATAACGACCTGCGATCTAAATCAGATGATTGGAGTGCCGAGAAACGACAACTGGAGCTCAAGATCACTACAGCGGAACAAAAGGCAAAGGGTTTGGAGAGGACTATCGCTAACCTGCGAGCATCTGAAGGCACTCTTCATGGGCATGAAATGAAATTGTCCAAGGAAGTTGAGGCCCTCAAGTCCGCTCATGGGCAAGAGATCGTCTCATTAAACCTGCAGATCTCAAATCTCAATCAGGACCTCGAGAGACGGAAAGAAATGCTCGAAAAGAATGCGATTGAATTACAAGCCTCCAAGGATGAAGTTCGCCAAATCCGTAAAAATGAGAGGGCACTTGATGATAGGGTGCGTTCTCTCGAGGACGACATTAGATCTTCTAATCAAAACCATTCCCATGAGTTCAGAGACTTGCAAGAACAGCTTGCGGACGCTGAGTCCCGGTGCGAGGTGCTCAAGTCTGAGATGAAGACCTACAAAGATAGCCTGGCGATAGCTCAGTCGCAATTAAGGAACGAGCAGCTAAATTATCAAAGTTCGCTCGATTCGCTCAAGAACGGCAATCTTTCGCAAGAGCAACTCAAACACGATCTCAAGAACTTGGAGAAACGCCTCGAATCCGCACTGAAGGATAAGCAAAACATGCACGAGCAACTCTTGAACAGCAACACGCAGCTTTCGATGATCAGAGCTGACTGTCAGGAACTTGAGATTGAAAGAGAGGAACTGCACGCACAAATCAAGGACCTGACTTCACAGATTGGGTCGCGTCACCGATTAGATCAAGAAAAGATAGATCTTCGCATGGCGAAGGGCAAACTGGAAAGAGAGCTCAAGGTTATCACGGAAGAGCGGGATGACCTTCTTGTGAAGGCTGACGAATTGGAGATGCACCTAGAGGAAGCCATGTCGCAGGCTGTTGCTGACGAACAGGCACTCGAGGACAAGGTCGCAGAATTGACCTCCCACGTCAAGGCACTTACAGATTGCCGCGAGAGGGAGGGCAACCTCGCCAAAAGAGACGTTGCTAGGCTAGAAGCTCGCATCGCCGAGCTCCAAGACGCACAAGCCGAGCTGATTGACCCGATAGAAGTCGCAGAGCTTAAGAAGGATCTGGAAGACGTTCGGACGCGGGAAAATCAGGCCAAGGAGAAAATCCGGGATCAAAGACAGCGCATCGCTAGGCTCGAAGCCGATCTTAGCAAACCATCTCGAACACGCAATCTCGACGACACGGATGCGCAAATTGAACGACAGGAGCTCCACCAGCACTTGATGAAGGCGAGATTGCAAATCGAACAGCAACAAGCTGATCTTGAGAGTAAGGAGAACGACCTCACATTAATGGCAGCACGTGAGAAAGAACTTGTTACAAGAATCAAGGCTTTGAAGACCGACCGGACCAAGCTGGGCGCTAAAGCCATGAAGGCTGAAGAATCGTTACTGAAGTCGCAGTCCAGACTTGAACGCGCGCAGGAGAAGCTCGCTCATATGCAGAAGACCTGGGACGAGGAGAGAAACCTATTTGAGCAAAAAGTCGTTCAAAATGACTTTCTCACCCAGGAAGAGATGCAGGCTGCGAGTGTGAAGCAGCAGATGACGCATAAAGCGGAAATTCGCGGGTTGGGTAAACAGATTCAGTGGTTGCGAGCTAGGATTGTGCGAGAGGAGAAATTCCGAAAGGATTTGAGTTATTCGAAAAACTACTTTTTGAAGCAGATTGATATGTTTAGTGCTTGGTATGTTCCCCCCTTCCTTCCTTCCTTCAGTCTAGAGTGAGATGACAGCTAACGGTAGGATTTTAGTAATGAATTGCAACTTCGAATGGTTGAAGCGATGGGTATTTTGGTTGATAGGAAATCTCGTCAGAAGAAACCGACGTTGAAGATTGTCGCCACTGCTATCGTTGCGATCCAAAGGATGAAGAAGTTCAAGGCGGAATGGGCGGTGAATAAGGAACTTAAGGCGTCGCTGGTTAAATCACTGGAGAAGGTGCGACCGAACGGTGCTCGAAGGTAAAACAGATTTTGAAATCATTATAGGATATATCCTTTGAGAAGGGGTTTCAATTGTCCACGAGTTGGCATTTTCATTTTGAAGGCATGATTGTTCACGGCGTTTTTCTTTGAAGCATATGGTAGCTATTGGTCTGGGTACGAGACCAGTAGCTATGGCTATCACTTTGGAGTATATATTATTTACCGAAGAATTGTACTTTAGTACTAGCAATTGAATATGGAAGCGAGAGGATGAGGATCGGTTGATTATCCTTATGACGATTTTCTGGAGTCTAGCAGTTTTATAATTTGTTTGATATTTTCATGAGCGAAATATAAACATGAATCAATCAATGATAGCTACTTAAGTATGCTAGCTCTGCTTCTATTTCTCGTAGTCTCGAATCTAGGCGCTCGAGGCAAGGTATTTCTCGCTTGTCTCTGGACCCCACTTGGTTTGGATACACGAGTAATTGGGAAACAAAGATGTTTCAATCACGCCGGCCGTCGGTTGAAAGGAAATTATTTATCCCAATTCGGAATTTAGGTAAACGGTTCAATTGTCTCGTCTACCATAAACAAAACAAAACGGAAATTATAGTTTGTAGACGCTCAGCGTTGTTTAAAAGGCAGGTATATATAAGTATTTTTGCGAGAAAATTAGGGTGGATGAGAATATGTCTTTAAGTCACTAAGTTCGCGTTCGTATAACACCCGGAGATGAATATCTGTTGATTAAATTATGTGCTACACTTTTTTTTTTTTTTTTTTTTTACTAAACATTGACGCATTGAATCTGCATTATGCTGCATGTAGGCTGACACGAAAAAAAAAAAAAAAATTACAAATTGTTAGAAACCTTCTTGGATGCTCTAGCACAGTCATTGTTGGGTACAAAGCTGTCGATTAGAAAATAACCTGTATGAACTGTTGCCTTAGCACAATTTAAATATTGAGTCGTTAACGTGACAACACTGGTACTAGTATACTGCGAGTCGGATCTCCAAAAAGTTGTCAAGTTTACAGAAGAGATAAATAAAGGGAAAGATGGGTAAGTAAGTACTTATTTATTTATATTATACGTAAGTACTTAAGTATGTACATCAGCAAGTACTAGAGTAAGTACTTAAGTATAAATAGGAACAGGGAAATTACCTTCCGTATAAAAGTTGTACGTATGCACCGTCCGTCGCCCGACGGGTCGCTATTATATTGTTGACAACTTCAAGTTTTTCAAAATTGGCACGGAAGCTTAAGCCGGGCGGTGCGGTCGCCATGCGAGGCGTTGCGGCCCCGCAAAGTACCGACTAGTATATACTGCATTTAATAATAAAAACATTCCCGGAGATCGAGAATATACATATAGACACAGAATATACTTCGTTTTCCGACGTTTGATGGAGTTTTTTTTTTTTTTTTTTTTTTTCCCTTGAATATTCTCTAGTTTTCTATATGATTAAGGCTCCAGGGGGTGGGGTCCAAGAGCTGGATATCTCGGCACGATGATGGGGATGGATGCAAGGACGGGCGTTGTCGACATTTTGGGGCTTGGCAATGAAACTCTTCTGGTAACCCTCTCATTTCTTTTTTCCCACCCGTCCTTCCTTCTTGTACATTAATTATTACATACACGTACTCACGAGAATCAATCGATTCGGGGTGGCATATTTTGGGGGGCACACGCAATTAATTGTGTTTGCAAACACGCTGGATCAGCTTGCTGAAAATGAAAGCTTGTGTCCGTGCGAATGGTGGCGGCTTCACTCCGTAACTCCGTAGCTCGAACTTGTCACCATTCAGTATTAATTAGTGGTCCGAGAATGCATTGGCGTTCGTTGTATTTGGTATTTTTCTACCTCCCGTCGTCTCGATTGGAGATCGTAGTACGTTGCCATATGATATGTCTTTGAGAATGTGCGTGAGTTCTACCGCTAGCTCTATGACAGTGATAATGCATGTTATTACTATTATTCCGTCTGATTGGTTCTTTGACAATGTTTACCCTCTTTTGATACGTCGACAGATTGAATGGGAAATATGCCGGAATACGTAGTATAGAATCCGGAGTTCTTGGGCGAGCAGCCAAGAACATGACAGTTTGACATCTCCTAGTCTGGGGAACACCTCTAAGAATTAATTGTTAGAACGAGTGACTTACTTTTTTGTGAAGATTTTATCGGTAACAAAAAAGAGCTAGCTAGGATTCAGTCTCGCGGACCCTTGTTATGGTATCATTGCGTTAGCATTTCTCCCCCCATTTTTTTGCCTGCACCTGTCAAACAAGCATATGAAAACTAAGAAAGATTTGAGAGATAATTTTTTATATATTCCGACACCATCTACGAAGGGTGTGTCTAGTATGGGGTACGACGTGCATGTCTTATCGGACTAGTGTCGTCGATAGCCCACGGGCAGAGAGGGTAACATCGTTTTGTGATAAAAATAGAAGGGAAATATAACCTTTTCTGATATATTATTTTGGCCACCCCTTTCTTCCTTTGTAAGACATTCACCGAGTGCGATACAATATAAGGATTGGACCACGAGGACAAAAAAAAAAATATATCCCTTTAGTGTTTGATACATCACACGATTCTGAGTTCAATTCAGCCGTACAGTCAAAGGGTTTCTTTCTTTCTTTTTTCTTCGGTGAACTCTCCAAAATGAAGAAGGTTCCTCGGATGTGTTTGTGCGCGCATTGGACAAATAAATTAAAAACACTATCCCCTTTCCGACTGGCTAAGGCGGCCCACCGAAAAAGCCAAGTCGCAGAGCAACAGGGTGAGATTTGGTTAGTGCGGACTGCGGACTGGGGTAACCAAGGGACCTTCCTTTCCTTTTTTTTCCCTTGCGACTGAAATTGCAGAATGTGAAGTGACATTTTCTCACTTGACCGTGCTTCTTTTTTTTTTTCCCGCTAGTGGCCATTGGCCCATTCGAGAACTGGAAAATATTGGGCCAGAGCCCACAGCCAGAGGATGGATGTGAGTGGGCCCTGCTGTTAGGGGGTTCGCGTATGAATAATATGAATGAATGAATGGATGAATGAATGAATCTTGAACCGGAGCGGATGAGATGGAGTTGAGTGGAGCGACCAAACAGCAATCTCGGCTGCTGGTGGGCTGGGCGCCCGAATAATAAAACCACACCCCCTTCCACTCCTTTCTAACGGTCTTTCTTCCTCTTTGCTTCCTCACGAGAATTCCTATTTCTTTCTCCCCTTCGTTCGTTGTCTTACTTTTTGTCGGATCCGTCGTCGAGTCGGTTTTTCTGAACAGTCCTTCGTTATTAATAATAATACACGTCCAATCGTTGTTGTTGTTGTTGTCGTTATATCAATATAATATATTCTTCGTCACGTTCGTTAATCCGAAATACAAATTAATACCTTAATCATCATCATCACGATCATCCAAGTATTTGTTTATTATATATAAACAAATATCAGACGACCGTTTCCCAGGGCCCTTTTTAACCTCACGTAAGTAATACATTGTAGACGACGCTCCGATTCTATTTGACACACACATACACACACTGGAAACTACACAACCTGCACCTGTTCCGGTTCTTTCCATCTCAGTCTCCTGTAGTCTCTAGTCACGGAAAGTCCAAAATATATCTAGATACTAACAGGTACCCAGGTTATATAAACACACACACATCAAGATGCAATTCAGCACTGCCGTCGCGGTCACTTTGGCCACCATCCTTAGCAGCATCTCCGCCCAGACCTACTATACTCCCGACCCCAAAGATATCGACCTTTTGACGAAGCAGACATGGTGCAGTGATCAGATCGCCTCTTGCGGGCTTCTTTGCCTCGACCAGAACTCCGGCGGTGGATATACCAACTCCTGCGACCCTGATGATCTGTCGTGGCAATGCGTCTGCGCTGATGGTACCGTTCCAAACGCCACTCAGTACACCCAGACCAGTATGTTGCACGTTCCTTCCAAAAAATCGAACAGAACCGGGCGATATCTAACAATTTTTTCCTACGTTCACAGTCCCTTATTTCATCTGCATCAACGAACAACAAGGATGTGTCAACAACTGCCCTCAAGCGTGAGTGTTAATCTCTCCGTGAACAATCGACTTGCGTAATCATTCTGACACGTAATATTTAGTGATGCTACATGCGCTCAAACTTGTGTCAGCGGCAAGGTCTGTGGTGCTACCGATCCTAGACGTATAACATCCACCAAGTCCGGCAGCAGCCACACTGCTACCAGCACAGGTGCCCCCGCTGCCAGTGGAACTTCTGGCTCCGACGACGACGGTGATGACAAGCCTTACGATGCTCCAACTGGCACCGCTGCTTCGGCCAAATCCACCGGAGGCGCCAACTCCGACGATAAGTCCGATGACAACTCCGACAAGTCTAACGCTGGAAGCAAGCTCCTCTCGATCTCCGGAGGCGCTTTCAGCGTGATGATCCTATCCCTCCTTTGCGGTTCCTTCGTCATCCTGCTGTAAAATCCCCCATAGCAGTTTGTCCTTTTATATACGCCCGCAAAGTCAATCATTTTTTTTTTCTTTTCAATGATGGATAGCCTTTTTTCGTTCTTATTGTCTTATAATTATGGATTCGGACTTGATTCTTGCACGTTTTATTATATTTTAACGGAAGACTGAAGGGAGGAGGAGGAGGAGGCTTGTGGCTTTTTATTATTTTCACACACACCACAAGATGAAAAATTTTTTTTCTCGGAGGCACTCGATTCTCGGGCTTGATGGGTGAATCGAGGTAGAGGGAAGGGAAACTCGCTTTGTTATTGTATTAGCGGCATTTGCATTATCTCTTAGATGCTCTCCCTAGCATGGAAAAATCGTCAATTAATGGGAACATCCTTTTTTTAAACCACTCAACGATTATATATATGATCCATTTAAAGTCTAGAACTGTAAACTTGTGGGAAATTAGTGAAGACGGTGTCCTGAACATTTAGAGTATATTTATTTATATAATTCGTATCGATCCCCAGGGGGGGTTCCGCAAATTGCTGATTTACAGTTTCGGATGGTTAGGGCTGCAGAGATCTGAACCGGTGGAATCCACTTTCGACAGACTTGGCAATCAATCGTCAGCCAAGCCAAAGGGGGGTTCCAACGTTACACAGTATATTTAAACGACGTCTACACACCAACAATCAAACCCCCCAGACTAACATGCAATCAACAATTGCAATTTCCAACATTTAGCGTTCAGGCATGGGAAAGGATCCCGAAAATTTTAAAATTCCGATTGGGTGAGTTTCACGTCTACTTTATCTACTTATCGTAGCTGTTGTGTATGATATCCGGCCAGGATTAGGGTTAACTCTGTTGGTTTTTAATTTATCTATATCTCCTAGTTCTGATATATGTTTACTTTGCTCAAAAGACACTCTCACCCTCTCTCTTTTCGATATCAAACTCTACCCCCTTTCTACTCTGCACGACATCCCGCTCTCCACTTGATGCTCCGAATAAAACCTCCATCTCTTCCAATGTCTTACCTTTAGTCTCCGGCACGAAAAACCACGCCCAGACCCCCATCGTAACCATAAGCGAAGCGAAGAGTACCCAGGTGCCGTACCCTAAATGCGTCATCATGTACGGTGTCGTGCGGGAGACGACGAAAGACCAGAGCCATTGGTGTGCTGTGGTGATTGCCACGCAGACCATGCGAATGTCCGTGGGGAAGATTTCGGAGCAGTAGACTGAGGGTATTACCTGCCATGTTGCGCTGCATATTAGACCGTAGAGGTATACCTATTTTTATATATAAAAATGAATCACACAATTAGCTTTCCCCGCGTCTGGGCTCTTGCCCATGTGTGATGACTTAATGTGGTTTTGCTTACGCTTAAAATGGCAAGATACCCCCACGAGTTTCTCATCACGTCTCCTCCCCTTTGAGCATGAGCTACTTTGTTCGGATTCTTATAAACGTAACCACCGAGATACCATATCGGAACAGATCCTAATAAAGCACCCCATACAAGTCCCCGTCTACGCCCTATCCTCTCAACGAGCCAAAATGAAAACACAACCATTCCGATAAATTTCGCAAGTCCGTAGAACCCAGTAGCCAGGAGTCTCTCATCCGTCCCTTGAACCCCTAACGTACCAAAAATACGAGGTGAAGAAAACGTAACGATGTTTACCCCCGTCAGGTTCTGCATTGCCGTGAGGAGCACGCCTATTCCGAGTCGGTTACGGGTACCCTTCTGAAGAAGACGACGGGAGATATACCACGTTTTCTTATTAATATTCCCTACTTTAGTAGTATTATTTATAGATGTCGATGCGGAGGTAATTACCATATCATCCATTTCGGTCGTGATGTGGTCGTGGTGGAGTGGGAGGTTACGACTCCAAGCCAACGTTTGAGCACATTCTTCCAATCTACCTTGTTTCGCATACCATCTTGGACTTTCAGGACACCAGAATATACCGCAGAGTAGTACGATACCCGGGAATAACTGTAATGCTAATGGTAGGATCCACTGTAATTTATCGGTTGAGGGTATGGCTCGCTGAACTATATAATTGATCCAGAAACCGGAAATACTGCCAGTTTGTGAGAATAACTCAAATATACCCACCATCCGTCCACGGATTGCTCCCGGTGCTATTTCGGATATGTATACCGGCACGAGTAGGGAAACCGACCCGGTTCCGAATCCGGAGATGGCACGACCGGCGTATAGGAGCGGTAAACGACCGTCAGCAGCGGTCATGAGAGTGTTACCTATGAGAGAAACCGCAGCGGCAAGGATTATGGCTTTCTTTCGTCCGATTCTTTCACCGATAGGGAAGGTGAGGAGGACGCCGAGGAAGGTTCCGGCTTGAAATGTGGATATTATGCTGCCGTTGAGGTTGTCGAGTTGGTGTTGGGATGTATATGTATATGTATTGTTCAGATCAAAATCTCGTTCGAAGGAGTCTAGTGATATTGTACCCCCGATGACGGAAGTGCTGTAGCCCACTGAAAAATATATATATATTAAATTAATTTTTTAAAAAAAACTTAGGGATACAGATGGGTAGGGTGGGTTTAAAACTCACGCACTTGCCAAAGATCCCATACTCAGGATCACGGTTATGATGTAAAGCCTCCAGGTGTGAATTTGTGGAGCTTCTTCGACGCTATTTGGATTGAAATCAAGGCTCATCGTGTATGTATGTAATATAATATATATTCCCTACTACAAAGTTCGAACTGTTCAAAAGGGAAAAAAAATAAGTTTAAATTCAGGCGAGTTGCTAGAAGTATATCAAGTAGAGAAGCTGCAGTATATATACCTAGAATGAAATATGATATTCGAATGAAAAATTTAACATTTCAAGAACCGAAACTGGAGGATATATATAACTGCGAAGGGTTCACAAAAATCATTGCTTTTTTGTTTGACCATTTGAATGGCGAAGTTGCAAAGCCAAAAAAAATTTCATCAAAAATTATATCCATTGAAACCATGATCGTGGTCAATTTCCACGCTTGTCTCCTCGCGATCGGTGACTAGTTTCGCAAACCCATCCGTAAACATTGGAACGGACCGGACCGAATTTAATCTTGACCAGCTGCTCATCTTGTGTCATACCCAGCCGTATGAAATTTTGTCTTCCCAAAGTGGCAATATATTAAAGAGGTGGGGGGGTCTTGGCCAGATGGGATGAGTACAGATGTTAACGTTATTAATCTCCGTTGCAGTTTTTTTGACAAGTCCGAATTGCGACAGAAATATTGAAAGTATATTAGTCGTAGAAAAATGAGATGGTTGATAACGGATCTCGAGGTATTTATTTACGCAATTTTTGTTCATTCGTTGCTTATAACGCTTATTTATACAAAGATATTCCCAGAAGGTAGAATGGTCTCGATTTGAATACGAAGCTGTTTCCAATTGAGCTATAGGATCTCGATCTTTACCATGGGGTTTGACGATGTTATCTTAAGGAAACCTAGCTAGTTTGAACTAGTTAAACTTTTTTGATATTATTATCTATAATCGTACTTGTAAAAAGTACGCTCTCAGACTAATTGAAGACCAAGTTAAATTTCAAAAGTAATCGATCCATTGACAAAACGAGTGGGATTCGAAATTTTTTCTTCCCTTCTATAGATATAGACAAATATTCCAATCAAAATCTCATTTCATTTCCTTATTAATATATATTCCATATGAGGATGCTGCGATATGATATATCTCTCCTAAACAAGAAGTTCGAACTGATGAAGAAAAAAAATGTGTTCACGAATCATTTATTTTTTTTTTTTCAAGAAAGAGAATGATTGGGGAAAACCAGGCTACGATATTAATAATATATTTCGAGAACGATATACGATCAATTAAGCATTACTGATAGACACATAGGTCCTTTTTTGATAACTTCCCAAAGGCTTTTGCCAATTAACCCCGGTTACGAAATGCCAACCTTCCAAGAAAAACAAGCGGTATCAAAACAAAAAAAAAAAAAAAAAAAGAAATGGTCATCATCATGCTAAACTTGTTAATAATAACACTCAATCCCGATGGAACAAAAACTCCTTAACCATCGGCGAGCCAGCGAATTCAGGGTTCATAAGAATACATCTACAACAAACCCCCCAGTTAGCAAAGGACGATTGACGCGCGATTACAGTATAACGATCGCCTCATGTGATTTTTTTTTTTTGAAAAAAAAAAAAAAAAAACAAAAAAAAAAAAAAAGAAAAACTTACGATAAAAAGTAGTTTAACCCCTGCCTTCGCGAATCTAGAAATTTGGTCCGAAACCTCGACACCACGCTTTTTCTCGGCAACTGTGGTAACGCAGCCTTGGAGTTGGGAAAGGCTACGAGTAACTTTTCCCTCAACGTATCGAATTCCGAATACCGCTTTATCACTTTGAATTTCTGGCCCTCCAGCGTTTCGACGGTGCAATTCCACACCACATAGGCACCGGCCCTCAACGGCGATCCGCTGATAATGGTGTAGTCACCCACGATAACACTCCGAGCAAATGCGGCAGAACTGCGTTCCGAGGGTTCGACGGTATGGTCTATGAGGTTTATCGGAGATGGCTGGAGTGATACCATGCTCGCACCGGAGGCGGTGCGATTGCGATTTCGTTGGAAAGGGAGGGAGGCTCTTCTGGGCCCGCTTGTAGGGCTCGACGGCGTGCTTGAGGGTAATAATCCTCTGAAGCTATGGGAGCGGTTTACGCCCGTAGGCGATATGCCTGTGCCGTCGGTCGAGTTGCGAAAGTTCTGGAGGTCATCTCGAAGAGGGTCGTAGGTGTCTAGGGGTGGGAGAGACGGCGTCTGGGTATCTGTCTGGGACTCCATTCGAGGAATCCATGGAGTGAGGTCGGAGGAAATTGGGCTGAAGGGAAAAAGAGAAGGAGAAGGAAGAATGGATTTCAGGTCGCCATGGAGTTTGGGGTAATGGGAAAGGGTATACGTTTTCGGGGTGTTCGAATTGGCGAGACCGACACTTCACTGCAAGTCTGGCTGGCCCTGTGCCCTGCAAACATTACGTCCACTCAACAACGGCGGCGGCGGGCTCGTCGGACGCCGATTGGCTGTGCTGATTGGCCGGTTAGGCTGTGTTGGGAACTTAGCCTTGTTACTTACAAAAGAGGGATGTTTGTCACATTCAAACACCCCCTTTAAAAATACAACAGAAACAACACGTGAAGAGTTAGTCTTGTATTGCCACTTCAGCAGCAAAGTGAAGAGTATGCGTATACGACAGACCAGTCTGGTAACGTATTGACGCTTCAACAGCAAATTCGCAGGCTTAATTAGCTTAAGTCTCTGCGAGAATGATATAGGAGGTATATTCATTGACATTAAAGATTAAATATATTCATACATATTACGTAATCCCATTACAAAAGATAAAAAAACGTCACGAGCAGCGCAATCGGGGCGAAAACCAACTTATCCATCGCCCTGTAATGCGACGCGGCGCTCACATTATCGCTACCACCTCCCGAGACCGAGTTTGAAGTAGGCTGGCTTGCGCTGTTGGTACTGCTAGCCGAACTCGAGCTTGGGCTCGAACTCGGGCTCGAACTCGGGCTCGGGGTTGGGAAGGACGGCGTCTGCGCAGGCGTCGGAGTCGGTCCCTCAAAGGTAGTAGTATCTTGAATAGGAGTAGAAGTCGTATATTGCGATGCCAAGGCCTCAAACGAACTCGAGGCCGCAGATCGATCGGTGACATAGGCGGAAACCTCAGTGGAAGTGGTAGTTCGTGAGCTGCTGGTCGAAGTCACGTCGCCGACTGAGTACCAGACATAGTAATACCAATAGTAATACCAGTAGATCGTGGTCGTGTACCATGTGTAATCAACCTCTGTGACAGTGGTCGGTGGTCGAGTTGGGGTCGGATTGTTCGAAATTCCGCCGCCGGTATTTGTTGGTTGGGATGGAATCGAGCTACCCCCTCCGCCTGACCCTCCCGGACGACATCCTCTTACGCCAGCGCTATTGATCACGCATCTGTATCCAGGATTGCAGGTTCCATCTAGACGAAAAAAACTATTAGAACGAATTTAGGTGATAGTCAAAGATTAGTTGACATACAGTCTCTGCAACATTCACCTCCAGTGATCACGCAATACCCAGTGGAACAACAAAGATGACCTATCCAAATCATTAGTTTCATGGTGATATTGAATTCAACGAAACTCGCGTTTGTTACCACTTACCAGAGGTGCAGTAGACGCCAGAGGTTGTACAGCAGACGCCGCTGGACGGAATACATCTGTTTCCGCAGCACTTTTGACCGACATCGCAAGCGCCTGTACGAATAATCCGTTAGCATTCGCGATTTTCAAGAGAAAACTCATCAAAACCACCGATTAAATAAAAAAATCTCACCTCCACTTTGACAGCATGTTTGACCGGCGGTAATACAGGTACCATCGTTACAACATCTTCCCGGTTGACGACAGCACCTTCCACTTGCATTGCACAGCCCGTAGCCAGATGGACAGGTTTGTCGAGGGTTTAACAGCAATCCTCTTCTTTCGAGATCACCGGTGATATCCAATCCGCTCATTTGTAAGGCGTTTCTCGTCGGATGCATCGACCGTCCCAACATGGGAAACGCTCCGGCTTGATGTTCCTCCACCGGAGAGAACTGCAAACCGAGATTATTCGCTGCTGTTAGCGAGAGCTGGAAAGCTGTCACGACAGCTAAAGAGATTGACCCCCCACGCATGATGTGCAATTGTGGTTAGAAAAGGGTTGCAAATCCTGGGGAAATTGAAATAGAAATGGTCAAATTCGGTTCGCTGAGCAAACGAATGACGATATTCGCTTTGATATTACCGAAGTGAATCTTAAGAGGCTCTTCTTAAGCTGGACGAAAGCGCTGGCCGCAAAACCGCGAAACCTGTTCCGGAGGTTGACCGAGAGGCAGTCTCCTTTTTAAAATACCCCATAACGTTACCAGGTTCTCTCGTCGCTCGTCCCTGTCTTTGGTTTCTTTGATACGAGCGGGAAAAAATTGACCTTTGTCCTGCTGCTCCGTGGGAAATTAAGAGGGTCACGGCTTGGCAAACCTGGCCCCGCCGGCCCTACCAGCATCACCACTTCCCTGTTTTTACTCGCAATTACTCACCCGCTAGCGGCTCAAATGTTTTAGCTCGAAAAACGGACCACGAGAAAGAAGAAACATTCTTCACAAACAAGACTTAATCAGCAAAATTGCGGGGGATGGGTGTGTATTCCAAATTCCCCAAGGAATGCAAAACTTGAGATGGATGATCTGTGACCGAATCGCGATGGGGTGCCTGGCCGATGCGTCTAAACAGCTTGGCCTTCACTTGGCAATTTTTTTTTACGTACGATGATGCAGGGTAAGTCGACATGTGCCATAATGAGTTAACGTTAAGTTGATCCAGTCGAAATCCACAGTGCTGGGATCTTATTCGATATCGGTGAGTCCTCGAGCCCCATATGTCTAACGAAATCCGGCATCAATCGGCAAGCAAGCATTGACTCTCAGCAGTTACCTAAATGGTCCCAGGTTAAAATCCCAGTCATCCTACTTCGTCCAATGTCGGTGTCGACGTGTAACATTGAGGCGTGCGCGAACCAAAATATTGTTCATTTAAATTTCTTTTGCGCAAATTTGGCTATATATACACCATGTGACCGAATATGTATCTCCAGAAATCGATTAAATCCAAATCAATAATAATTGCTACCTTTGAAAATCTGAATCCCAAAGGCCCAGCGAAACTGATGAAAACTCCAGACAAAATGTTCGAGTTTCAAGAGTCGAGGAACCCGGTTGACCCAAACCAAAGAGATATATTTTATTTTGTTCGCTCGGATATATATCCGGATGCAGCATCCGTCGTATACCCTGTTAAATATGATCATATGAGTACCAGCGCATAACCAAAGTAATTGTAGGTTACAAGTAACACAAAAATCTGATGACAAAAATGATACACTTAATCGGTGTGTTTCATTATTGTTTATAAAACAGTTCTTAATGTTACCATACTATCGAGGGGCTAGTCTAGCTAGTTGCACATGTTGGATATTATTGATCGTTCAAGGGTTGCCAGTGATACAAGACTATTGTATGGTACGTACCCCTTCACCATTGCCCTGCAACTTCAGGATCCAACTACCACAACACAGTCGAAAAAAACCGGAAATTATCTACTTAAGTACGGTTACGAGACTGCTGAAATACTTGTCTAAAGTGGGAATATGAAGGTTTTGAAATGATAATGGTGATGTTATATTATAATATTCAAATGTAGTGCATGCTTATCTACCTAAAAACGTTCAAGAAACTATATTCTGTCTAAAATTTAAAAGATTAAAAATTACTCGTAACCCATATGCATATATCCTCATGAGTAGCGATATCAACTTCCCCCAAATAAACAAAAGAAACGGAAAAGTCTAATCCCCCCAAAAACGCCCGCTACGATGCCAATGCTCTGTAAAATATAAAAGAATACTTCATGTAAAATATGAAAAGGAGATCGCCCAGTCAGATCTATATACCCCGTAATATCCCATGATATAATTAATTTGTTCCATAGTTTAAGCCTCAACAGTCTTCTCCGCATCAAGAGGCTTATCCTTTCTCTTGAATCCTTGATCGGTATCGTGTTCCCGATCGAGACTCAAGTCTTCAGTAAAGACGGACAAGATCAAACCAATGACAGCGAAGGCGAGGAAGACGAGCCAAACGTTCTTCAATGCAGCAGCGTAGGCCCAGACGAGGTTTTCTCGGAAATGGTCAGGTTGACCGAACGGGGTGGCCTTGATGACCTCGACGAGGGCGGCAGCGTCCTTGGCGTATTCGCTGGCCATGGGTGCGAGTTCTGGGAAGCGGTTGAGCTTGGACTTGAGGAAGTTCTGGAAGGCCATGCCACCGATGGCAACACCAAAGGTTTGACCGCCGGCACGGAGGAAGGAGAACATGGCGACGGCATAGCCGGTGTCACCGACTGGAGCGGCGGCTTGAATAGCTAGACCCATGGATGGGAAGAGCATACCCGTTCCGAGACCGGAAACCAAGTTGATGAAGATCCAAGAGACGGTTGGGGTGTCGACATCAAGGAGATAGAGAAGACCCTGTTAATAAGATGTTAGGAGTAATTCTTGCGAAAATTTATTGAGAAAATATGAGGTCCAAACATACGATTCCGAGAACAGTGAGTGTCCAACCGGCGTGTAGGGCCCATCTGAATTTACCAGTATTCGCAACAATGATACCGACGACAACGGAGGCGGGAGCAACGGTGAATGTTTGGGGGAAGACGGAAACACCGGCAAGAATGGCGGATTGGTTCTTGACGGCTAAATAGTAGAGTGGGAGGTAGTAGAGAAGACCCCAGAGGCTATTGAGAGTTAGTATGTATCCGACTTAAAAAGACTGGTTTGTTGAGACTTACACAATACCGTGCATGACGGTGCCAAGATAGTTGACAGCAGCGGTTCTTTGCGCAAAGACACCCAATTTGATCAATGGTTCCGCGGCGACGTATTTCTCATAAAAGACGAAACCGATAAGACCGGCGGCACCGACTAAGAGTGGGACAAGAGTTCTCCATGAGTTCCATGCGTACATGGTACCACCCCAAGTGATTGGGATCAAGAAGCTGGTGCACGATCCAATGAAGATGGTACCACCGACCCAATCGACACGTCGCAATTTAGCGGCCATACTGCTAGGGATGAAGTTCAATTTGAGGAAGAGGGGGATCATGATGAATCCGATGCCGCAAAAAGGAAGGTTGATCCAGAAGATCCATGTCCAGGAAACCCTACGGGATCGTTAACGGTTTGTGTCATTACGGGACGAGTCGGTAAATGTGAACTTACTTCTGCGAGAAGACACCACCCAGAACTGGACCCAGAACACTGCCCAAAGCCCACATGGAGGACAAGAAGCTGAAATACTTTCCTCGTTCCCTATAGATTTGAAACGATTACGTTAGCGGACCGAGTTCCGAAGTGCTCCCGCGGGATGGTAAAACCACCCGTCGCACCAAACAATGCAGCAAGCATTAACGTACCTGAGTGGAACCAAATCGGTGAGGATAATTTCAGATACGGCAATGATACCACCACCGCCAATACCTTGGATGGTACGACCGACCAAGATGAGAGTGAAATTCTTGGCGACAGCGCACAAAATAGCACCGAGAGTGAAAAGGGCCAAAGCAGTTAGAAGCATGGGTTTACGTCCGAAAATGTGACAAAAGGATCCAAAGACAGGTTGAATAACGGTAGAGGCGAGCAAAAAACTTGTTCCGGTCCAGAATGCTTCGGTTGCGGTACCCTTGAGCTTTTGCGCCATAACTGGTCTGTGCATATGATCGATTTTTATTAGCACGGTGTCCTCGAATATGTATTACATTGATGGTACATTTCAAAAAATAAAAAAACTTACAAGGCGACGGAGATGATGGTTGCATCCAAGGCGGCGGCAAGTGTAATCACCATTAGCGATATAAACGCCAACAGCATTCTCAGGTCCATTTTGAATTCCGGCGCCTGGGTGCTACTGCTACTAGCACCCTGAATCGTCGATTCGCCCGATGGCTGATTTGTCGCATTTTGTTCCGTTTTGGAATATACCTTGGAGACGGCTAACTGTTCATCAACCGTCGACATTGTGAGATATGTGCGTTGCGAGAACGACTTTTTTATGTAGATTAATGTTGCAGATTCTCAAGCGTGATATTTTGGTTGTAGGCGAAATTGGAAAATGGAAATTGTGGAATTGAAGCTGTCGAAGTTATTTATATATTATAAATACTTAAGTAAGTATTTATAGAAGTGTATTCTGGTTTATTGTAAGACCGATGATGCTATGGCTTGTTGATGCTGATAATAATGATCCCAAAAAAAAAAAATTAAGGGATGTTCTGAGGCTCGATATATAAAAAAAAAAAACCACAGTATCAGTGGAGACGCCATCTCATGCAGCCTCATTGTTTTAGTTTTCATTATGGAGCTCAGAGTGTATGTGTGGTGACCCATTTTGACCACTCCTCCGTCAAAATCTCCGGGTGCGTCTCCGGGTTCACAGTTAGGACACGAGGATTCCACGCATGCACCAAGTAATAAAGTTATTACTAAGACGTATCGTTCGTACATTTTTAGCCTCCTCGCGTACTTTTGCAAATTCGGCTCTTCAAAGGGCACAACGTAAGTGTCGACGGACAATAACACTTCTTTGCATGGGAAAGTAACGTTATCCCGATCTGGCGGACCGTCTGTGGCTGGCTTACCCGTTAATCACCATTTGCAAAAAAGTTTCGTATTTTCGTATTTGTTTGAAAATCGAGAGGGAAAATACCCAGGAATCCTTGTTTATAGAACAAGCGAACCAATCATAGGGTCGGACGTTAACTTTATCGAAAAGAAGGGTTGCTCCGTCTGTGGCGTTCGGTCGTTCTTCCCCACGCAAGGTTTGCCGCCGGAGGAATATTTTGGCCGAATGCTTCCAAAATTCCACGCTGCTTTTGGATCACCTGTTTTGTACGTAATCTCAATGGTGTGAGACTTTTCCAGGAACCAATCCATTCATAAGGCTAGCCAAGTCCCACAATTAGCAAAGCTCCGTGGACAATGTGTTGACGGAGGCTCACCAGAGGTGCATATTTTAAACGTGAAAGCTGGTTCAGACGAACACAAGGGATCAAGAATAGTTGACCCGGCCTTTGATTCAGCCTTGACGGATTCGAGAAATTAGTCGATTGACTGATTGATTGTTCACAACGTTTCGGATACCAATGTAATCAATAACCTAGCGAAAGTCCCGGAATTCGGTGCTGAAAACTGGCGATCGCAGTGACGCTGTGGTCTCGGAACCCCACGCATTCCGATGCCGTTACGGGCAATTCGAGAAGAACCCTCCGAAGATGTCAACCCTATACTTGATACCCTGAATATTTAATACTCCTTTGACGACATCAAGCGTATTGCTTGCTGAATTTGTTCATTGGTCAACACGTGCGTTGACAATGCGTGTGCTTACTATGGAGTTGTTGTAGTCCTTGTAATTGACTCGAGTTGTTGCATGTTGCTAGTACAACCTCATCTGTACACTTTGTCATCCATCTAGATGCATCTCGAAATTTGCAAAGTAGCCCCATATCCGTCCATATAAATTCTCAGTCTCAGCAAATTGGCCAATATTTGCAAATCCACAGAGAGATTGAAGATATTTTTAGTCCTCCGTTCCCGTTTTATTGATTCGTTTCAAGTACGAGCTAAAGACAACATGCAATGAATTATATAATAAAGCAGAGCTTCACCAATGAGAGTGAGATTTTTAAGCTGCCACCCAATCTCGTATATCGGCAATTAATCGTGAGTTATAAACATATCAAGCTATATATCCGCTATATATCAAAACCAACTAGACTGCCCCGCTCGCAAAATTTTTAAAAGTAAGCAAGAAAAAACTACCAAAAGGTGGAATCGAATAAATAATAATAATATCTTTTGTTATAAAGTACACTGTAGCTACCGGCTACACCCAGAAAACATACAACCGAGTTAAATAAAAAAAGAAGAAGGATAGAAAGAAAAAAGAAACTACCAACTCGATTTTTTTAAAAAGAAGGGGTAGATAAGGAAAAGACCCAAAAAACCAAGGAAGAAAGGACTATCAATCGGCGCGGGGGTAAACTTTTTTAACAACCAAGTCCCGACCATACCTTAAAAACGCCATTTCCCTAAAGATTCCAGACTGTTCATACTCAAGCCATATGTGGACAAGTCGGGCTATCGTACAAGTCAGCGAAAGAACAAAAAAAAATATACAGGTAATCAACAAGCACAATAAGTGCTGTATACACCGTATTAAAACAGGAAAAGGAAAGAATCAACGTTAACAAGAAACGCGAATTAAAAACATATTGAGGAAAGAAAGAATCTAAAAGCTCACACAAACCCCCGGTTTTCTTAACGAGGCTTTCCTTCGGTTTTGCTCGTCTAGGAGCTCCCCGACCAAAAAACTCAGCCCATCCTATTCGGTAGATCCTAAGGCTCCTCCACCCTCACTCGGCGTTTAGGGAAGTCGATATCTGATAAGTTTAGTTGATTCAGCTTTTTAGCGTGCTCTCGTGGAGGTGTCTGACCATTCATTCTGATGCTTCGATAATTGTCGTTTCCACTATAACTCAACCACTTTACGAGCATTCTTTCAAGGTTGGTAGTTACGACTGGTTTGCTCAGGTAGTCACTCATTCCAGCTTCTCGGCACTTCTCCCTGTCGCCTTTGATAGCGCTGGCAGTCATTGCAATAATAGGGAGATGTCTAAGAGGATCAGGTAGAAGCCTAACGGCACGGGTGGCCTGATTAAATTTTGTTAATAAATTAATTTGTAAGTCGAGTAGTGGATATAATGCTTACTGAATAGCCGTCTAGGACGGGCATATGACAGTCCATTAGAACCAAGTCTGGTATCAAGTTAGCGTTTGAGGTGGCATCGCTTTTGGATCCTAGGTCGTCCTTGAGCTCTGGTGGGCTGTCAGGATACCCTTCTTCCTCCTCATCAATATTATCTTGAACTTGGCGCTGAATTGAAGCGGAGTAGTTTGCCCTCGAATTTGTAGCGGGTATATTGAACGCCGAGTCTTTGGGGAAATGAACGTTTGTTTCTATGAGATAGTCAAGAGCCTCTTGTCCATTTGAGACGGCTGATACATTAAAACCCAGCTGTTTAAGAGAAAATTAGTACGTTTTCAAACATAAGAAGGACAAATATACAACAACAATACTTTTTTCACGAGCTTTGTGGCAATTTGTTGATTTATTTTATTGTCCTCGACTATTAGGATATGTAACTCGCGGCGTTTTTCCATTGGTAGAATGACTTTCGGGTCCATAGTTGAATTTAAATGCAGAGGTATCGAGATCGAGGATGTGGCAGAACGGGATCGATTCCGAAGAGTAGCATCGTAAAGGAACTGGTCAGGGGCGAGAGGATCGTTTCTTGTCTCGGGACGTGACGTCTCACGAAGGAGAGGTGATATCGGAGGTGTAACTGGGTCCCCAGTAGGATTGATCCTGGGGCTCGTGCTTGATTCGCTCATACTCCGGAGGGAAACGCTTGCATCATTTTGCAATCTCTCCGGTACACTGTCAAGATCTGGCAGTATTTCTTCGGTTGTAGATCTAGGTGACCGAGGGAATGGTAAACGGAAAGGTATTTTCTAAGAAAATGTTAGTTTTAATTTATAAAACCAAAGGATCGGTGGCAGTCGATATTTACCACTGTAGCGGTAGTTCCTTGGCGATATACTAATCGAATTGTAAATATTTTGAAAGAAAACTCAAAACTTCATATCGAGCTAAATGAGAGGATGCTTACCACTGGCGAGTTGGATAATGCCACCCATCAATTCGACCAACTATTAAAGTTTTAGCAACTGTGAAAGGAACCTATCTAGTATTTCAGGGGTCGAAGCTCACATTCTTCGAAATAGCCAAACCTAGACCAGAACCACCAAACTTTCGGGCTGTTGAAGAATCTGCTTGACCAAAAGGTGTAAATAGCGTCTTAATCACATCCTCTCTGATTCCGATCCCCGTATCCTCGATCTCGATTTTAACGACGATGTATTTCTCTGCCCCTTGGGCGAGCTTTGGGACCAAGTTGTTCGTCATCGTATCGACGAGTAATTCTTCATCCACACTAGCTCTTAATTTTACATGGCCATCCATCGTAAATTTTATGCTGTTACTAAGCAAGTTAGTGAGGATTTGCCGTATCCTGCCGGGGTCTCCTAGGACTTGTATATCATTCTGGATTTCTTCCCCGATTTCCGTGATGAAGTGTAGCCTCTTTTTCTCGGCATGGATGCCCATCATTCTGATGACATCGGATAATACGAGGGCTATTGAAAATTGCACTTCTTCTATATCTAGTCGACCGGATTCGACTTTTGAAAAGTCGAGAATGTCGTTAATCACGGTGAGTAGAGCATTCGCGGAACGTTGGATATTTTCGGCATATTCTTGTTGTTCCTCTGACAGCTCAGTATCAAGAAGGATCTCGCTCATGCCCAAGACTCCGGCGATTGGGCTAAACAGGTGGGTTTGTCAGCAACAGTGAACCTCTCAATGATGAATCGAGATTATGGAACACTTACGTTCGGATTTCATGGCTCATGTTCGCCAAGAACTATACGCGCCAAATCAGCATTGTAAAGATATAAGCATGAGATACTAAATCGTGTAAACCTACTTGGGATTTCAAGCGACTGGCTTCCTTGGCTGATAGTTCCTTTGCAACAACTGTCTTGAGGGTTAGGATAACTCTGAAACCAAAAAAATCCTGGGATGAAGAATATATCATACGGATTGCGTTCTCCTTCGCTTGCTTTGCGAATTTGTCCTCAAACTCCTCTTGCATCAAGGTTACATCTCTTAACCATATCAAGCCAGCAATCCATTCGCCGTCGCGATTCAAAATACCCTCCCCTGCTACGTCGAAAACCTTCCTTACACCGTCTTTATTCATGAGTCCAAGCTAAACGCAGCGAGTATCATCAGCATTGGCATGTGCCCTAAGAATCCCCATAAATCTAGCTTTTTCGCAGGATCAAGCGGTAGATGTAGATGTATAATTATATATAAAACGAACCCTTTGTGATTTAAGAGGTTTTTTCGACCGACACAACTTCTATACTAATTGTTAGCGTTTATAGCCTGAGGCTCACTGATACAGGACTTACCAAAAGAGGATACTCCTCCAGATCGAGTTCTCGTTTGAAATCAGTGTCATATACTTTAAACTTGGACGTCCAGTTGTTGTCCATGAAACCAACTAAGAACTACGTTAACAAACTCTAAAATCTCGAAATCGGAAAATATAGCTTGAACATACTATCCCCGGATGGTGGAATATCAACTGCCGCCCAGTACAGACCTGATTTGTTGGCGAACGTACACGAACCATCCAGCCAGGTTGCGAATACTAGATGGATTAGCTAGTTGCCAGAGATGCTGTTCTGGAATCAGAAGCGAACCTGGGACTGTCATTGTATCCAGCTTTAAAGGCTTTTAGCATGAGAAGAATCACTTGAGAACAACATATAGATCTTACCACTGCGTTTTTCATGATTGCCATCTTTTGAATCACGGTTAACTGAACATCTTCGTTGGACGTGAGGTTCATTGAGCGAGGGCCAACGTCCTTAGCCGGTAGAGTTGGGGAACCGCCATCATTATTCTGAGGTGTGGGTTGCTTCACCCACGCGCCAGAAGAAAGGGGGAGCTTGGAAGATCTCGAAGGGGCTAGCGACGAAGTATTGAAATCGACGGGTCCGACGTTGATGAAGGTAAAGAGAAAACAAGGTGTTTGGTTCGCATCAAATGGTGTGATTATACAGCTACCTTCAAAACGGGCATTCCCGGATGGAGAACTGGCCGAAGTAAAGGCACTCACCCCCCTCAAAAATCTAGGATGACGCTGGACGGATCCGAAGTCGAATTTAATCTGAGGTAACGAAAATACAACTTCTACATTTGCATCCTTAAGGCGATCTTCTTCAGTGTATCCGTGGGTCTCTTCGAGCAAAATCCTGTGATCTTTTTTTATAGTTGACTGATCTCCTTCGGGTAGGCTCTCATGTGGGAAGAGATGGTTTTTCCGGGGCCGGAGTGCATCCAGTAGTCTGTAGACAGGCAGGCAGGCACAGGTCTTAGCATCCATCTGATTTGCCAGGGAGTGGAGACAGCTCATAAAAGTCCATCCAATTCTCATGATAATAATTATAATGAAAACTCACCGATTCCAATCAAACTCAACAAACATAGCGGATCCCTCTTGAATTAACCCGATACCCATATCAGATAAACTGTGACCCTTGACCATATCCGACGTTACCGGCGGTGTTTGGGCAAAAGGGTCCGATTCCTTTTCAGTGTGAACACGAACGATATGGAACAGTCTTTCCATGGCGAGATTGCAAAAAACAATCTGTTTGGTATCGCCAGAGAGAACGAGTGTGGGACTGGGGCTATGCTGCAAAGCAGCGGAGCCCAGGATATCAGGCGTCATAGACGCATGGCTTTTGTCTGAGGACTGTGCCATGCGGGTCAGACGAGGCACATTGGCACGGGCTTTGAATCCCTGCCAGCTGAAATTCTCTGTAAATTGCGAGTGATCGTGATTGTCGAGGGATTTATGAGACCACTTGAGGTATTTTTAATCAACGTGTGGCGAGTCCATAGGACGGAGTGGACAGATGGAAAGAACAAAGGAAATGAATTTTACGATGAAACTTGGCTGGGCGACGACGAGAGTTCGAGATGACTAGTTTAGGTTGAGTTGGATGAGTGATAGTAGTAGAAGGGAAGGAAGGGAGAATCGAATCGAACTAGGACGGGAGTCAAATTTGGAGAAGGCGAGGAGGACCCTGACGTTTCTTAGAACCAAGAGATTTCCGGAATCTTGAATTGAATTATGAATTATGCTGAGGCGACTAGTTCTGGGTGACTGACCGACTAGACTGGGGGCATGCAGGTCACAAGCCGGTAATCTGATCAGATCGGACTGAATATGGGAATGTTGTGGACATTCATGCAGATTTCAACACTTTCGCATTCGTACTACTAATTTCCGGGAAGAGGAAATAATAGTATGTAAGAAGTACATGTACATAGTACATGCACAAACAAGCCCTGTCTGGATTCATAAAGGAAAAAGTCTCTTTCCGGCCCCTCAAAACCGAAGCAGCGAACTGCAAGGCAATTTACAAGGGCAGAGGACAGAGTTTCGAAGCTATGACGAAATGTTGACCGCAAGGTTTCCAAAGTTGGTCATCTCGTTTTTTATGCGTTGCAGCCGCCACTAGCTAGATCGGGATAGTAGCGAACACAAGAACTGGGGCCGAGAACCTAACCTGACCGGGTCTGGGGTGCGAACTCTCGATGCATTGGTGCCGGAAATGACAAGAATAAGCGAGGGCTTGCGTCTGGCCTCGCCGAATTGCATTAATTGAATCCTGATAGTTATCTTTTTTTAAAAAAAAAAAGGAAAAAAAGAAAAAGTAGAAAGCTTCAAGGGGGTCAGTCTATTTTATCATTTCGAACCACGGGATACAAAGTTAAAAATAGTGTAACTTTTGACTCGGATCAAGCTTTTGATGTCGCTGATAACTATATATTATTGATAGACAGGCTCGCAATATTTGTTAAACCTTATGTTCGGAGATATACTTAGTATTCAATGTCAGAAATTCTTCCAATATATGCTTCCTTTCTTAGTTTTTATAGTTTATTTTGTCCCCTGTTCTTTCTTTTTCTGGTTGTTTTAGTTTTTTTTTTTTTTTTGGTAAATATATTATTATTTATACTTTTAATACTGTATATTTCGGTACAGTAATTCCTCGATTGCTAGACGCAGCGATAAGTCTGCTTTATCGAATTGGAGTAAGCAGAGAACGCCCTGGCACCTGCAATTGCCTTAGACACTCTTATTTGCACCTATAGGCTAATTTTTTTTTTTTTTAAAAAAAATGTACTCTAAATTCCAGGGTGCTAAAAATGATGAAAGATGGTCTTGACGAATGCTTGAACTTTGCCAAAAAATGGTCAGCAGAGCAATATATAACTGGCTAAAGAATTGAGTTTACCTGTTCTCGTAAACCAAATGTCACAGAAAAAAATCCACTGCTTGGAGTTTACCCTTAAACTATAGTGTGTACAATTGCTTCGCTCAATTTGAGTTAATTGATATAGCTTCCATGATATCTTTTTTACCTTTAAAAATCGTAAAAGCTCGCCACCAGACTCCACACGTGAGTAGCCCACTCCTTAATATAATGACTATTTTGAATTTGGATTTACCAGCAACAGCTAACGAATATAAAATAATTCGGACCATTTCAAGAAACAACCAGTCGAAGTTCTTCGATATTGGATTGCCAGTGAGGCACTCGACTCAACACTTGCTCATATGAATTAGCCGTTTGTTCTTGTCTCGTAAACCAGCCGCGCAGCACGAAGGTTTGTTCCTACAACACCACAAGACCCTCTGGGCTCTTTCATTGAAACTTAAATCTTACAAAAAAATTTAAATAAAGTAAACTCATGCTTAAAGCCCCACTTTATACCTATAATGAGGACCTGATTGATCATCGATTCACGGCGTTACGGACAGGGACTCTAGTATACTAGTAGCGCAGATATATTATCGTCCTCTATACCTTCCATTCGTAATTCTACATATATTTACCAACAAACTACATGCTACATCGCTGAATCGCGACCTCGACGAGTCAGTGCCTAGCCTAGGCGCCTGTACCTTATATATCTATCTATCCCAAGTGTTTCTCCTATATATCGACTTCATAAGCAGCCTATTACGTAAGTTTTCCAGCGCCCCAAAATCAATGCTCCTAGTGACAGAGTTGTTAATATCTGTTTGCGCAATCGTTAGACTTTTCATAATTATAATGGCAACATATGAGCTTACAATTGTGGTATCCGGGCCTGGTGATGATCCAAAAAACCGATCGCACTGGGCATTTGGTATCAACAAACAGGGTTCTAAATTTGGTGACTTGCTCCAAGTCCAACTGTTGGACCGAGACCGGTTGTGGTATCAATTTGACAAAAGAACAGACGTTGAGATCAAAAGCAAGGGCTCGGAAGGTAAGAGAGAAGCCGAGGTCATCATGATTATAGTAGTATAAGTTGGATAAGGTGGAGATATAGATAATATCGGCTAACACTAACTACAATCTGCGCATAAAAGGGTCAGTTCTAATAGCACTGCTGTCTCAAACTCAGAAAGCACAAGCTGAGCGAGTAATCTCTGGTGAGAGGGCACCCAATAACGGTAAAGATAGATGCCAGGATTGGGTGTTGTCTTGTATTGTCGGTCTTGAAATCGAGGATATTGTTCCAACTGGGACAACCGAGTTTGTGCAAGCACTCGTTGGGCTCCCAGCACGCAGTGTTTCGACTCAAGCGGGAACGCGCTGGGTGGCGACTGAGCGAGCGTGAGAGGTCGAATTTTGGCCAAATCTAACTGTCATTAGTGTTTTCAGTCTCTCCATGTAACTTGAGCTTTTTGCAAGGACATCCGCATCATCTATCCTGCAGTTTTCAACTTGCAAAACATCCTTTTGCCCCAAATTGCAATTGTACGATTGAATCGTTTATACAGTTACAAGATACCAAGGCCTTGACTTTTTCAAATTAGTCAATATGCAACAAGATATCGATAATGTAAAATATGTTTTCAAAGGACGAGCAAATGCTACTCACCTCGTATATCCTTCGGAAGATGTATGACACTGCTGGTACTAGAGAACGGGCTCTGCCAAGTATCAGTATTTTTGAAATTTGTAATCAAAAATAGGTTTAAGTTACTACTAGAAGCCACAATACACGACGAGTTCCTGCTCTAGCTCCTTAAAAATGCTATAATTGACCTTATTGTCGTCTGGGAAAACACATTCGATAGCATCACTCCAGGGCTGATCCCGTGCGCGATACTTAGTCTCGAAATAATCCCGATCCTTCACACTGAAGCAAGCTGTTTCCCAGTCGACTATTCCAGTGATTTCTCCGTCTTCATTTACCATGATGTTCCCTCGATGCAGGTCACCATGGGAGAACACCTTGGCGTTGTCATCCAAGCCCAGGTTCAGCACCTTTTGGGTTATATCTTCCTGGAACTGATCTATAACGCCGGCGGGTCGGGAGTTGGCGATTGCTTCTGCTAATCCAGCATTGTACTCCTCGCGCGAGGCGTAAGGTCCGTATTCTAGGATGCATTTGATGCTGGGCTCCAGTGGCTGAAAAATATGTCCTGACATGGACGCCCACCTATAGCACCGTACACATCACTAGTAAGACCTTGCCACTGTTTGACGTATCCGTGAAGTTGAAATGCGATTTTCGCTTGTTTTTCCTCCGAAAAGGTTTCCCAAACAATAGCCAACTGCTTGCCTTCGATTTTTGACATGTGGAGGTAGCCTTTGCCATCCTTCTCGTGGAATCCATATAGCTCGGGTACGGGTACTGTGGTCTTGGACTTGAGCAAACGCAAACTTTCGGCCTCAATCTCTTTGACAGAATACCCTACTTTTAGAACGCTCTTGGTGTCGGGAAGATAATAGACCGAGTTTGGCATGAACCGATGGGGCCAGAGATTGATGGCATTCTCAGGTATTATTTCTGGGTTTTCTATCTCCGGATTGCCTCTGATATATCAGTACTTCCATTAGTTTCGATATATTTTGTAATTTCAAACAGAATCTCTACATACGCCGCCATCATTGCTCGAGTGAAATCGTAATCGTTGATAGAAACCCCTTCCGCGAGTCGAATGCGATGCTCTTTGGCTTTCGGTCCAAAAAGCTAGTTGTAGATGGATGGTCCTAGGATATCCAGGCTAGGACCGGTACCCAGATTTACACCCCAGGAAATACCAAACTTGAGATTTAGAGGCTTAAAAGAGATCTGTGATCACGTGACACCACCACCTCTCCAGATCTAGATCTTAACTGAAAGTTAACATCGAACGAGCCATGTTTCCAATTTCGTCACGTATAACAAACGTTCGGTAATTAGTTGCTTCAGTACTAAAGTCTATATATCTTCACCAAGATCCAATTTCTTCCCGTTCAGTCAGTATTGAGGCTGTTCAGTCGGGCAAAGTTTTTGGGCCTCTCGACTCTAAAGACAGTCCGTCATTTAATTCTATGTTTATAACGTTTAAGGATCCGTAAACGCTATAAAGCTATATTACAAAAAAAAAATGAATAAAAAATGAATAAAAAATAAATAAATAAATCCCTATAGTACGCTAGACATCACAGACACCAGTTATATTACGGATTGGACGTTGCGATAGTTAAAATGAATATAACAACTAGAAACTAATCCAAAAATTGTCTCCATTAGCCCCTGCAACCCAGGAAAATAAACTTATAAACTATAAATGTAAATGATGAGAATTCTAGAAGGGCAAGATACTCACAACCAACATCGTACCGGCTAATACGACAATCGGCCAACCCCCAGAAACGGCTGACCCATCTTCTATCAACGCTTTCTGATTGTAATAGAATCTAGACACCCCGATAATAACCGTAGCCAGAGCGATACCCACCGTGGCAACCGCTATGGGTTTCGCAGCAGTCTGTATGGGGATCAGATCAGAGTGCCCGGTTTTCTGTGGCACCAATCCTGTCCTCTGGGCCATCTCCTCGTTATTCATAACAATGACGGCTATCTGGGCGAACAAAACCCCAGTCATAGCAAAGGCCCCACTCGTGCGTAACCATCCGAGGAACGTTCGCTCTAAGGCTGGAAGAGAAAATGAAGTACTTTATATTAGTTATATCCTCTCTTTGATAGACACTTATGCATGTTTGAACGGCCGGTCAGGTTGTACAGAACAAGAACTACGCGTATTTCCTCACCTAGATGATCCCGAACATGTTTCCACTCAACTTCCCGACTGAAACCATTGTCCTCCAGGCGGTGAAGCAATGATTTGTGCCCTCGTGCTTCCCTTTCCGCCCGAAGTGGCGCATATATCGAGCTTCCAGGGCTATTTCTCCTTGTCCCATTGGGCAGGGTTTCTCCGCCATTGCCCGGCCGATACTGCTCGCTGTTGGGTGTCCCTACCCTCGTGCAATCGTTAGAGCTAGGACCGGAGCCGGTCGCTGCGGGTTCGGTGGGATGTGGACCATGGCTCGTGGCATCTCCGTTCAAAGGGGCAATTTGCGGTTCTCCCGCGATGTCGCCATCGCTACGACGTTTTATTTGCTGCAACTCATGCATGGTTGTGCGCCCGGCGCCGGGATCTGAAATATGCATTTAATAAGAATGTCAAACCAATTGGTCACCCAGGAATGCTGCTGGGAGCTAAGGAATGGACAAGCTTGGCACGGTAGCGAAAACTGTCGCCGGATATTGAAGATTCGAATACTCTTTGGTCGGCCTCGTCGGGGACACTTTTTTTTTCGCTGTGTATCGCGATCGTCGATGCTGGGTTCAGGAGGCGAAGTTTTTCTCATTATTGCTGCGCAGCTGCAGTGCATTGCCATAGCGTTCTCGACGCCATTGCATTGTCGGAAACCTTCCGCGAACCGAGCCCATGCGTGTGCTTTAGTGCTTGGTCTCCGATTTGCTGCATCCTTTGTCGTCAAGCTTAAGGTTCCAACATTGTCACCGCATATCCGAGTC
The DNA here is from genome assembly GCA_012184315.1 of Arthrobotrys entomopaga. Taxonomy (NCBI): domain Eukaryota; kingdom Fungi; phylum Ascomycota; class Orbiliomycetes; order Orbiliales; family Orbiliaceae; genus Arthrobotrys; species Arthrobotrys entomopaga. The sequence goes on from LDDX01000033.1 coordinate 719,029, forward strand.
AGGAGATCGAATAAGAAGAATCAAAAAATGAGTGCTCAAGGAATCAATCTTCCGTCACCCGAGTCCCTTGGAGGTATCTTACGTGTGCACATATAAGAAAATTGCAAGTGACGAACCACATGTAACGGTTTTTGCCTCCAAGAAAAAATTGTTCAGAGTGGCTAGTGCACGGCGGTTTTCAATTCTCGAATTTTCGTCATCCAGATTATTGACCTGTGCTATAACTACAGGCAAGCGCAGTCTCGTAACCAAACCGTGAGGCAAGCGAAACCATTCAATGAATCCGAATCAATGCGATTTGACGGTTTTTCACACTTCTGGAATAACTGAAGGTCGCGCGATAAATATCCATTTTGGTCAATGCTCTTGAGCATGACGAAAAAACGGAGCAGACAACACTTTAATTGCAACACTAACTCAAACCCAGGCAGCCAGGCTACTGAAATTATGACGCGGTAACTTTTTTTTTTTTTTATAGAACAAGACTTCATAGAAGGAATTAATCTTGAGGGAGGAAAAAGGTGAATTTTTTTAAAAAAATATATATATGAAGAATATACAAAGAAACTACTTATATCGCGGTATTCATTAGCGCATGGAGTGGATGATATGATAGAGCAGGGTGCATGATACTAAGAGACCCATCTCTGCCAACTCCTGATGAACAGGAGGAAAGTATGTTAAGAATATAATCTCTCTTTACACTTTGGTTAATCTCGAAGCCAGACGCTTGTTGACTTACTCCCACGATGCGAAGAAATATATTAATATGTGGCGATATATATTTATCCTCGAATAAAGATAGTCGCGACTTGCGTTTAGGCGACACCAGCAAAGTCCCGCTCCATTCGCCTTTGACTTCTTCACCTTTGGTCGTTGGAGGTGCTGGTAATGGGTAGGACGATGGCTCTGATATACTAGGTGGTAGAGCTAGTTTGTCTCGCGGGCTAGGAGCTGTTAGGGATTCCAAACTCTATCTAGATATCTATGGACCTGGTAGAAATATCCAAGACGGGTTATTAAACGATTCATGATCTACAAGGCGAGAAATCGGGCCGCCAATAAACTGTCAACGTTGGCCATCAAGAGAGTACCCGCTTCTTGTTATAACGTATGAGTTTGAAAACTCTTTCATAGAGTTGCTAGCAGCAAACAAAGCTAGCTCAATCATTATTCGTCCGGGAATGCATGGATACCGTCCTCGCATGCACATCTCCTAACCCATCAGAAGGTAGTGATATAAAAGGGTGATCGATTTTAAAACTCGTGAGAGTTTCTTGAAATGAGTTTCAGCTTGAATTATATTTTATATATAAAGCCATATTTAGACTATGGCAGTGCATGGCAACAAAGATACCTTGAAATTATAACCCCGGGATTAGTGAAATATATGAAATATGAAAAACATGTGATATCATGATCACGACAAGCTTTCCAAGCTTTATTCTCAGCGCTGTAGAAAAGTTAAGCGAGTTGTTACACAAGCTTAGCCCTCGAAGAATATCAGCTGTTTTCACACTCGACTGAGCTGAAAACAAGTACTCAAGTAGTTAACTGCATTTTCCAGTATTTTAAAATTGGATAACTGGGATGGCTTGGCTAGCTACCGCTATCAAAATAACGATTCGGGGAGCTGGGTAGCGAGAATAATAATCAGGGTGGCCGGTTGGAGTGTTTACGGCCTTCCTTTCTGAGATTTAGTCTGTCGCAAAATACGATATCATAAGCTACTGCTATGCTATCTTTGAGTCAAATCTTGAACCCTTCTTTTTCTCTGACGATTGTCCTTAGCAGTGTACCGTAGTGTCCATTATAAAGGGGCTTCCTGAGTTCTGCGATTTTGACGCAAAGTATCCTCAATCTATCTTGGATATTCCAATCTATTATATTCAAGAACATACATCTAGTCTCGTATACAAACGTTCACCATACACATACTTGATAAAATATATCACTCAGCTCGGTTGACTAGCATATATATAAAAAATGCCGACAACAACAACAACAACAACAACAGCAGCAGAAGACATCTTCCCCAAAATCGAAGCCCTCTTCGAACGACACATCCACCAAAAACCATCCCGCATAACAACCCCCCGTACCTCGGGCCTCTTCAACCTCCTCTACCTCATAACCCTCCCCCAGGCTCCACCGGGCTTTTCATCCACCGACTTCTTCCTCAGACTATCCCACCCTTTCCACCCATCCATCAAAACCCGCAACGAGGTAGGCTGGCTGCAATACATCCACCACCACGCACCCCCATCACTCAGCCTCAAAGTTCCCAAACTCCTCTTCTACAGTTCCACCACAACAGAACTAGGATACGAATACACCGTCGTCGAAAAACTCCCCGGCGAAACACTCTGCGACATCTGGGAAGAAACCGAACCCAACGCCCTCGTCTCAGCCGTCGTAGACGCCGTTCAGGAAATACGAAACTTCACGTCAAAACTACCAGGAAGATGGTTCGGTGGGTTCACACCGGAATTCAAACCCGGTCCGTACGTGGAATATACACTCTACCCTACCGACCACCTTGAGAAACACTGGTCCGCGTATCCCGATGAAACATACGAGACGTTGAATCTCGTAAAACCATACGATACTCTCACCGAGTATTGGAAGGCTAGGATAGAGAGGGATATCAGAATCGTTGAGAAACACGATGCTTGTGCTCCTTTACGTTCTAAATTCCTTCAGATGTTGAAGGCGTTACCGGATATTCCCGAGTTAGTGGGTAAAGCCGAGCCGTTTCTGACGCATCGAGATCTAATTTTGGGAAATTTGCTGTGGTGTCGTGAAAAGCAAGAGATTACGGGGATTTTAGACTGGGAGTTCGCTGGGATGTATACGTTATCGGACTGGAGTCCCGGGAACACACTGTGGACGACTACACCGCAGAAGAATAAGGATGGGAAGGTGACGCAAGAGTTGCTGTTTGATTTGTTTGAGAAGGAGTTGGAGAGGAGGGGTATGCATGATGACGATCCGATTTTTAAGGAGGGGACTCGGGAACATCACTATGCTAGAGTTGTTAGTTTGTCGTATTGGATTGTGAGGAAACATGTGGAGCAAGAGGAACTTGAAGAGACTGGGAGAGTGGCAACATGGTTGGACAAATTTTATGAGCATACTAAGATACTGGCCCTGCCAGTGAATGATAGCTAGGTGGCCCTGTGGATTAAACAGGATAGAATAGAATAAATATACATTTGGTATTGAGATAAGGAAATGATTACAACCACCGTCGTCGTTTTCCGTAACCGTATCCATAGTAGTGGTGATATGTAGAAGTATCTAATTAAAATATTTGTAAGTGGGTTGGCCAATTGTTTAGTTAAAGAAAGAAGTGGGTACTTACCTCGATATGTAGACATCCCCATCTCTGCACCAACATTAAGAAACCCTTCTCTCCCCACTTGAGCCTCCTTGACAATCTTTCCATAATCCCCTTCGTTGGCAGGTATGTTCTCCCAGGGTGTGCGACTATATACATATATTAATTTCCAAACCCCGGACAGAAAAAAGACCAATGACTGTATTATCGACGTACCACATGACGCAAGTGACCTGAGCTCCACCCCTAGATGCTGCCCATTGACGGAAACATTCCTGGGAAATATTAATGAAATCGCTCTCCTAAAAGTCTGGCAGGCTATGATATACGTACTCCATGGATATTTGAACCACATTGTGCCGCACAGAATAGAATCTTGCTATCACTCTCTTCGAAGGGTTCGTAGCAGATCGGGCATTCATCCTGATCTAAAGGCTTGCGCTTGCGTTTATCACCAGTTGAGCCGCCCTCGGTGTCCACAGGAATGGGCGAGTTTTCAAATATCTCTTTGATTTCCTGGATAGATCTATATTAGGATGACTAACTTGGGATATAGCTCCGATCTTGCATTAGAAACTTACAGAATTTAAAAGAGCCATTTGATATGTGAGATTATATCTTGCACGAACAACCTTGAGCATCACGAATAGTATATGCTTGCAAGTTCCGTTCTTTTTACCATCCGGACAATTGCATGTTGGGATGTTTTGGAGTGTGACGGTATAAAGATTACCCGTTGAACCAGCGACTGTGAACACCTCTCTAAGATTTTCTTCATCCCTCTCACGTCCGAGACAGTACATCCGCTGCATTCGCACACGAGCCATCCGCATCTCGACGGTCTGCGGGCATTTTGGTCTGAATTTTCTCAGGCGAGGTGGTTCCGGCGTCTCTTTGGTATCTTCATCTTCAGCTTGGTCAGCTGTTAGAATCTCGCTGGGAGCCGGAGCAAGTACTGGTTCCGATTCTAGTTCTAGCGGTTCCGGTCCCAGCACTTCTGCCTTTCTCTTTCTCCCTCTTCTGGCGGTGGGCATGGATTTATTCTTGGTCTTGGCGGGGGATTTTGGTTTTGGAGGCGATGCGCTTCGCTTGGATATCCTGGTGGATCTCCTGAGTGGTGTTGGCGGTGTTCCTACAGCTTGCGCTTGCTGCCGCTCTGTTTTTTTGGTGCGCATTTTAGCAATTTGTTTGCAACGTTTGGGTACGGCGGATAGTTCTGTTAAGCTTTGTGGGATGAGATGAAAAAGTAACTTCAAGGCTTACACCGCGATACCTTTGAGCTTTTATCTTTTCTGTTCAGATCCGTGGGTGATGAAATTGCACACTTTCCAGCCACGCGTGGTCACGATGGAAATGAGGGAACGCGAGTCACCGCTCGGCTCAGTGACTCTGTCGCCCAAAGTCGTCACACTCACTCTCGATCACCCAAGCGCAAGCTAATAAGGCGCATCGCAAGGTCGCCCGAAACAACAATGCAACAGCTCTCAACACAAGAAAGCAGCCGGTTTGCGTGAGTCACTCTCCTTCCGACCCGACGGCCTTTCATCATACGAGAGCAATATTTCTCTCTCTTCTGAATTGATGCCTCATTCGTACTGAATACAAGCGACTTATCAGTCGCAGTACTAACGCTATCTTGAGCGAGGAGGCTTGGACGACTAAATATAACAACTACAGACCTTGGCAGCTTGGAGGTGAATTATATTATGTCGCTTGCCGGCTCGCCGGGTGGTAGGTAGGTCTGAAGTTAACGTTCGCAGCCGCAAATCTGCTCAGTTTACACACAAGCATCGACGCGATTCAAAAAGTTAAAATAATCAGGTGAAAGGTTTTGTAAATAGATCGAGATTTAATGGAGGGATGAAGCCGGGAATTGATTAGGTCTTTAAATTAGATGATATCGATGCAATGTAAAGATTGAAATTTGCAGAATCGATTAATTAATTGGTAGCCATCGGAAAAAGTCGTCAATTGGTTACGAGACTGCGGACGATGGTCCTTTTCAATTAGACAAATATTATTTGTTGTAAAACTCAATGTTATAATCACTTACCCTCTACATATTATTATGTTTTATTAATTAAATATATTAGACATGATTATTATTATTCAGAGACTGTGGGAATATTCACTCAAATTTACAGTAAATCTGTCGCACATCTTAATTGTCTTCGGGAAGCACTTAATTAAGCATGTCTCTATCAGTCTCGGCACAGCTGGCGAGCTGGTTTGCGAGACAAAAAGTCGCCTTAAATAGGTTGCGCACGTTGCCAGCCTGATCACACCGATTGTCACTCCGATCAGGGAAAATCATAGTCTTGTATTGGGAAAATCATTACTTAAGCAAATATTTGTTGGTATATAAACCCTCCACCAAACAGTTTTCGACCTAATCAATTCGATTTTAATAACTTCAAACCGCCGCCACCAAGGCCTTCCACCACCAGATACCACAAATACTTCTGACTCAAGCCGAAGATATTCGGAAAACTTAAACAAAGCGGCGGATAATTATCGCTAGACTGTAACTAGCATCCTCCTAGAGATAGAGGAATGACTAAGTTTAAGGTGGCTGCTTCTCAGCCGCCTAGCACGATACACACGGCACCATCGCAATCCGGCAAAGACAATATCAAAGCATTCGAATTTCGGTTCACGCGCAATCGTCTTTCGGAAGGGGAAGACCATTCGAGATGTAGCTATACTGAAAATCTCGACAAGATGAGAATAAATTATTCGGAATCCGACCCGACTGTCTTTGAAAGAGTACTAAACCAAGGAGTGATTGAATGGATAGCTAGTGATATCGATGCATTTTATGAGCCGCTGTCATCAACTTTGGTTTATAAGCATCACCTTTTTCAAGTCCCTAGCATGAACATCCCGCTTGGAGAGCACGCAGTCTGGTTTTCCGTTTACAAGAAACCAGAAACCTTTTCAATAATAAGCCGAATAGACTGGGCAATTTCAGTTGCGCTCGTCCCGGGATCTTGTCCTCTGCTGTATATAGAGGATTTGGAACGTGGCCGCTATAACGATAATGCCTGGAAATGCTTTAAATCGTGGCTGAGCGATTGGGTCATTAAGGGCACCGAAAGGCCTATAACAGTATCGAGACACAGAAGCTGAGAGATGACAGAGTACCATGAATCATTTTGTCACAATACTTCAATCCTAAGCATTGAAGAGAACTGAGCACTACTTGCGTGACAAAAATTACAATTGCAGTTCTCATGCGAATATATTGCATTCTAGCAGATGGGTATCTTTATTTCAAATAAATGTGAGCACCTGATATTATGTAACCTGAGCAATCTGTTTAGATTATAAACACTTAAAAAGCTAATAAGACTTTAAAAACTGGAGAGGGTTGTAAAGTGTGTAAATCAAATCTGCCATATATCACCATTATGCCTTCATTATCTGGTTCCTCGGGATATTTAATTCTAACTATAAGATGTAGCATGTAGTAGTAATAAAGCACAAGATTAAACTTGATACGTGCATATTCGAGCATGAAGCTATCAGTTAGTGGCATGCCC
>LDDX01000033.1:725927-900978 GCA_012184315.1 Arthrobotrys entomopaga
ATATTTTACTGAAGCGGACGATCCATCCGCCAGCACATCAATGAACTGACACAATATACTCAACCATATATCAAGTAATATAGAATTAGAATAACATTACATTTGATTTTGAATTTTGGAAAATAGAACCAGTATTTAGACGACGGCTCTAGAAAATTACCTTTCCTCCATACCCGCCATCTCAAAGCTCTTCTGATTTTGCCGATAAATCGATAACTGTCAATAAGCTTCTCATTACCGTCGCAATATAAAAGTCCCAAAAAGTAGTAAGATTCCTAAATTATTAATAAACATGAGCAAGCATTGTGTATAAGAATTCGATTAATTAAGTGATTCTGTAGGTCCACAATGCGCCCTATACATGCTCACGAAGTTGAAGACCGTATGGCCAAGAAACGGCAGAAATATAACAAGAAGGAGGCGCGCTCATGGAATCGGTTGAAGCTAAGTGGAGCCCTAGTAATGTTCGGGGCTTTACTTTTGGCGCTCCCAACGCCCACAGGCTGGTGCACAGCATCTCCGCTGGATTTGAATGCTGGCATGATCCCCACAACCGTGACGGAAACCGTTGTTTCCACAGCTACCCCTACTACCACCACTATAATTCAAAACACGGTAGTTACCGTCACGAGCACGCGGACAATCATACAAACCGTTACAGTCACGCTGCCCCGCCACGAGACCACGCTGCCCCAACAATGTGAAAACTCGGGGCCCAATGTTTTGTTCAAACGGCACCTGGATATGACAACGCGAACGCAAAAGCCTATAAAGGCAGATTTAGAGCCTAGTTGCCAGATATTACGAATTTTGGGCTGTGTTTTCCTTGCGGTTGCGTTGTTGGGTTTTTTATACGACTGGTTTAAGATGAGAGGGGTGGAGTATACGATGCGTGCTCTAGATATAACGGTAAGCTAATTATTTTGTAATACATGTCAAATTTTAAATCAGCGCTAATATAAAATTGAATTAAAATAGTATGAGTTGTATCGCACTACAAACCCTGGAGCAAGACCTGAGGATATTGTTCGGGTGTCTCATGATCTGAGAAAGGCTTTGGATATATAAAAGTTGAGATTCTCAAGTAGAGTTAAAGATTTCTTTCTGGGGAGGGAGGCTTTAAAATTTTTTAAAATTTTTTTTTTTTTTTGGGCTGGGGGGGAGGGGGGTGTTTTTTTTTGGCTAGAGGTTTGGGAGGTCTAGCTTAATACCTAAATTCAAAGGAATGGTTTTCTCTAGCCTTTTTAAAAACTTTTTTTTTTTTGGTTCACCGAAACGTCATCTGTACGGCAGTACATACACTCATTTATGGGACTTTTCTTTAGTTCCTCGATATTCAAGATGCGTTTCAAGCTTGCTACCGTGGTGGTTATTCTTATCAGCACTCAGGAAAGAGCCGCACATGTTAGGTTTATAATTAATCTTATGGAAACAAGAACCCAGCTATCAAAGGCAGGGCGATTGGCCATTTGGATCAGTTCCCCTCGAAATCTTACAGAGCTGCTCAATATCCAGGGCAATGGGATGTTGCTGTTTTCAGTGACCCGACTGTCCCATCATGCATAGGAACTATCAATGGTTCCAGAAAGTTAACCTGCGATTCCTGCTGCAGGTTATCTTCAAACAAAAGTATTGACAGCAAGGCAAGCAGAACAGGGTGAGTTTATAATTATATTTCAGAATCATCAATCAAGGCCAGTCTAACAGCGCGGGATTTAAATTAGGATTGATGGCAGCGGCTACTCCGGTAGTATGGGTAGAAATTGCTACTTATCAGGTAAACGATGACGGCGGTGGAGCCTGGTATCGAGGCTAACGGCGGTGGCCCTTTCAGGTAAGAGACGTGAGACTTGCATGCAATGTGTTTAGGATACACTTGATATGAATAACTTACATTATACTAATACAATAAAAATCACTCAGATGCCGCATAGACGAGACTGGTACCGGTGCTCATTTTGGAACTTGGATAAAACCCCGTCAAAAACTCTCCCGGCTAACAAAAATGGTATTCCGTGAACAGTGCAACCAACGGGAAGACCTCTGTCATAAGAGTAAACATTCCAAAGAATGTACAATGCCGCGGTGCATATGGTAAATACAAGGGTGTCTGCATCTCAAGATGTGAGAATTTTGCAAAAAACGGGCCCTTTGGCGGCTGTTTTCCGTTCAATATTGTCTATCCTGCTCCTAAGCCCAAGCCAATCACACCTGCGGTTACACCAGTCAAAACTCCTCTGCTAATTGCAACGGATTAGTGACACAAACAAGCATCTTACTATATTAGGCTTCTAGCCGTTAGGGGGGGGAAACTTATAATATTGAAAAAAAGTTCTTTTTACCACGTTATTCTAAATAACTTTGCTGAATTGTCGGGAATTTTCACTACGTACTACTCTAGAAGAAGAAGGATATCTGAAGAATCTACTTTTCACTAACAAATATAGGGATATTATCCTTGATTTAGGCTGGAGAAGCGTCCCTGATTAGGATATTTTAACAGCTTCGATACCAGGCACTAAACTACTAGACTGGGCTGCTAGGCGTCTTGTTATAGCATAGTATGGCATAGCGGGCTAGGCCACTTTATTTACAAATTTCGTAATAATCTCAGCTCAGGCCGTGCGTATGTTGGTTATATATATATATATATATTACATCAGGCCGGCAACTTGCAGAGGCAACTTGCATGATGAATATCTACATCCATACTGAAAAACAGACAGCGAAAGGTCGATAAGCATACCTATATATATATTCTGGGAAATACTTAAGCTGCTCAGTCTCGACAACCTAAGCTACCATATTAATTAGTCTCGTAAACGCATATCAACACCATATGGCCATCAGGTACCTTGGTGGTGTATCACACACCTTCGAGTCCGCTTGAAATCGAGACCAGGTATATCAGAATACATGATTCCCGCACAAAAAGATATCCCCCACAATATCTTTGTCTTATGAACAGTTTCGCGGGGAAGTGGAAAAGCTCGTCATCAAACAAGTGCGATTTGGTTACTTGTAAACACCTCAGACTTGTTACGTAATTACATAGTATAGTTGAGCTTTTCTCTAAAGTAAAATCGGAATCTCGTCGCGTGGTATTTTCCAATCAGAGTTGAAAATGTTTCAGACGCTGATGTGGAGAAACTTATTGGTCTTGATTTAGAGTTATTTTTTGTGAGGTTTCATATAAGATCTCGGTTGAGTTCTGAGCCGGTCCTAGCCTCAATTTTAGAAGATCGCACAGCCTCACTTTCCTAACAGATATATGGTATTAGCTTCAGGAACAATAGAAATGTGGGAATATAGCTTCTATTGAAACCCGTCATGTTTTGAAGCGACAGGTGATATTTTGCTTGAATATGAATACACAAACTAGTTGGTTTCCGATCGCAAGAGTGCTACAATAGTTACTTAATCCCGACGAATGTGAATGTTCGGGCTGTGTCTAACTTTACACGGTCCTTTCAATATAATATTAATCACATATCAAACATGTTAACAGAACGTATATATCGACGTTTCACGTAATTGCCAAAAAAACTAAAAATATACATATCTTGGGCCCGCTCGAATGGAATATGGATATGAACATATCGATTGGCTCATTCCATAGCCGGATCTTGACAGAAAACGAGGAGAGGTTGAAAGGTGGAATGTGCAGTAGTTGGATCCGGACCCACCGCCGAAAAGGGAGACTGGCGCGAGAGATCTGATTGGCTTCCTTGGCGATAGAGAGGCCAATTTCATTTCCGACGACTGCGCGGGTGCTCTGCTCTCCTGAATCGACTTCACGAGGGAACTAAGGACTTAGTTACTTAGCTGCGAGCTTTGTCTGCAAGTCTTACGTGGTCTGGATTTCTTGTCATCATTTTATTATCACCAGACGTCGTTCTTTATCTCGTTCGTTCTGACGTATAATATATCATCGTTTGCTCCGCTCCCTTTTGCTACCTACCTCTACTTCCTTCACTATTGCCGCTATTTTATAATTTAATGTAATGATAATATCGCCGCCATCGCCGCCATCTTCTTCATCATCTTCATCTTCATCATCTTCATCATCTTCATCTTCTCATCCACCATCGTTAACGTTGAGCACCTTCCCCTTTCACGACGACGGGGGGATCTTCCTAAATAACACCAAAATTCGACTCGCAGCGGATCGCAACAAATCTCCGGCCGCCTCCTTTTCCTTCGATCGGTCTTTTCCTCGCTTTCAGAGTCCTCGTTCTGATACACTGCCTTTCTCTCGACCCCTTCCATTCTACCCGTCTAGCGCCACTCCTTTTTAAGTTGGAGTTACGAGTTCTTTTGGGGAGGAGGAGGAGCTAGTTTATGGCGTGTTGTGTCTGTTGCCTCCAATCGCGTTCCATTCGATTCGGTTACATAGCAGGGACGACAAGCGGGCGACATCTTCTCCTGAGCTGAGATACTGTCAATTCAACAACCATCGTTCGCAAAAAGGAGCATCTAACTACATCCAAGAACGAAGGACAAACTCGTCAACGATATCAACCTCGCCCTTTGGCGGCGAGATAACACCACACAAACGGCAATGTCACCCCTGGCAAAGCTGGCTGGCTTTGCCCGGCTCCCTCTCTATTTTGTTCACATCCTACGATCGATAACCCTCTTCATCATCTACTCTCTCACATCCCTGGTCTCGTATTGGGTGCTCTGCGTGAAGAGCTGGTGGCGGGACACCGTCCGGGGAGGCGTCAGGCGCCAGATCAGTCTCACAAATCTCTTACGGTTAATATGGTTTGGAGTAGTATATTGGGGCGAGCTTGCGATTTTCAAAGATTCAATAGCTAGGTGTAATTGGAGCAATTGGGAAAGATGGGTAGGATGGATCTATTTCTTCTTGCATTTACCGGATTGGATAAGCTAACTAATGTTAAACCCCCCATACATATAGCCCGAAGGTGCTACCCCAGAACATGCCGTCCTGATCGCGGATCCCCAGCTCGTCGACCCTCACACTTATGTTCGCTCGAAACCATTCATGGCGGCGACAATGTACTATATTGACCGATACCTCTCTCGCGCTTATCAAGACATCCTTACAGGATTGAACCCATCAGCTGTATTATTCCTCGGGGATCTGTTCGACGGTGGAAGAGAATGGAACACTTCACTTAACATTGAAGCACCTGGTGGCTACGGCAGAGGGGAGAAGGCACATATGAACGACGCGTATTGGCATCAGGAGTACGAACGGTTCCAGCGGATATTCCCCAACGAACCGGGCGTTTTGACGATAAAATCATTACCCGGAAACCACGACTTGGGATTCGGTAAGGGCATCAAACCTGAGGTTTACGAGCGATTCAGAACATACTTCGGAGAAACGAATTCGGTGTGGGAGATTGGGAATCACTCGTTCGTGCTCGTGGACTCGGTATCTTTGTCCGACGACCGACAGAGCGCCGAGGGGTGGAGGGTCGGTGGGAAAGCAAAGCAGTGGCTTGACGAATACGGAAAGGGAATGCATCAGCCGATGCCCAGAACAACGACCCCAAGAAAGCTCATGTCGCAGGACATCCAGCTTGCCAGCCAGAAAGATCCTTCGGAGGGACAAGTGCCACCGCAGCAAAACATGTTTGATAGAAGGCTGCCGTCGATACTGCTAACTCACGTTCCACTTTATAGAGGCCCGAACACGCCTTGTGGACCGCTTCGAGAATCAAAGCTGCACGGCGGCGGTATCCCATTCCGCGCCGGATACCAGTACTCCAACGTTCTCTCCCACGATCTGAGCCGCGACCTTCTCCAAAAGGTCTCGCCAACTTGGGTCTTCTCCGGTGACGACCACGACTACTGCGTCCACCAACACGCCGGCGTCGGCGATCCAGGCAACGGTCAACGAACCGGAAGATGGGGCCTGATCAAAGAAATCACCGTGAAATCGATAAGTTGGTGCATGGGTATACGCAAACCAGGGGTTCTCCTCATCAGTCTCTACAACCCCGACCAAAAAGACTACCCCCACGAAGAGCTCGTCCAGAACTTTGAACGCAACCAGAGACTCCAACAACATCATAAACTCAACCCGGCCAGTGAATACGGCATAAACGCTCAGACCCACCTCTGCCTCCTCCCCGATCAACTGGGGACCTTCATCCTCTACGCCGGCCTCTTCGCATGGACGCTGATAATCGTGTCCATCAAAGTCCAACGGCTGGGCACATCATCATACTACCACTCACGCTCATCCTCATCCTCATCATCATCATCATTCTCATCAAAAGGTAAATTATCCTCCGGCAACAACCCTTCCCTCTTCATCTCCACAGAAAAGGCGAATTTTAACGCCAAGAAACAAGAACCTCTCTTACCCCTAGCCACGCCGACGCCGACGACGGCCACCTTTGCGTACCACCAGCACACGCTCATACCCGCCGTCAACGGCACCACGACAAGCACCCTCGCCACACCCACCTTTTCGACGCAGAAGCCTCGTCCCGCTGCTGCCGCCGCTCACACTCACGCCTCCGGTTCGGGCACCATCTCGCCTGTATCCCGAAGTTCGAGTCCCAGATTAGGCGGCGGCGGGTATGGTTATTACAGTGGGAAGCACGAGATGGAAATGGGGTCGGGTCAGGTATCCCCGATAACATCAGACCGAGACGACGAAAGATACAAGTATAAAAAAGAAGCAGGGCTCGTCGATGCCGCGGCGATATCGGGAGTGATGAACCAATGGATCTCACAGACGGGTGCGGGGGATGCCGTGGAGAAGAGAAGAGAGGAAGCGAAAAAGTGGCTGGATGAGAGGAGCTTTGAGTTGCAAAAGGTGATGCAGTCGAATGCGATTGGGAGACAGGTCGTACGGGGTTGGAGGAACGGGAAGGTGAGGGTTGGGACTTCGTGGTTGGAGAGGCGGACGAGAGAGATTAGATTTGTCGCTTGGGCTGTGTTTTTGGAGGCGAGGGATGTGTCCATACCCGTGCTTTTATTCTATTTGTGGTGTTTAACAAGTTATTGAGGTGCGAGTGTATTGTTCTGCAGCGTTATATATGAGATGAGTTTCTTGGTGGCCCCCCCTTTTTTTTCTATTCCAGCGGTTGCAGTCTTCTTTTTTTTTTCTCTACTACCAAGATGGGCAAAAAGTTTTTATTTGAAAAAAAAGCATAAGGGCTTTGAGGTGTGTATAGTTGTTCAAGTATTTATAAGCTTGTGGTCAAGAAAGCCTAGCAAAGGGTCCGGAGGTTACTTTTTTTTGTTGAAGAGTATTGGATTAAGTCCAAAGTCGGTTGGGTGTAGCTCTCTCTATTCATGTTGATATATTTACCACTACTTTATTTATTCTCAACCAAAATCTTTTAAGCTGCCATTCTTCATTTCTTGTAGTAGTCCAGGATGGTAATAATGTTTCCCACTTTTAATGGTAGTAGTAGTAAGAAACGATCGGACGAGTCATCATTTGTTTTTATCTGCCGTAATCCTTCTAAACCAAAAAAAAAAAGAAAGAAAGAAACAGAAACAGAAACAGAAACCTGACCGATTGTGATAAAAGAAAAAGGACGACTCCAGTGAATCCCATCTAGTTAGTGTCTATAACACCCAAAAACACGCCCGCCCTCAATCCTTACTCAACAGACTCTTCCCCGTCATATCCTCGGGAACATCCAACCCCATAAACTCCAAAATCGTCGGCGCAACATCTCCCAACACACCAACGTCACTCTTCAACCCATACCCTTCCGGTCGATTCGTCATGATGAACGGCACGCGGTTAGTGGTATGCGAGGTCTTGGGCTGTCCTTCCTCGTTCAACATTTCCTCCGCATTACCGTGATCAGCGGTGATGAATAGCGTGTATCCGTGCTTCTTGCAAGCCTCGAAGACCGTTCCGATGGCTTGGTCGGTATGCGTGCAGGCTTCGATCGCCGCTTCCAAGACGCCCGTGTGGCCAACCATATCCGGCGGGGCAAAGTTGTTCATGAGGAATGGGTATTTCCCTTCCGCGATTTTTTCCGCCAGACGGTCTGCTACGCCGTGTGCTGACATTTTGGGCTCCAAATCGTATGTTGCGACTTTGGGTGACGGTACGAGCTCGCGGTCTTCGCCTTCGAATTGGATTTCCACACCACCGTTACTATATATAAAAAAGGTCAATCTCGTTCTTTTTTTTCTTTGGAGAGGGGGGTGGGGGGAATGAAGTGGGAAAAAAAAAAATAAACTTACAAGAAAAAGGTAACGTGAGCGTATTTCTCAGTCTCAGCGACGTGGCACTGTGGAACGCCCTTTTTGCTGAGCCATTCGGCGAGGACGTCGCCCATACGCTGAGGTGGGAAGGCAACAGGGAAGGGATAATCGGTCTTGTAGCGAGTCATGGTAGTGATGGAGATGTCCTTGGGGTAATTGAAGTCTGCTAGGGGTGAGTTATCGACACCGAGGAGCTGGGTGATCTCTCGAACACGATCAGATCGGTAGTTGAAGAAGAAGAGCGTATCGTTGTCTACCGTTTTCATTAGTATATATGCTCTTCCCTTGTTTTTACTTTTTTTCAAAAATGAGAGTACCTTTGATACGAGCCTCATCGCCGTTGACGATGATTGGCTTTAAGAACTCGTCCGTCTCCTTCTTTTCGTACCGTTCCCTGATGGTAGCGACGGGATCTTCACTCGCCTCTCCCTTGCCGTTGACCAACCCGTCAAGGGCGACGTTTAACCTCTCCCAACGTTTATCACGGTCCATAGCATAGTATCTCCCAACGACGGTTCCGAGCTTGCCGATTCCGGTCTCTTTCATATGGCTCAGCAAGCTTTCCAGATACCCGGCTCCGGACTTGGGATCGGTATCACGACCATCTCCAAACATGTGGATGTATACTTCTGGTACATTCATATCCTTGGCGACTCTGATGAGTTCGTGCAGGTGGGTTTGTTTGGAGTGGACGCCACCATCGGAGACGAGACCGAGGAGGTGGAGACGGCCGTTGCCGTTTTTGGCGTGGTTGAACGAGTTTACGATTTCTCCGGTTTTGGGAAAGTCGCCAGTTTTGATGCTGTGGTCGATTTTGACGACATCCTTTGATTTACAATATTTAGTTAGGTTATCACTGCTTTGCATTTATGGGGGTGTTATGGATGGATAATATATGGGTGGGTGTACGTTACCTGCCAGACGACTCTTCCGGCGCCAATGTTCAAGTGACCGACTTCACTGTTACCCATGAGACCTTCGGGGAGACCGACGGCGGTAGAGCTTGCGTCTAATTCGGTGAAGCCTTTCTTGTCGTCGTAGTATTTGTCCATGTTTGGGGTTTTGGCTTGACCGATGGCATCACCCGGTTGGCCTTCGCTGGTGGGAATACCCCATCCATCGATAACGACTGGTAGTAGAAAGAGTAATCAGTATTGTTTGTGCTAAGGTAGCTTGTGGTTATTTTTATAAGATGCGTACTGAGGACGGCTTTGTTTTTGACGTCAGTCATGGTTGCTCGATTGTAGGTAAGCTGGGGAGCTGCTTTTCAGTATACGTATGATTGATACGAAAAATCGGTAATATCTCTCTCTATACCGTCAATTGAACGATAAGATTTTTGGCTTGAGAGAGGTAGAAACGGAATGGAATGAAAGACGGTTGAGAAGTTGAATCTCTTTTAAAGCTGTGGTTAACTTTGGGGATTCCTCAAAATTATCCTTGTGGTTTGCATTGCAGTGCTGATTGGAGGGGCAGCCCAAACCTCATCCCACCGGAACGTCATCGTCCGATTGGGGGCAGCCCAGGTCGCCGCGCCAAAAAAACAAAAAAAGGAAAAACAACATCGCCGGGATCGGATCATTCGACACGACAGTCTTTCATCAACTCTTCAATCCGAACTAATCCAACTACACCACTCTTTTATGTAATCCCAAATGGCCCTCGTCCCCGTCATCGACCCGATCACCCCATCTTCCTCCTCCCTCTCCGCCCCGTCCCTTCCCTCCTTCCCACCCCCGGAAACCTTTGACTTCATCCCAAACACCCACGACCTCCTCCTCCGTCTCCTCCCACCAAACGCCGCCGCCGCCACCGCCCACTCACCGCCCACCCAAGTCAACCACCCACCACTCGAACCGAAAGATGTTGACGCCGAGGCCTCGAGGATACGGATAAAGATCCAAAAGGCGCGTACCATCCTTAACGATCTTCCTGATATCTCGCGATCCATCGAGCAGCAGGAGGAGGAAGTCAAGGCTTTGGAAGAGAAGATTACACGACAGAGAGAGGTATTGGGTAGGATCAGAGAGTTGAAGGTCGTGAAAGATGCCGCCGCTGGGAGATAAAAAATTGATTAATCATATATAAATAAACCCGGGGGATCTATTCACTTTTCACAACGACGATCAAGGATGTTATCGATATCTGTTGGGGATGGATATATGGTAGTTCAGTCACCGTTATGTTATGCTCATACATTTTCACTCGAGGTATGTTGAAATATATATACTTATATATCTAGTATCGATTTGGGCAGTTGATGCTAATCTAATGGTAGAAATTATAATATTTAGAAATGAATCTTTAATATTTCTTTTTATAGTAGATATAAAAAAATCTATCGCCATGATTTTTTGGTCTGTTGAATACACTTTTTTGTTGCAAGTATTTCTTTCCCTTTCCTGGAATATCCCCTTCTCCCGTATAACACCAATTCTCTCTCCTGTCCCCCCCTTTTATCTTTCTGGGTTCAGAAGAAAAAAAGTAATACCCAGAAAAGAGATTCGAATAATAATAATAATAATATATTATAAAAAAAACGCATGTGTGTTGAAACCCGCAAAATTCTCAAATGCACCCAAGAAGTAGACAAAATAATAATAATAATATAAGAAAGGATATGGCTTAACCCGTTCACTCTTGATACCAATATCGACATCCGAGAGTTGGTTTTTGTTGAACAGTTTTTTTTTTTTTAATTTAAACTGGGAGAGGGAAGGTAGAAGCCCAGTCGATCACTTCTTGCTGAATCTTCTGGATCTCCGGAACACCAGCGGCAACCTTGGCCTTAAAGTCCTTCAACTTGTTCGCTTCTTTTGGAAGCTGGCTCTGTACATTCTTGGCAATAGTGATGAGCTGGTCAATGTACCTCACCACTCTCTTAAAATCCTCCTCTCCGAATCCACGGCTGGTCATCGCCGGAGCACCGATACGGATACCGCAGGGTGTGAGCGCCGATTTATCACCGGGGATAGAGTTCTTGTTGCACGCAATGTTAGCAGCCTCGAGGACGGTTTCGATACGTGCGCCGTCGAGTCCCTTGGGGCGAAGATCGAGGAGGACCATGTGGCTGTCGGTTCCACCGGAGACGAGAGTGTAGCCTAGCTCTTTGAATTCTTCCTCGCAAGCTTTGGCGTTCTTGATCACTTGTTGTTGGTATTGCTTGAACTCTGGGGTGAACGTCTGACCGAGGGCGACGGAGAGGGCGGTGATGGTGTGGTTGTGAGGACCACCTTGGTGACCTGGGAAGACGCTATATACAATTTGTTAGCTCAAGGCTTATATGATGGTGGTAGAATGATTTGAACCCGTACCTAAAGTTGATGGCATCTTCGAGCTCGTAGAGGGTTTCCTTGCCCTTGGCGTCAACGGATCGTACACCCTTGCGGTAAAAGATCATGGCACCACGGGGACCTCGCAAGCTCTTGTGCGTGGTGGTGGTCACGACATCGGCATACTCGAACGGCGAGGGGATGACGCCAGCGGCGATCAAGCCGGAGATGTGGGCCATATCAACGACGAGGTATGCGCCAACCGAGTCGGCAATCTTGCGCATTCTAGCGTAGTCGATAAGACGGCAGTAGGCGCTTGTTCCTGCGACGAGGATCTTGGGCCTGTACAATGCCGCCGTCTTTTCCAGCATATCATAGTCGATGATGCCGGTGTTGATGTCGACTCTGTATGGCATGGTCTCAAAGTATGTCGACACAGCAGAGATTCTGATAAATCAATTTAGCAACAAAAACCCATTTGTCACAGACCAAAATTACTATTATAGGGTGTAGAGAATGTACTTTTTTGCGGGAATTTGATATCCATGGCTCAAATGTCCACCGTGAGGTAAATCCAACCCCATCAATCGGTCATGCGGCTTCATGAGAGCCTGGTAAACTTGCAAGTTGGCAGGACTGCCGGAAAGAGTCTGAACGTTGACACCCCATTTTGCAGGATCGCAATTGAAGGCTTGAAGAGCACGTTTCTGGCAGAGTCTCTCGATGCTATCAATGTGCTGATTGCCACCGTAGTATCTGGCTCCCGGGTAACCCTCGGAGTACTTGTTGGACATGGGCGAGCCTAAGGCATCAAAAACTGAACGGGAAGTGATGTTTTCGGAGGCGATGAGGAGGATGGATTCTCTTTGACGTTTGATTTCGAGATCCATGATCTCAGCGACCTCGGGGTCGAGGTCCCGGAGGGGTTTCTCCAGGAGCTGTTTTTTTTAAAGCAGAGTCATGTCAGTATCATGTGTATAAAAAAGTTGATAGCTATCGATAGCTGCGTAGAGGGGGGTACGTAAGTGGATCTATAGACATACCTCTTTGTGAGCTTCTGACAATGCGTATGTCGACATTTTGTATGATGAATTAATTTTACAAGCTATTATTGACTTGATGAATTTAGAGACGATGGATTGGTTGAGGAACGTTGTAGTCCAGAAGAGAAAGTTTTCGTCCCAATCAATAACTTAATTTTTTTCTCTCAAGTGGAAGCGGTGGCGGGGCGGGTAAAGTAAAAAAATTTTTGAGAAATCGGAGGGCCGATGCACGCAGCCAAAGCTGGGAGACTAGACTAGACTAATAGACCCCACCAAGCTCAACCGACCAGCGGACCCACGGGCGACAAGACGTGCCTGCAGCTGGACCAAACCCCGATTGGAATGGACTGGAATGGGAGCTCTCTCTCTCTCCGCGATACAAGCTATCGATAAACTCATCCTTGTTCCTTGCCTAGGAGCCATGCAATGTTGGATTCATCACATTCCAACACCAAACCTGCCTCTTGCATTCAGTGATATTCAGTGTGCATGTGGATGCATTAGAATTATAATATTAGAATCGTAATTAATTAGAAAACAGTACTCCGACCTGATACCTACACCCTAACACAAATTTACCGATTGGATTATATTCAAAATTGTTTCCGACATGTTCTAATTAAGAATGCTGAACTGGTCAATTGTTTCTCTGGTAGCATACAACCGGTAACACTGAGTAACGTCACGTAACTTTCTCGAATACAAGAAGATTTAAATATGTGCAGCTGCACCGTTCGCGTTCTCACGAATAAAAAGAAAATTGCGGTCGCGGGAATAATATTGGAGACAGCTGGGAGTTACACCAAAATCGAAGATGCATAGAGAAGAATCCCCAGCCTATAATTTTCGGTATCCCAAGGCCGGTTTGGAGTCGAGACCCAATATGATATCCCTTGATTCTACTATGCTTCGAGGGCCCATGTACAACAATCAAATTTATATTCGCATGCTATGGATTGGGTTTAAATTAAATTAGTATAAATATACCCTCTCAATCGCCGTTCTTTTGGCAGGCACTCTTACTAAATTTATAGGCCAGCACATCAATCTATAATAACATAACAATTTAATTCATATAAGTCTCACGTCAAGATGTTTTCACTTAAAACAATCTCCCTCTCCCTCCGTCCTTTGGATCCTCTGTTGAAGACATTCCATGGAAACCCAACACCCGTCGGTAAGTGCGATCTTAGGGACAATATGATGCTCAAGACTTTCTCTTCTATCTTGTTCCTCCAAATCAGAGCTCGGCCTGCTCTAGAAGAGATCAGGTAACCATATTTATCAACTTTTTCAAAATTTTCAACCGTGCAAGTCCAAGTAACTCACTCCTGGTAATAAACAGGTATGCCGTCAGCTATTGGATAAAGCTAGCTATCAATCACCCCTTGCATCGACCAGGTTTCAAGACCCCTTCCCGCTCAATTGTTAGGATGCGGTTACGTTTGACGATATAAACGCCGCCTTGAAATAGCCTCGAATCCAGGCGCTCGAAGCAGGAGCCTTAGAACCACTCTACGAGGAATACGACGCATGCTCACAGCAGTCGACGTGCAGACTTGTCTCGCCGGATCGACGGTTAATGGTTACCGGCAAACTTAATGCCAACCTGAATACAGATACTAAAATACATAACATCATCTGGTCTCGAGTTCCAGACCCATAAAGTCCATCATCCATGCTTTCTCTGTAAGAACCTTCCCCCATCAAATCTCTATAGAACTATTGGAAGTGTGGACAAATATGCTAAGTTTAAAACTCGGTATACCATTATCTCGAGTACTCAAATGCGACGTATAAAGTGGCGATAAGTCGGGACGAGACGTCATATCGAAAATTTATGCTTGATTTCACGACTCCCATCATTTGATGCATATTCGTAACCGGTGTAAAAGATGATATCAGGAATAAAATTCAGGCTTTGGACTTGCCGTGGAAGTCGAAGGGTCTTGTCGGGTTTATTGGATCGAGTCGGCGTGTTCTGCTGTGACGATTAGATGTCGGTCACAGAGGCTGAATGTTTGATACATTGTAGCACTCATGACCATAGACCTTTAGATCGACGGCCGATCAACTGAGCGTGTTGATTTGACTTCAACTCCCACTCTTACTCATCATGTTAAAAACACAGAACAAAAACCACCTCAAAATCGGATTCTTTCGTCTTTCCCTTCAATCCAGACGAATTCTAGCGGATCTGACGATAAAAAAGCGAAAAAAAGAAAAATGTCGTCAGCGACAGGATTCGAACCTGTGCGGGCGAACCCATTTGATGTCCAATTCAAGTTAATTCGAGTCAAACGCCTTAACCACTCGGCCACGCTGACAATTAGGAGATGTCGAGGTGTTGGGAGGGGAAGGGGGTATATAAGATTTGTGACTGATTGAGAGGAGGGTGGAATATAAAGATGGAGATAACTGCCGCGTATAAAGTCCTATTCGAATTCTAATCCCTCAAAATCCAAAGAACTAGTTGTGGTGTAACAGATTTAATTTGTGCAACTTATTGCTTATGATCTTGGTATACCAAAGGGGAACCAAATCGGAGTAGCCAGGTATGGTATCTCAATGCTAGGGAGAATAGCGTTTATGCGCCGTGATATAGCGGAATCCTAACAATCATTATGTTAAACTTGTCACCTTTATATGATGTATAACTTCTAGTTAACAACCCCTGCTCGGCACTTTGAAAACATTTATATATCAACCCGTGAGGAATACAACAGAACATATAGGAACTACTTAAGCACTTAGATATAGAGCATCTCGTTTATTCGAAATTTTTCAATACGTCAGTTTGATTGAGGGGCTGTTTAAAAGCTCCGGGATTGATACGCGTAACGTATCAAAAAGGCAAACGCCGTAGATCCGAAAGCCGCCCAGCCACAAGGCCTTGCCTTCCAAGCTGCTTGGACGCACTCGATTCGCTTTAAACGCCTCGACTTGAGCTGCACACTGACAACGGAACTCAATCTTGTAAACCTTCTTCTTCTCTTCTTCTCTATCCTGCAAGGAATAGAAGATACAATGTCCTTTCTTCGACACAAGACCGGCGGGGGTGCCGATATCAACTTGTCCGGCAATATCTCCGCTGATGAGATAATGTTCGATGACGTAAGTCGGCACTATATGCACGGTTCTATCGACCAGCCGGGGGGGACCTAATCTGAAGCTAGCTAACCGCCATCTTCACTTCCCTTAGATCAAAAGATACGGCTTCAGCGGTCAAATCCTCGGCCTGGCTTATGATCCGGTGCAATCTCTCATCGCGGTCGGCACGGGTCCGACTGCCAACTCTCCCAGCCATGTATACGTTTTCGGAGCCGGCAGGGTTACCGTCACCTACGAGCTACCGTCAAAAGGTGCAGTGAAGCATCTCAAATTGTACGACAACAGGTTAGTTGTCGTCGATACCAAGAACGAGCTTCACCATTTCGATTTGATCACCCATGCGAGAGCGAACTCCTGGTCACCTCCGGGCGCGATTACAGCTGTTCTATCCGACCCGGCCTCGGATTTCATCTTTATAGGACTGCAGAACGGAGAGGTGGTAGCTTTCGATCTCGATCGGGATCGTGTTGCACCGTTTAGCGTTCCTAATATATGGCGACAGAACAATCCGACAGTAATATCGGCCCCTGTTGTTTCTCTGGCTTTACATCCCCGAGATCTAGGTACTCTCTTGATCGGATATTCCGAAGGTGCCGTAGTGTATTCCATCAAACAAGCAAAGGCGGTCTCTACAATTCATTTGGAGATTCCAATCGGCGCACCTGGCGCGGACGTGGATCCTTTGATCATTCAGACCGTCCGACATCCAAAGCTCACAAATGCAATTTTCAGTCCGAATGGGAATTTTATCCTAACCACCCACCAGGACGGGTGTATAGCATTTTTCAGTACTAGCGATGGCAGGTTCTTGACGGCACGAACGGTACAGGATGGTGATATCCACCTTCCCGTACCTCCATCGGTTGTAGATGAACTTACCACGAAGAATCCGATATACAAGGTCGCATGGTGTTGCACCAAGAATATTGACGAAACTACACTGTTAATCGCCGGTGGGAACAACTCCAACATGCCCGCCAAAGGAATATCGCTCATCGAGTTTGGTCCTTCCCCGAATTTCAAAACCTCCCAGTGGAAGCAAATCGTGGATCACCTTTCAGCACCGAAGCGTCAAAGGTTTTTGCCGGTTCTCAAAACTACCGACGTGGTTGACTTTTGTCTCATACCTCGAACTTCGCCTTACTTTGCCGGCGGGCACGATGTAGCTGCCGCCATTTTACTATTCTCAGATGGTGATATTGCGACTATGCGATTACCGGACGGTTCTCCCATCTCACCGGCGAGCATGATGCATGTAAATTTGAATCTGATCCAACCGAGACCTTTACATCTGGACATGTTCAAGATTAACAGGGCAAGATGGCTCATCATGCATGTAACTCGGGATAAACCGGAGCCGTTCTTCAAGGGTGGCGTGGAGGCAAAACATATGAGCCATAGAAACCTGGATAGGAATATCGCATACACTATCCACCACGACGCCATAATTCGAATTTGGGATGTTGGTCACAACGACGAAATCGATCAGAAAGACGCTATCGAAGTTGATGTCTCAGCTATCGTTACGAAACCAAATATCAGAATCACTGCGGTCTCCGCTTCCACTGCTACCGGTGAGACGGCGGTTGGTCTGGAGTCCGGTGAAGTTGTGATGTATAGATGGTGTAAAAATAAGAACTACCATTCCCTTGGCGGCCCCACGAGCCCTCCTGGGACCCCGGGATATGGGGCTAGTGCCGCCGCGGCCAAAGCAGCCAGCGAACCACTTCGAGACATCTCGGATAAAGCTGATCCATCCGTAAGCGAGGGCCTCTTACCATCTTTTATTTATGAGAGTGGAGCTGGGGCGGTCAAGTCACTCGCCGTGAGTGATGTAGGATTCCTCGCCGTGGGATACGAGGATGGCAGTATCTCCGTCATAGATCTTAGAGTAAGTAGAGATCTGTTACTAGATGTTGATTTCGGACTAACAAGAATTCAGGGACCCACCGTGATTACCAATATTCCTCTAAACACCGTTACGAAAGATTCTTCTAGCCATGGCAAGAAGGCTGGCAAAGAGTCAAAGCGAAAGAGTATTTTCAAAAAAGGTGGCGCTGATGAAGGCCCGGAAGAACTAGATTTTGCGCAGAAAATGGCATTCTCTGTTATGACGCTTCATGGAGATGGTAATACTCTCTAACCCTAAAAAAAAAAAAAAGGATTGATAAGCTAATATGGAATTTAGAGTATTCGAGTATTTGTCTCCACATCGGAACAAGTTTGAAGAATGTTGTGACGTTCAAAATACTTCCCGATGGTGTCCATTACGCCGTTTCACCCGCTGGCGTCTATCAACTCGAGGATAATGCCATCGAGCTTATCCCAGTTAATGTTGAAACCGGAGCTTCAGCTGGTGCGACAGGTCCTGCCGTTGCAGGGTTACGAGAAGGAAGGTTCGTCAAAGGAATGCTGGTCTGCGTTATGAAATCTGGCGCTAGAATCATCACACCACCGGACCAAAAACTGAGCAGCAAGTCTTGGGATGACGTGTGCATCTCAGCTTCCGTGGTTGAAGCTGACAACAAAGGTGTCGTCTTGGCCTGTGTGATGAATACCGGCAAAATCAAGTTATTCTCACTGCCTGCTTTGAAGGATCTTGACAACTCTAGTACGGCTGGGAACCTACCACCTCAGATTGACCGCACCAGATTATCCGAATGCCGGATCTCTCGAGAAGGTTATATCACTGGTTGGACCGGATTGACAGAAATTGGCTTATTTTACATGTGGGGCATCAATAAGCCACTGTAAGCATTTGTCTTTTTTTTTCCGTATTTACTAAATATCCTAGTGCTAACGACGGCAACCAAAATTGCAGAAGGGAACAGCCAAAAGATGTCCTGTATAACCCGGAAGTACTCTTGCCACCCCGTCCAACCATCACCGGTATGCAATGGATCAGTGGCACTCAATACATTTCCAACGAGGATTTCGATAGTCTCGTAGGTGGACCCGATCGTCCGATGTCTAAGAAGCAATTGGAAGAAGCTCGGAGAGCCGCAGCTGCCGAAAACGAAGCTTCAGTAGCAGGACCCAGCGGATCGAGTGGTGCGCAAGGAGGAAGTTTGTTTGGGAACATGTCCGCGGCCTTCAACGAGAGAACGAAAAATTTGGCAAATTTTTCTGATAACATGGCGCATCTTGAGAACACTTCAAATGACTTTGCGAAGGCTACTAGCAAGTTTATAGAGAATCAGAAGAAACAGGCCGCTATGGGTTTTGTGAAGAAATTATTCTAGATGGGGGAGTTAAGTTTTTACGGTCAATGTTTCTTGATACCTCAACGGCGAGGGGCAACGTAGTAGGAATGTTCATGGTCATAAATTTGGCGTTTTTGGGAAGATGCATTATTGGGGGAGGAAGGAACAGAATGGGGACTGGGATATATTGGAATTTCAGTTGCTGTATTTACATTTGAAGCATGGTTGAAGCATGGTTGTATGGCGTTAACGCCGCTATAGCCGCATTTTCAGCATCTCAGTTCATAAGATTTGAAATTCAAACCTTTTTAACTTTGGATTCGACGTCCTTGTGTGATAATTGCGAGGACACCCTCAACTGGGTTGTTCCCAGTCCTAGATTCATGTTTTGGCCTAGACATATGAGGGTACAATTTTATTTCCCCAGAAAAGCTTCAAAGATAGCAAAACTAGAGCTTAAAGGACTTTAAAACAGCGAAATAGTATTCATTGTGTTGGCTCTTGTTGTATTGTGTGCGTATTTGGATCCTCACATATGAATAGATAGTAGGTCTATAGACCGTGACAACCTTTGGAACCGCTGCAGCGTAGCGATATACATCGCCAAACCTCCAATAAATACCCAAGCACTCGAGTACCTCGTCGTCTCTTCTTGTCTCAAATATTGTCTCCTCTCTGATGGGTCAAATACTCGGAACACCTAATTATAATACTGAAGATGACAATGACGGACTCGCATGGAGCGACTCACCAGCACCGACATCAGAAGCTACATCTGGATCTGTTTCTATAGCCGTTCAAGATTCAGATGTATCCGCACTAGACCTAACCTTTGAACCGGTCCTCTTCTTCCTCTACGGTGCTTTATCGCTACCCATGATGTTAAAGCACGTCTTGGATCTAACAGATGATGATGATGATCCTGTGGTTCTTCCGGCATCTTTACCCGGTTTTGTGATACGTATGCATGGGGTCGACCCGGTGCTTGTTCGGGATGAGTCTAGGAGCGAGAATGCAGACTCGGAAAGAAGGGTGAACGGGGTGGCGTACCTTGTTGGTAGGAGGGAGCATCAGGATATATTAGTGGCGTATGAGATGAAAGAGGGGTATAGTAGGATGGGGAAGGTTGGGATTAGGGTTACTTTGGAGGGATCTGGGGAGGAGGTTAAAAGACAGGCGATGGCGTTTCTGTGGGATGGGGATATGAAGGAGCTTGCGGAGGGGGATTTTGACTCAATGCTCGGTCAGATTTTGTGAAAAATTGGTGGTAGGAGTTTAATATTATATTACATTATAGTGTCCGCTAGCTTGGTATTCACAGTCATACAAAGTATTAGTTCGCTTTGATTACAATGGAGGGGAAGGCAGTTGCAACGCGGATGCCTTGTTGGATTTTTTTTAAAGAAACGGTAAGCTGAAGGATTATGTATAAAACAAATGGGAAAAAATCGCCTGCTAATAATTATTAATTAACGAGGTTTAACCCATCGTAGTGCTGGATAGTGTCATCAGAGGCAGCCGCGTGAAATACGTATTTTGAGACCGACATTTTTTGCCGTTTTGGTTGCGGTTCGCCGTGGCTTTGGAAGCTTTAATTGGGCATCCAGGCTGTCAAGCTTTACGCAAGCTCCACCAGGCAACCAACCTTACCTGGTACGTTTCGCGTAGCACCTTTTGGTCGACGCAGCTCAGAAGTGAACGAAACCCGGCTTAAATTTCAATCAAAGTGAGACTGGCGATGCATTATAAATACGCGGTCATGTTCACCAACATGATTTAGCAACTGTCGTGAGATTTTAAAGCTAAATCTTGTAACGTAAGGCTTCTTCCTCAGTCCAGCCGCAATTGAATTGCAACACCAAAGCTAGTAAAGCTTGAATTTCCAACACGATGGACCCCTCCAATCTTGAGATCCATATCGCCCTATCACTCCTACCATACCTTGACGTCTTGGACGTCTGTCGAGCTAGAGGTGTGAATAAAGTACGTACCATCAACTTTTTATCAAATAATGCAACCAAGGACTCTACTCACCATGCATGTTGATAGCACTGGCACGACTTGTTCACCTCTCCCGACCTCCTCCGATCTGCGATCCGTATCCACGGGTCTGCATCGCGAGAATTCCAACTAATCACCCGTCTCGAACAAGAATCAAAAGCTGCCGGTGATGTAACCGCTCTAACCCCCCAGCTGTACCAATCCCTTTTCCGGAACTTTAGCATCCGGACGAACAACCTACGCAAGGGCACACCCGTGCAAGAAATCCGGGTCCCGCTGAGAAAAGTCGCGTCGTCGGGTAACTTCATCTACGCTATCGCTGACGATGTGCTCGTGTACCTCAGCAAGGAGGTTGGCGGGCTGGAAGTCGTGTTTTGGAATCATGATACTAGCGAGTACTGTAACATGAGAATCGACCTAGGTACGAATAACCAAGGTCGTCAACCGTCAGCTTATTCCGTGCGAAAAGTTGCGGTGTTTGAAGATATCCTGGTGCTAGAGCATACGAAGGAAGTCAAACGTGAGAACGCCAGCGGGTCGAGTTTTGTGAGTATAGTCCAGACTTTCCGTCTGATATCACCATTCACGGAAACCGAGGGAAGCAGCGGGAAAAGAAAGGCATCTTATGAGCAGCTGTCATTGTTTGATACCTTCATGTACAGATATGTAAACTATACGGTAAGTCCCTTCCTATCAAATTATATAAACCAAATTCTCGCAACCAGTTGCTTACTTGTGAATATGTACATGTAGGAGGGAATAACTAGCGATCACTCGCGAACACACTACGCCGCACTCAGCGTCCGTAGCAACTCCCTCGGAGTCGGCCTGTTCGTATGGGATATCCTCACAGGCAGGATGGTACTCCGCTATGAACAAGAAGCTCTAGGCACACGCGGGATAACCCGCAGTCCGATGGTTTCCTCAGACAAAGTAATCATGGTGGAAGACTCCCACGTCATTCTCGTGAAACCGGACCTTCGAAACGGCGATAAATGGCGTAGAGCCGAGTCCGAATCCACCGGCTTCAAAGTCGACATTTTCACGCTCTCCCTCACCACAGGAGAACGAGACGAACAGGGCGTCGTACGACCGGAAGTGGACGACTTTATCCAATCCTGCGTCACCCGCGACAAGGACGATGAAATGTTTGCAAGCTACCAAGATTACATCCATTACCGTGTCATCCGGCAACGAACACCCAAGTTGCATCACCACGATACCCCGAAACTAAACATCTACTTGAACCTCTGGGGTCACACTCGCGTCGCCAGCATTGGTAAATCCCCCTTCCCCTCCGAAAACGAAGAAGACACAGCATCCCGCCGTCCCATCGAACGCACGGAAATACACCAATACGAACTCACCACCTCCCCTCCCGAGGGCGAATTACCAATCAAAGCGATATACACCATCCTCAACGACCGTCTTCCGAGGGGATACCCACCCCTCGACCCCAGCGTTCCCAAACCCTTCATGTCCGACATCTCCACGAGCAGCGACAGTCCCTTCTTTTTAAACTCCAACGGCACGGACGCGCTAAGTTTTGATATGGTCTGGTCAGGTGGGAGCACAGAGTGTCTAGGGACCAGACTTATGACGTTTTATTTCGGCATCCGTAGCTTCCAACTGACCGAAACGTCGGCCAGCGAGGCGATGAAGAATAGCGGACCGTTGAGGTATCATTTGGATTACTCGTCGTATCTGAAAGTACAAGATGATCCGAGGAAGGTCAGGGAGGTGCCGTCCATTCAGAGGAATGTGCTGGCCATGGCGCAGTCGCATAGGGGTATGGTTATTGCTTTTGACGTGCACGGTGACGAGCGCATGTCGATATACACTGAACCGAGGGAGGAGAGTAATATTGCGGATTTGGTGATGTGTGTTTGGGGATCGGAAAAGTTGAAACACGTAGAATTGGAGTGATGGTCTTTTGCTTGTTCACCTAAGTTTTTTCTTTTGTTTTTTCACTTGGGGTACCGGCACGGTTTGGATTTGGATTGGAGTTTTATTGTGTTTCTGGCCTTGACGGCTCTGTGAATTTTTGATTGATGCTGCTTTTTGTACAAGATCTCTCGTGAATCGATCTGTAATGAAGCAAAAAATAGTAGCGAGAGGCGCCGTACATATAATTATTGTACGTGATAGTGAAGGATAAATTACAATTGCTCGCTTCAATAAAGAAGCAATCTGCTTGGAAGCTGAGAAGAAGAAGAAAAAGAAGCCAATAGGTACAAGTAAAGAGGAGACAGTAGTAAGAGGCGAAGAATATATAATGCCACACACTGCTCGTTCTGAATCCGACAATTTTCCCCAAACAAAAAATGTATGCGACGAAGAGTAATATTTCGTAGTAAAAATGAAAATAATGCAAAGTGGTATAGCAGAAACTTTAAGAAATACTCCGTAAGAACTCCCAAATATGATTGCTTGAAATACATCCAGAAATAAAGAAAATAATTTGTCAACTTATAATTGTCAAATTTGAAAAAAAATATATACTAAGAAATTAGGATGGGGGGCTTATACCGTCAACTCACCTCCGATATCCATATCATCCAACGACTTGAGGATGGGCATTTCTTTCGGGGAGGCTACGCTTCCGTTTTCGCTGGTACCAGCCGTGGCAACAACGCTCAACGGTGCAAGTGGGTTCTCCCCGATGATAATTCCCTCTTCAGCGTCAAGATCCATGGGTGATCGATCAGCAAGATCTGGGCTGTGGAATGAAGGGACGCCCTCGCCGGAAGAGCGTGAATCAGATTCAATATTATAAGCGAATGATAGATGCGATTCGTCAGATCGTCGTTCGTCAGGGGTTGATAGAAAGGGGTCAGATGATTCGTCGCTGAGGGTAAACATGAGAGTCGGCTCTGGGAGTTTGGAAGGTGGGAGTCGGATGTGAAGGGTGTCGAGGATATCGTTCTGGAACCCAATCTCAGTAGAATCGTCGGCGGAGTCTCTGAAAGCATTCAAGGCTTCGATCGGTATCGAATGGCTTATCCTTTCGGGTTTCTTGACGCGGAATTTCGCTGAACGAACAGGCTTCTGGACTGTTTTAACGTAAGTAACAAAATTGTCTTCCGGTCGGATTCCGCCGAGTCCGGATACGCTAAAGTCATAGGGTGGGGGCATGGCGGATGGGAGTATTTCTGAAGTTGTTGTCATGATCGAAGTTAGTTCGGGTAGGCTCTCTTCTGAACCACCATCTAAAGCCATTTCCATATCCTGAGATGACCAATCGAAATTCGAGAGGGGCAATGGATCCATCTTTTCGTCGTTATTTTGTGCGCTGACAGAGGCGAGTCCGATAGGCGTGTCGACGAGTCTTTTATAATTGCTGGTTTCCCCGTTCCTAGGGATAACATGCCCACCTTCTCTAAAGACAACTTGGGCACTTAGGTCGGTACAAAAGCCAGAACCACCAAAATAAATGACGGGTCCGTCAAGCGGGGCAAATTTATTGATATCTCCAAGACCAATGTTCGAACCATTGTCGACGATTGGAGGCGGGCCACCAGAGTTATTAGTTGCGGCTTCTGAGGCGCTGTCAGAGCAATCTTGGTCTGAAGAATCTGAAGAGCTGCTCTTCTGTGTTCCTAAACTATGAAACACCAACGGACGATAACGAAAATTATCGATAGTATTGTATACGCTCGCAGTGGCGTCAGGTGAAGATCCTCCAGAAGTACGAGGCTTAAGGCCTTTTACGGAACTTGTTTTGACACTAGGCTTGCCAACCTTTGGGGTCGGGTTGATTTTTACTTTAGCGCCACCGGAACTTTCCCCTGGCGAAGACTCTCCTCCGGTGCTGGAGCTCTCCATAGCACTGCTCGTTTCTCCGTCACTGCTCATTCTCGTCCCGATAAATCCACCCTTCCATCGAACCTTATTCCCATCGGGGCTCAACTCGAGCTTATCGCTAAGGGTGCGGATAGATTTCTTGATGAACGCGAGGGATACATTCAGGGTATGAATCTGAGCCATGTTGTTTATAAGGTTCAGGTACACCCATCCCGTTATCTCTCCAGCAGCTGTCGGCTTGTGATATTTGTGAGACGAAGAGTGGGACATTTGTTCCAAGTACTCCACGTTTTCGGCGGCAACTTGTGCTCGATTCGGGTCCAGATCCATGGGACGTGTCGGCCGTTGATGGGAAGCATCAGCACTAGACCTTTGATCGTGGCTTTGTACTTGGCTCAGATCATCGTCTTGCTGTTGGGACATCAATGCTGCCTCTCTTTTGTCGTCTTCGTCGCCAGACTCAGCCGTCTCATCAACCGTCGAACCATGTTTCTCAGCGGCAGCATCAACGGCGACCTGTTGTTGTTGCTTCACCTTCTCCAAACCGTTCAATTGCAGAGCGTCACTTCCCGTAAACAGTTGCTCCAATCTCTTGACCACCATTTTCATCCTGACCATCTCATTCGCAAACTGTATCGGTCTCATCTCAGGATTGAGGGTTGTCGTCGAGATCGTCCTCGGCTTGCCTGGAGTCTGTCCCGGCGCGGGTAGCTTCGCCTTGGGCGGATCAGTAGAACCACCGTCCAAACTCGTCATCCGGGTCTCTGTCGCGTAGGCCGAGTCAGTGTTCTGCAAGAGCGACGAAGACGACGGGTTCGTCGACGAAGTCGCATTGGCATTGGAGACCGCATCGGACCGTTTCGTTTCGTAGACCCCACCGGTCCCTTCCTCCAAGCCCGCGGCAAATTTCTGTAACAGCTCCTGCAATTCCTGCTTTCGAGATCTACATCCAGCAACACAAGGCGGCGGATTAGCGTTTTGTGACAATCCTCAAAACGTCGTGTCGTCGATCACACAACACAAAAGATCGGGTAGTCGGAGCAGGGCAACGACAAAACTTACGGGGGCAAGCCGTAGCACCGAATCTCGAATAGCTTTTCCTCATTCAGCTCGTTGCAGTGCAGTCTCTCCATCTTTCGCAGTTTCTTTTTCAGCTTTTTATCTATGGCGAAAACCCGAGTCGGGAAATATTAGCACAGGTCCCCAAAAAAACACTTCACCGTCACATGGGTGCAGCTCCCGTTTGTCACAGCTCCCAATCCCTCCAATTGCCAATTTTAGACGCAGGTGTTTTGCCAAGATCACTGGAAAACCTGCACCTTGAAAGGCTCCACAAAAGCGTGAAAAATGGAGAGACTAAGGAAAAACCGAAAAAAGGTCAGGCCACTACTCACTCTTGACCGTGAGGTCGTCAATAACGCTGCGATAAACATCACTCTCATCTTCGGAGTCTTGGGTCGGCAGCATAGACGGATAACTCGGGTTGAAAAATGAAACAAATTGCTGCTGCTGTCTTGTTGATCGACCTGTCTGTTCAATTTGCCCGCCGCCAGGTGTCGTTCTCAGGTTCGAGTTCGAGACTTGTGGATGTTTTAGTTTTCTCCGCTTCTTTTCTGAAGGCAGGTAGTAGGGTGAATCGCCTAAGTAAATAACAGAGGTTAGCATTAGCTGAAAAGCAGTGGATCGGGGCTCCGTTTTATATATCGGTGCCCTCCCTCACAACAGCCTTACCATCGGTAATATTAGGCCCGTTGAAATCGCCCACATTGGTATTCCAATTTTTAAACCAATCCTCTGGTACGCTTCTCTCGTTGCTTCCGTTCGAACGAAATGCGGACTCTTGATCGATGTCTTGCGTTTGTTGTTGCCTCTCTCTCCCTACCGCCTGTTGCTGCTGCTGCTCGTGCAGTGGCGGAAGCTGCCCTGCAGCAGTCGATTTCTTGTACTGTGATGCGCCATATCGATGGCTTGTGGGATCTCCATGCCGCAACGTCGGAGGCACAGCGAATGGCTTATTCGGTTCCGCCGCACTTGAAGAATAGATGCCATGTCGAAGCGATACTGAAGCTTCTGGTGATGTCCTCCTTCTATTTCGAGTGATTTGTGGTGAGTTTGACTGTGTCGAGTCGGTCTGAACAGGGCTTCTGTTAGCGACCGACATAAAATTACCCTCTATGCCTATCGGAGACATTAGGTGTGCTTTTCTCGAGGGTGAGCTGTGGGACCCAAATAAATTATCTAGAAATGGTCGATCATAATTATTTATATTATGGAGTTGAATGCGGCGTTATGATGACTCGGTGGAAAATTCGAGATTATTTTTCCGATTTAAGTTGAAGTCACCGTATGTATACTGAAAAAACCTGATTGTCGGTGTTATTTTTATAATATCGTAACGAATACCTGGTAAGGAAAAGTTCAGAGCCTCGATGTATAATATGGAAATTTTGTGCTTTCTCGAGTTTCCTTTATGATGTCTAGGTGCACCGCCAGTTTTATTCCATTGTGGAGGAATGGGTAAAATGGGTGGAGGACCAGACATTGCCTTGTTTTTGGCCATGCATTTTCCAAAGGCCCAGTGTGCAAGGTATCCTCTCGCTGAGGCATGGCTAGGCGTGCCCATTGACAGCAAAAGTTGGCATCTCCATCAAGAAACTTTGGTGTTTTTTGCGATCTCTAAGACCCTCCAAGAATCCTAGCAGGATCGGACCAATCAGAAGCCGAGTTAGCCTGAACTTTGGCTTGGAGCGTCATTGCCTTGGTTGTGGCAATTCTGGGAGGTTCTTCTCAGGAAAAAAGCAAGGTTCGAGGCCTGATAAACTCCTTTGGACAAGTTGGCTCAGGGTCCGATCGCCTTCAACATTCTCGATTCGCTGGTCGCAGCCATTGCGTACAATGTCACACCACGGGCCAATTCGACAGTATCAGTGAGGGCATATAAATCCGGCATTCCCAAGGGGTGACCGGAGGCTGTGATCTCCTATACTATTAAGATTTTCAGCCAGGTATCTAAAGCACCTGTCCCTCCTCATCGCCAAAATGTTAGATTATCGAGGATTCTGACGGGTTGCAATCCTCGCGAAACGGGCGAAAGGCGGATGCAACAGATAAAAAGCGAGCCGGGGGGTTTCTTTTCTTTTCTTTTCTCTACACCACCACCAAATCAGCAGGCTCGCCGCAGGGACTTATCCGAAGTCTGGTCTTTCCATCGTCATCATCACTATATCCAGCTTGAACACGCCACTTTTTTTACAAGTGCTTTTTTTGTCCCTGCATAAGACGAGACAGGCTCAAAGGAGGGACCCCCATTGGACGGATGCAAATTCCTTTTGGTAAAAACCTGCAATGTGGTGTAGTCGACGGAGAACAACGACCCCGTGCTCGAGCCATCTGTCGAGAATCCATGTCCTGAAAAATAGGGTGATGCTTGTGAGCACTCCTGTGCATGTAGTATATACCTTGTTAGTGACCACGATACGACCGACCTACTTTCGTTTCCCAGCACACTCCAATTCGTATTCATCCACGAAGGAGAGAAAAGTTAGCAAGCTGGATGCAGATTTGGTAGCCGGTACCTTTTCAGCCTTCGCTGCTGCGGACAAACATTCCGTTTCTGACTGCACGCTGAGGTTGGCGTCGAGATCGGGATTTTTGGTGCTTATCGTGGTTTGAGTGGTTTGTGTTGAGGATGTCGTTGGAAAGGGTGGATTAGAATTTTTCTTTCCTCGACAGTTTTGATCTGCGGAATTACCTTCAGCTAATCATAATGAAGGAACCGACTGCAGCTGCTTCGACGGCGTATGCTAAGAAAGAATATTCGGCTACCGTGCATTGCAGGGGAAATCTCTTCCGGATTCGAGTGCCCGCGAACATGGTTACAGGCTACGGCTACGGGTAACTGGCGTCTTTTTTTAAATCCTTCCCTGTGCGAGTCCGCACGCCTTCTTTTTGGCTTCGCCTGAGTGTGAGCTCTGAAGAGCATGTCCGCCATCAATCGTGTAAAACAATTGTGATCGGATCGATCGATCGGAATCGATACATGTAAGAGTGCTCTCTTTATCCTTGGTCCTGCTGAGCAAGCCACGACGTACGTATGCTCGAGTCGTTTTAGGCTAAGGGTAAAGAATACCCACAAACGGCCTCTGCTCTGCAACGCACAAGACCTCTCCTCTCCTCTCATCAATTTTGAGGTTCCATCAAATGTGAAATTCAAAGGGTTACTTGCACGGATATGATATCAAGTCTATAGTTCGATGTTTCGGAGCTAAGGAAAACTGTCATTACCTGGTTGTATGTATCCCCCGCGTGGCTCAACCGATAACGTGTATAACTCTATTTCAGCCTTATAGTTTCTGCAACTACCAATGCATGGCGTTTCTGCCTCTCTTCGCGTTTGAGCGTTTGGTATACGAGGCAATTAAATTTCAGTCCTTGGTCACAATCTCGGGACCAGCCTTGTTCAATCCAGTCAAAAGGTGTTGAACGAGTACTCTGGTCCACGGTCAGCTATTGTTTCGAAAAACCAGAAGCTCCAACTCAAATGGCAGCCAATGGACGTGTATATTGGCAAGTATGCCTGGCCGCCCTCTGATTTGTCCGGGATTGGATCCCGGGGAGTATAAATTGGTCGTCCCGTATGTACGGCAGTATATTAATACTAGTCTTGGGTCCGGCGATACCTAGCCTTGTGGTCAAGAAGCTCAGCGGAGGGGCAATACCGATGCACTCGGCGTTAAGGATTGCAGAAGGTGGCAAAGGCGGCAAAGGCGGCATAACACGTGAAAGAACAGCCCGCGGCGAGTGAATGAATATCAGTTGCTCGATGCCTGGATTCACAGCGATCTTAATACCGAAAATATTATCTTAAGATCGGTATATATAGCCAAATACACCGCCTTTCTTAAAAGTACTTATAGCTAAGGCGGGTTCTAGATTAATTTTGTCTTGATAATAATTTGAATTTATGCATAGAGAGGATCTCAAGACTCGAAGACAGTTTAAAATTTTTTGATGTCTGGCCATATCTCCGATAGAACTGATTAATATTGCGGGTTCTATCTCCTCAGCCACTTCTCATCAAAATCGGGCGGTTCTCTGTGCAACACTCCGATCCAAACGAAGTGTGTTGGATTTTAATTTCTCACGCAAAACTCGAAAAGATGGCAAATGCAAATCTCGAAATCAACATGCATGGTCCACGACATCGAATTTTACCACATTACCATCGGAACTGTCATGGGCAATTTCCTTAAAAATTTGAGGCAAATTAATAAACTACCCCCCCGAGATCTTCAGGGTTGCAGTGAAAACGTGCAATGTGTCAGTGGTGTATGTTTGGATCGCTCCGGTCGACGGTCATCAACATGTTCGATCGGTCGATCTGCTTCTTGTTGTCAAAACAAGGTCCGTATGATCTTCAATGCAGCGACCCACAGGCCCACCCATCCCCATCGAACGATCACGGTTGCTTGTCCTTGGAATTTCCAGAAACCTGTTCTAGAATATTGCCATGCTCACTTCAAATTTTGATGATCAAAAAATAGAAAAAATTTGAAAACGACACTGCCCGCATCTCAGGTGACTAGGAATGTAAGATTTTTGTGCGGCAAAAAAAAAAAAAAATTTTTTTTTGTTGCTTCGAATCGAAGATCGCGCGGTCTCGGTTGTCTGTGTTGTTCGGTGTCTGTCGGTTGCCAAACCTCACACAAAGCGAAATCGAGGCTAACTATAGCTACAGCACTACACAAAGCACTCTTATGGTCCACAACTCTGTGAATAATAATATGTGTAGCATGTTAAAATCCAGCTAGCTAGAATACGCGCATTTACTCGAACTCGGATGAATCCTTCTTAAGATATTCGGGTATGGTTTTTCATGTGAATAGTATGACATATGCATTGACTTTTGGTATTGGTTTTCTGTCTAGTTTGCAATATTTCGGTTCGTATTGTCTACGTAGTATGATGTAATGCTATCCACAAAGTCCGATCGATCGATTCACGTATTTACTCTTCCATAGGCTGCCCATCCGGCCCACTCTTCGCACCCTAACATCGCATCATACGTATTAGTTTTATCCGACAAAAATAATGCGTTTTATTCTCACGAGAGAAAAACTCACCATATGCCGTGCCTTCAGCATCTCGTCACACAAAAGCAAATTCGAAGCAATGCTGGAACTCGACGCAACAGCATTTCTAAGAACCCGGAATGAATCATAGACGCCAGCGCTGACCGGATCCATCGGCTCGCCGGTAGTAAGATCTAATCCAACAGTATGGCCTTCTGCATGCTCGTCCTGTAATGCCGATACTATCCAAGACCGAACTTATTAGTAGCCATGCTAGCGAAATGTCTAATGGAGAAAGCACTCACTGCTATCTTGGATATCGAGCCCGGCGTTCTGGGCCAGAGTCTTGGGTATTATCAACAATGCATCGGCGAATGCCTGCACGCCCGTCTTCGCCTTTCCTTTAACCTCTTTCCTAAACTCATCGCTCGACAGGTGAGCTGCACAAGCGATCTGGAAAGCACCAGCGCCGGGAACGACGCATTGGTCTGTGATCATGTTGTAAACGCTTCGTAATCCGTCCCGTACCGCGTCCTTCACCTGTGCTATGGTATGCGCGTTTGGTCCCTTGATGAGTATTGTGACGGACTTGGGATCCTTAACCTCTTCTACAAATGTATACTTCTCCTCACCCAACGTTTGCTCGTAGACCGAACCCGCCCATCCAAGAATGTCCGGCGTTAGGTCATCGACGCTATTCTGGGCAACACCACCACAGACGAGTTGCAACCTCTCCATGTTTCTCCTCTTCGCCCGTCTCAATGCCAAGATGCCATTCTTGCACAATACATCCAAAGACAAGGGATCGATGCCCTTCTGATTAATGACCACAAAGGACTTTGTCGGGTCATCACCGCAAACTTCTTT
Source organism: Arthrobotrys entomopaga (assembly GCA_012184315.1). Taxonomy (NCBI): domain Eukaryota; kingdom Fungi; phylum Ascomycota; class Orbiliomycetes; order Orbiliales; family Orbiliaceae; genus Arthrobotrys; species Arthrobotrys entomopaga. Next base: position 757,517 of record LDDX01000033.1, read on the forward strand.
CTTCAGCTCAACGATCTTTCTGAGCTTCTCATCGACGAATTTACGTTCACTTTCGACAAGCTTTTCACGCTGAGCGGCGCTGCTGTAGAAGAATGACGAGTTGACTTCGCTTTTTTCGTACTCAAGAGAAACGTTCAAGGTGAGGATATAAGCATTCTTGACTTGTTTCGGCATGTCAGGATGGCGGGCGCCGTGGTCTAATGCCAAACCGCGTATTAACTGTGTCTCCGAGGCGGTGCGGTGTTGCATCGTCATGATCTCGACCATGTGAAGATCAATCTTCTCACCGGGGTTGTGTATGGCGAGAACGGCATCGACAATACTGGGTGTGAGGGATTCAGCGACGGAGTGAGAGAGTTTGGTGGAAAGGGTTGTGCGGGCGACGGAGAGGAGGAGTTCACGGTCAACTTTGGCGTCTTGTTTAAATCCATCCAGGAACTAGACAAGAATTTAGCTACTATCCAACTACTACACGTCTTTTAAATGGGCGTGTACCTTAAGAGTAGCGTTTTTGGCGATTTCAAAACCATCGACGATGACTCGTGGGTGAACACCTTCCGAGATGTATCGATCGGCTTGACGCAGCAACTCCCCGACTAACAATACAACTGACGTTGTGCCGTCTCCGGTAATCTCGTCTTGAGCTGTAGCCTGCGTGTAACGAATATGTGAGATATAGTATCGTGGTTTCGCAGATCAGGGAAACGTACAGCACCTAGAAGAAACATGTTAGTAGAAATAGATAAAATAGGGTGGATCTTGGTAACGTACGAGCGATAAGGACAGCTGTCGGACTCTGGATTTGCATCTCGCTGAGTAGGACCTATCATACAATAAGCTGAATTCCATCAAATTTGTCCTTCTGTATCGTTTCGAACCTTGCCATCCTTTGTAAGTTTGATCTATACGAATGTCAGTATGCCGTGCTTTTTTTTGAGATAAGTCACCAAGTCAGGGACCAAAAACCTACTCCACCAGCACCATCTACCAGCCTGAGATGATATTTAGCTTCTATATTCCCATCCATTTGAAATGACGCGATAATACCAACATTTTAATGGTTCTGTATCAAATATATATCAGTAAACTAGTTCTCTTCAAGAAGAAAAGATAGCTTGCATACCCCATAGGACCTAAATTTGACCTCAAGACTTCCTGCAAACCGATACCAGCATTGATATTGACCCTGAGAGCTTCTCCTCTCCTCTGAAAACACTATCAGCTTCTAGAACACGCATATATAGAAGTTCCAACTATCCAGCCACGTACCCTGCTCTCTGCCTTGGGATTCAACAACTGAGCTGCCGACATGCTGCTCAAGCTTCAAGATAACTGATCCGTTGGAGCTTCTGATGTGAGAATGACGATGAAAGTAATGGCGAGGGCGAATACTGCAAAAACTCGTCTGACGATGACCAAATGGCAAGCAGAAAGGGGCGAGTATGGTGGGGTTTCGTGAGTTATCGATAGAACAGAACTTGAATTTGTTGTTTGAAGTTTTTTGCTGTGCCCACTTTTTGGGGAGAGCCGCAGCGAAACGAGCAGCCCGGACGCACTAAACCGCTTTGGGTCTTCCACGCTGAAAAATTTCAAAAATTCTGTCGTCCGCCTTCGAATTCCCATCGACAAACATCAACCAACCAAACTAACCCCAGGCGTTCACCTTATTCCCGCCGTAACCAGTTCCATCGTGCTCGATCGGTTCGAAGAATCCGATACTGGTTCGGACGTTAATTATAGTCGCCGATATCACGATTTTCGTTTGTTACTGCGTGGCACCTACGTCTCAATCGCAATACTCTCGCAATAATGGCGGCCGTCGACTACGTCCTCCTCGAGAATGCCGTCGGCTACTCCATCTTCGAGGTCGTCATGCAGCCGGAGACCATTGGCAACCGTCTCAAGGAAGTCCAGGAGTCCGTTCAGGATCTTGCGAAATTTGGAAAAATGGTCAAACTGGTGTCCTTCGCGCCATTCCAGTACGCTTGGTATCCTTTCTTATCGTCGCGAATGGGTAGACTGATTTGAGATCGCACGTTACAGAGGCGCTGCACACGCCCTAGAGAATGCCAACGATATATCTGAGGGTATGGTATCCTTTTATAGCCGCGAAACAGTGCGATTGTGTCACTAATTGGTGCCCTCTCCTTCTTTCTCTCAACAGGTATCATGTCTGAATACCTAAAGACCTTGTTACAGGCCAATCTCCCCTCTGGAAAGAAAAAGAAGGTCGTTCTGGGAATCGCAGACAAGAATCTGGCTACCTCCATCAAGGCCGAGTTCTCCAACGTTCAATGCGAAACCAATGAAGTCGTGCAAGATCTCATCCGTGGCCTGAGACTACATTCCACCAAACTTCTAAAGCAATTACAATCCGGTGACGTCGAACGTGCAAGTTTGGGTCTCGGTCACGCCTTCTCCAGAGCCAAAGTCAAGTTCTCCGTCCAGAAGAACGAGTATGTTTTAACTCTCACTCCACAATTGAAATTAAATCGCCTGCTGAAACTCCAAATCTAGCAATCACATCATCCAATCCATCGCCCTTCTCGACCTCCTCGACAAAGACGTCAACACCTTTGCCATGCGTGTTCGCGAATGGTACTCCTGGCACTTCCCTGAACTCATCAAGATTGTCAGCGACAACTACCAATACGCCAAACTCGCCCTCTTCATCCGCGACAAATCCAAGCTGACCAACGACAAACTCCACGACTTGGCCGTTATCGTCAACGACGACGCGGAAATCGCCCAGAGTATCATCGATGCCGCTAAAGTGTCGATGGGCCAAGATATCTCCGAAGCTGATATGGAGAACGTGACGAATTTCGCTCAGAGAGTGGTCAGCTTGACCGAGTACAGGAGAAAACTGCACGACTATCTGATAAACAAGATGAATATAGTCGCACCAAATTTGGCAGCATTGATCGGCGAAGTCGTCGGAGCCAGATTGATCTCCCATGCTGGCAGTTTGACGAATTTGAGCAAGTACCCTGCTTCGACGGTGCAGATTCTAGGAGCAGAGAAGGCGCTGTTTAGGGCTTTGAAGACCAAGGGTAATACGCCGAAATACGGATTAATCTACCACTCGTCATTTATCGGCCGGGCAGGACAGAAGAACAAGGGTAGAATATCTCGGTATGTAAAATGACCCATCCTCGCCTTTTATCACGGTGAAGGGAAATATTAATTGAGAATCTAGATTCCTTGCAAATAAATGCTCTATCGCTTCTAGGATAGACAGTTTCTCGGACGTTCCTACGACCAAGTTTGGAGAGGCGCTCAAGGCACAAGTTGAGGAGCGGTTAAATTTCTACGCGACCGGTGCCGCACCTACCAAGAATGAAGTTGCTATGGTAAGCCAAATCTCTGTTTTTTTTTAGATTTTCCCATTTGGTTTGTATGCTGATATTGTTTCGTAGAAAAATGCTATGGACCTTGTTCTCGCCGACATTGATGTTGACGGAGACGCCGATTCTGACGAAGATATGGATGACGTCGACACCTCGAAATTTGAAAAGAGGGAGATCCACGGCAAGGACGAAGAGAAGGCTGAGAAGAAGGAAAAGAAGGAAAAGAAGGATAAAAAGGAAAAGAAGAAGGACAAGAAGGATAAGGAGGAAAAGAAAGAAAAGAAGAAGGACAAAGAGGAGAAGAAGGACAAGAAGAAGGACAAGAAAGAGAAGAAGGAGAAGAAGGAGAAGAAGCGATCACGAGACTCGGACTCGGAAGAAGAGGCACCAAAGAAAAAGAAGAAGGAGAAGAAATAGATGTGAGGAAGGGGATGTGGGTAATGTCGGAGGGGTGGGGGGGGGAGGTGTCGGTTGTAAATGTTACGTACGTACGGCTGGGTTGTTCACGTCTTGTCTGCTAACAATTTTGTATTATAATATATTATATGCGTGGGGAACGGCGTTCTTCCGTCCTGTTTTTTTTATCATCTTTTGTCACTTTTTGTACATTTACAAAAATCTTTCTCTTCCTTTCAATTTCTTCTTTCATACTGTTTCGCTCTCTCTCGTTTCTAATGTTGTCTTGGACTGTTTTATTAGCAGCTAAGAGGTTACCACCCTGCCCCAGCTCAAGACAAGTCCTTCGAATTCTTCTCTCTTTCCTACAATTCATCACGAGAAGATGATTTATTCCCCTTATCAGCTTCCTCCCATACCTTCCCCTTCACCTCCAAAAGCCCCTCCAAAACTTCCTTCAACTCCTCCAACCCGCCTACCATAAATTTAGGCCCATCCTCAACCAAACAATCCTGCCACCCTCCACCGCTCCTATCAACCCAAACCCCCGTGATACCCACCGCCTGCGCACCAACAATATCAAACGGATTAGCAGACACCAGCACGAGCTCATCGATCCCACCGTGCGCTTGTCCCACCGCGATCGATTTCCCCACTTTCGCGGCAAGGTACTGATATATCATCGGATGCGGCTTATATTTCTCAATCTCGTCCGCGGCGAGGTATACATCCTTCTTTCTAGTAGCAGTGATAAAGTAAGTCTTCAGATCCGCGTATGTTTCCATCGCCGAACGGACCATTTGGGTTGTGCCGTTTGTGAAGATGATGGGATGTATGCGTTTGATTGATGTGAGGGCTTCCAGAGCCGGTTTTACGTCAGGGAAGGTGGAGAGGTTGGCGTATGATGCGAGGATTTGGGTGGTTTCTTCGGGGTTATGGGGTATTTTTGCTTCCGAGAGGGCGTGGAGGAGGGATTTCTTTGTGATGGTGTCGAATGGTTCAAAGGTGCCTGTGTGCATATAATTCGATTCATATCGGTTAGTAACTACTAATGTATATATCGTGATACTATGACGTAGGCTGCTTTGTCCAAATGGATGGGCTATTAATTTCGGGTGAGATCGTACCCATGGAGTTTAATCGCCAAGTGTATTCTAGCTGGTATTTCCTCCAAGCCGTGGATATCGAATTCGCCTTGTCGCCATAGTATTCTGCGAGTTTGGTGGAGATGGAGTCGGTGCTGAGGAGGGTGCCGAAGAGGTCAAATGCGACAATGATGCGGCGGTCGACGATACTGTCGATAAACCTGGAGGTTTCGGCATCCATCGTGGAATTTTTTTTTGGTGAATTGAAGATGTGTATTTTTTAAGAGAGTATGTATGAGCAGAACTTAAATGGTTGTAGTTAGCACTGTAAACTGTGAACTTGATTGGGGAAGAAGGCAGACGAGGAGGTTATAAAGATGGTGTGTAACTTACTACTAGAGCTCTGTCGGACCTATAGAGCTGGTGCTGGTGCTGAGGCAACAATTAAATACGTAAGTATATAACTCCCAGGCTTTTAGCATTTTATTCCTCTTCACTCTCACCGCCGACGGCACTGGTCAGATAGCAATTACGCGTATACGACTCTTAAGAAATTCGAATCTTTCTTGAACTAGCTCAAAGGCGGCTCGCCCGCGGCGCGACGGCGGCCTCGAGGTTTGTCGCCCATTGACGGCTTCGCAACGCATCCCTCCATGAAAAATGGAGTTCTAAGTTCTATCATTACGTTCAAATATCAGCATTTGTGTGGGGGTTTAAGAAAGGGCCCTGTAGAATACAGAAGTTAAGAATGAGAGATTAGGTTGTTCGTGAGAAAAGAAATGGTCATTTGGCTGTCTATAAGAATACAGGTTGCACCTGGTCGCCATCAATATCGGGCGATTTATCGGAAGAATTTAGTAGCGGCACGAAGGGTAGGGAAGACATCTAGCTTCTATGGAGGAATTTGCGAGGGAGAGAGAGAGAAAGAGAGAAGAGAGGAGGAGGGAAATGGTAGTCTCGGAGTGGTGGTGAAAGAAATAGAAATACCCAGTTATAACAGCACTACACCCAAATTGAAGTAACCCCCCCAGTTTATCCTTACATGCAAGATAGGAATAGATAGAAAGTTTTTATGTAAAGAAAAAAAGACATTACAGAATAAAAGGAAGTCGACATGACCGAAGAATGCATGCTGCCGTGTTTTGCTTGTTGCAAGGACTCGGGAGAGCTGGAAGGAGTATCAAAAAGGAGAGCAGTCGCTAGAAGCTAAGGATTTCGGGTAGAAACATATTGTGCAAAATTGTGTTAACCTCGCAGTCCCGTATGGAAATGCAACAGATGGCCAAGTCAAGCCAAAATGAGAAAGAGTTATGGAGAGTAGGAGTTCTAATGTTGGGCAATAGGCTGCTGAGCTGGAGGCTGGGCGACCCCTCCCGGGGCAGCTGGCTCATCAGGGTCCATTGCCATGGCTTCATCCTCCTCAGCACCTTCTTCCTCTTCTCCCTCAAACTCTTCATCGGTGCTGTCTTCGATATCCTCAGAACCTTCACCGGCGGATTCCTCGTCGTCCTTGACTTCGGCGGCTGGGACACCTCCCATTTCGGTATCTTCTTCCATGGCATCTGGATCACGAGGAGCAGCTTCTCCTTCTCCTTCGGCTTCAACTTCGGCTTCTTCTTCTTCCTCCTCCTCTGCACCGTATTGGTCACCATCAGCGGGCAATTGATCGGCTTCTGGTTGTTCTGGAGGGTACTCTGCTGGGGCAGAATCCTCGGAGTCCCTGTGAAATTCGTTAGATACTGTTGTATTGAATTTTTCATAGCAACGTAAACTGTCAAGTTAGAATGTTGGAAGAGCGACCAACCATTTAATAGCGAAGCGAGTAACACGAGGCTTTTCGGTCAGAATGTTCTTGACTAAACGCTCAATCATAGGATTTTTAGGTGGTTCCGCAACCAGCTCTGGGGTGTCATATTCATTGCTGACGTAGTAGCCGACGCGAATAAACTCTCTGCCATCGTAGGCACCAGTAAGGAGAATGACTGTAACTCCGACAAGCTCAGAGGATGGTATCTTGCTTGGGTTTGGTGGATCGGCAGTAAAAGTGAACTTGTTCACGCCAACGGGAATGGGTCCAACAAGTAAAGAATCGAGTTCCTGGTCATATTCGGAGCTACAGAGAAAATGAAATAACGCGTCAACGCGAGGTCAAAAGGCACGCGATTCGAGTGCGAGTGCGAAGGAGAGGATAATTCTACCTAGTAGCAGATCCAACATAGACCAATTTCCATTCCAAGTCTGATAAACAGATTTATCAAATCAGCGACATAACATGAAGGATTGAGACGTTGAAGAGTATCACGAACCCTTTGAGAGCGGCTCCAAGCACTCGAATGTGATATCGAACTTGAATGGTTTTTGGAAGGATGCGGGGTTATCTTGGATATCAACGTTGAGGAGCGAAACAACCGACTGTTCGAGAGTAATCGTATTAACCCCAAAGCTTTATCGCGATAAAGACATATGATATATATAGTATTTACCATTTTGTTGAGTGTTTGATTGTTGAACGTAGACTGTAGACGGTATTTTTTGGGTGGAGTCGAAAGGCGAGCTTGCGCTTGGGAGGAGGTCGTCTAAAAAAATGCAACGGCTCCCCAAGTTAGCTAACCAATCCCAACTTTGAACACGACTTGAACAGTCTCTCCCAACACTATTAACGCTAGGGAGGGGCAACGTACGACAAAGAAGCTAAGCACGATTACCTCTTGAATGGGTTGGGTGGTCAAAGAACAATTGGTGGAGCTGTACTGAAGATGATGGAGATGGAGAGAGGAAGGAGAAGGAGCAACGGAAGGAGAAACGTGCTTAAGATTCAAGGAGAGAAAAATTTGAATTCAGCGGAAGCCAGAACGCTGTCTTGTTCGCCGCAGCAACCACCACCACCACCACCAGCGCCAGCACCAAAGCATGCACCGCTGGAGAAGCTAAAACTTTGGGTGGTCCACCGCCCAAAAAGCTAAGCAAACTGGGTGACTAGTCGACTGGGTCCGGGGTCTTCGTCGGCCAGCCAATCGTCGCTCGTCTGCCGCCAGCACCCAACGCGACTCCAAACAGCTGCAGGTCAAGTCCCGCAGCTGTCGCGCAAACACGCGTCGACATATATTGCATTTTTTTTTTTTTGATAACATGCGATTGCCAGACAGCTGGGCTTCAGCTGGAGCTGGCGATGCGGCTGTCATTTGGGAGGTGAATTCCTGACCTGTAAATATAGTTCTTGAGTGTCTATTGCACTCGATGCAAGCTATCTTAGCGTCAACTAGCTTAGCATTGGCCTCTCGACCTTCCCCTGCTACTCGACGCTAGTTCTCATATTCGTGTCCTGTAACGGACTTGCAAGACGCCGCAAGCTGGGCGGCACCCGGAATCAGCGTATAGAAGCCAGCAGCGATTTTTCGTTCCCAAGGCCGCGGCCATTTTTGTGACTTTATTGCCCTGCTATATTTGTTGAACGTTAAAGCAACTCATGATTTTACAAAATACCACAGATGCTTCTTTCTCGCAATTATGCCAGTGCTGGCACGATCAATGAATATATGCTACGTTCTGTTCTCATCTATCAAGAAGTTTGAAAGCTACCGGAAAGTAGACTTTGATAATTGTTTTATTATGAGCCCAATCAAAAGCTTCTAAAAATGGCTCTAGTAGATATGATTTAGACTTTCGTTGGCTATACTTTTTTAGATGACGGACAGGCACATATCAAATATTTAGGTAAACAGGCGAGACATGGTAAACAGTAGTCTGGAGGGTAAACAGTTGTATCTGGGATCAAAGATATACACGCAATTATAGCTAAATTCTAGATATATACATGTTCCAGATATTTATCATCAACTAGTATATTACAAATGCCAGGAAAGTTTCCCACAACTTCTCTAAGCGCTCAATTTTTTTGTATACCACGCGCTCAGTTTAGTTACAAGACTGGCGCTCAGTCCCCATAAATTAGACCCAACTGGTCTCGTTTCCAGTCTGCCTTTCGCTGGCCCACAGGACCCAACACGCTATTAGATCAGCGACAATTCTTGCGCAAAGCTCTCTCTGCTTCTCCAATCCCCTCTCCGATTCCTCTAGATCCACGTTAAGACAAGCATTGCAAGTGTGATTTGGGTATAGACTTAACCGCACGCATATGGCAGCAAAATGCTGGCCTTTTCTATCAGAACTCGGCGGAGGCTAAATGGATCGGCGACGTCAAAGCCAGCAATGAACCCTTCTTTCGGATACTAGAATATTTCAAGGGTGAGAATATCGTCAACGGGTGCCCATAAGCCAATCTCAAAGAGTGCAATTCCAAGCGAATAGATATCAAAGGCATAGCAGTAGCGTTGGCTAGGGCATGCGAGCTTTGAAGGATATGGTTTGTAATCTAATTTGATGCGATTGCGATAGTTTGGGTGAGTGAAACGCTTGTCATCATGGAAATATCGAGATGATCATTGAAACATAGAATCACTAATTAAGCTTATAAGGGTTAAGCTCGAGGAAGACCCGCTTTCACTTGTTAGGTCGTCGTCGGTCTCGATATCCTCCTGGGCGGCAAATTATCGAGCCCTTCGGCCCCGAGCTCTTCGGACTTGAGCTCGCGGTTCTCGGGCTCGGATTCTTCGGGCTCGTGATGGAGCTTTCTGGCCTAGAGTTTCTCGGTTTTGAAATCGTAAAGGGCTCGCTCGTATGATATGATGACAGCTCAAGTGAGTGATTTTTATAGAATATAATCTAATGAGCCTTGATCCCTCTCATTATGCGTTTCTAGACTCAAACCTTGTCTCGCAAGCCAGATACCATCACTCAAATCGCAAGACTGAGTCCACTAGTCAATCAGCGACAGTTCCTTACAAAAAAGTTGTCTCAAACGTGTGCGTAAACGTAGCGTAGTTATGGAACCAAACAAAAAGATTGCTGCTAATTGCCGACTTCTAGGATCCTTAATACAACTGCCAACTTCGCGGACATCCTCCAGGATTTTTCTTTTATCCAATAAGAAAATATGACGTCTTGTGTGCACGTGTGTGTCTGTCCTGCATGAGATGCATGTTAATTCAAATTGTAGCGAGAACGAACGTTGCGAGACCAGGCTACGAACAACCTTCCAGGCCGAACAACCGCTTAATATTGATAAAAGGAAGAATACAGAGTAAAACATATGGGTTACAGTCGGCGCGAAGATATCCCATTTATAAATTTAAATGCATTTCATATACCACCGAACCTCAGTGGACGATCCGATTCTACCAGATTCTAAGAATTCCTTGTATTCCTCATCGAAGGAGTAGTATTCATTTATGATAAAACAAGATTTACTCCTAGCGTCCTCCGTCATAGAGCGTGATTTAATTCATCTTTAGTTTGCTTAATATCCATATTGCACCAATCAACGTTGGAGTCAACCTGTAATGGTCTCGAAATTGAATTAACCCTCCCAAAGACACACCTATAACGATTCAAAGCGATTTCTAACGAAAATACTTTTCCGCCGAATCAGGACAGCATCTGGCTTGCGAGATAAAAATTTCCTCTTTTAACCGACGTTGAAATACGCTGCTGACACACTAAGAGATAAATGATAGAATAACGTAGTATACAAAGAATGGAGAAGATAGCTCACCATGAACGTTACCAGCGCCCACCATATGGAACTTCAAATACTCATCAATAATGAGGCACAATCCAGACTCAATCGCATTCCTGGTGGCAGTTGCTCATTCGTAAGTATAAGCAGACGTCGAAAATCCAAAAGCAGTTTTATGTACATATGTTAATTATAACGTATAGAAGATCAAGGTGCCGGTGAACGAGCACGTGCTAAGAAGAAACTGCTATAGCTATTTCCAACAGACAGACCAAACAATTGTATATCCCTATCGAAGATGCATCATTGTAATTTAAATCAATTCATCGTGCATCACGATGCGTATCTGCTTATGTCAGTTAATGTGGGTTGCCGGTTGATCAGATATGGTGTCGAGGGTATAGCGGCTAGACTGGTCTCATACCACCACAAGACTATCTCGTACCCAGGGCTAGACCAGATATATTATATATCACACAGTATTGTAGTTAACAGTTGCATTTTGAGGTAACACAGGTATGTCACGTGATGATAGGGCACGCACGCCGAGCAGCATTGCATTGGAAACAAAGAAATTCCCGTCCTGCAGATGCGCACAGCTGTGGAGTATATATAATTATCCTGGTACTCTACTTCTCAACCTTCAACTCATCTCCTCCGTTTAGACGTCGTATCTCATATCATTATTGGTTTATAAGGTTTCACGCTTTTATCGAATCTTCAAAGCCAATCATCTTAGCTCCCGTTGAAGTTTCAACTCGCGACGAAGAAGACCTGATATCGTCTTAAGATCTTCCATATCCCTGCTTTAAAGAAGTTTGTCGATCAATCCAAAGGAGCGCCCTTAAGCGCTCAAGAGATTACTCTGAAGCTGAGCGCCTTGATTGCAACGGAACGGAGATATATCTAAGCATGTAAGCATCTCACCACACCACCTACGTCTAATAATATTCTCTGTTAAGCACAATACCGTCAATATCACTTTGGAGAGTGCGTCATACAGTACATATCTAATCCAAGTATCAGCTATTATCTCAGATAGCCTCCGTTCCTAAATGGAAAGCAAAGTGGTCCCTCCCGCAAAAATGTCCTCGTTACCAGAAGCTATCCTTCACACTTACAAGGGGTACAAAAAAGATACAGGCGAAATTATCGACTGGCTACACAGTAATTCCCGCCTCTCGAATAACGTATCTCAAACTCCCAAGCAAAAGGCAGAGGCGGAATCGAAATCCAAAGACCAAGCAAATGCCAACCATAGCTACAACAATTCGAAATCCCGACAATTACAATCGAAAGATCTTATCACGTTCGCGAAATCCATTGTGGCCAATAGGATTAAAATTCCGTCTAATATTATAGACGTTTTGAATAAAGTCATAATTGCTCGATCTCGATGTGCCAAATGGTACTCAGCACAGTCACACGTGCGGACGATAGAACACGAGAGGCATGAGCACTTTATTCGAATACTGCAAGAGGTTCACGATATCTTGCAGCCATCGAAAGAAACCTCTGTAACCAAAGAAAACGAAAGACTTTCGCCGGGGGGTCTTAAAAAAGTCGAAAATTTATTTGAGCATCTGCAGCTTGAAGAATTGCTTGACGATAAGTCTGTCGACGACGATGATTATCTTCCCCAAGATTTGAAGCCCAAGCCCAAGCCGAAAGATATCCATATCCCCACGCCTCAAGAAAATCTCATAGAGGAGAAGCTCTTTGCGATATTTTGTTTCTTCGAGGAAATCCTCAATATCCGACTATTTATTCAAGATGTTTGGACAGACTACGCAGCAGGAAAATTAACTCTAGCGACTGCGGCCACCACAACCAATACTGCATTTGACCTTCTCAAACACGCGAATGAAGAATTGATCTCCAACTTTCCTGATCTAGATGATCATGAAAAGGTCGCCAAATTTTTTGAACAAAACGGCTTCTCTCTCACTGTCAAAAACAAGAAGGAACCCAAAGGGAAACCAGGCAACGAACCACTTGTGCCGAATTTGTATCCCGAAAGCGACGACCCCGAACACATGGAAATACATCAGCTCGCCAGTAGAATGTGTATGCGAACCTGGGAATGGCATTTAAAACCTCGCATACGCAATGAGGTTGGCCTTCCTCCCATGAAGGTTGTCAAAAATAAAATGCATCAGGGTAAAATTTCGCTTATCGACAATCCCGAGATCTGTGATGCTTTGCTTCTTGATTACCTCCTTTTCTCACAATATACGGCTGGAGCCATGGGATATCAACTTACAACTGGACTCAAAAAGGCTCTTGATTCTAAACCGCGCTCTTGTCCTACCTGGTTGGTACTGGCTTTCGATATGATAATCAAGCTGAGTTGGACACTTTGGGTGGGTGGCACGCAGGAGCCGTACGTCGAGTTACAAAGATATCTGGAAGATACTAAAGCTCGGCTTTCGCGATTTATCAAATTCACAAAGACCTGGGACACTCTAGGATTTTCTTCGCTTGCGAAGGACAAGGACAGAGCGCAAGAGGTTTTTCTTTCGAGGGTTAGCATGTTGGCTTTCTGGACCAATGATTTTGTACAAAAAATCAAGAGCGAGGCCTATAAATCTGCGCCAGAGTACTTGAAGCAGATGGAAACTGAGGAACACTTCATGCTCAAACACGATCCCGTCATCTGTGGGTTGATAATCGCTGACCTTCAACATTTCATTCATAGTCACGGAATCAGGTTGGGTCTCAAGGATGAGATTATTGCGGCGACAGCCCACCTGTACAATGCTGCGAGATTGAGTAGTTTCCTGAAAGAAAGTTGGAAGGATATGGAAGATTTGATCGCGATCCATTCCCTGAAGAAATCGATCTTTCTCGGCGACCGTCCAGCCACTGTTGAGGATTGTGTCTCGAGAATTTGGACGGCATCAGGATTTCAATTAAGCGAACGGCGGTTTTTTATGGACGCTTTCGATCAAGGTTGCCCTCCTAATATCATGAAGGCAGCGGCGCTTTTTTCCCATTGCAGAAACCCGCGACTAGTTGAGAGATTGTCCAAAACTAGAAGAGCTGAACTCGATATAACATCGGTGTATACAAAATTCTTGTGGACCGTCAAGAGAAGAGAAGATCTTAGCCGGCAGGAAACAAGAGCACCAGATGACATTACGGAAGTTCTTCCGGTGATCGTAGACAGCCAAATCAAAAGATATCTCAAGTTACAAAAGGATCCATCTTCATCGCGGCTGGGATATACGCTTGACGAGAAAATTATAACCAAGTGGCGTAGAAACCAGCGACTAGATCAACTGGAGCTGTTGAAAGTTTTCTCTCAAACTCTCGAAGCCGACGAGTTCCATATCAGCTTTGACTACTTGGCCATGCTGGAAAAATGCGCCAATCTTTTGTACGCATTCGGGAAGGAAGCAAAAGCCGCAACAGAGCACGATTTGGGAATTATGGGTCCTTCAGCATACTACGAACCAGATGGAAATGGAGTCATGTGGGTCTTGTTAGCTCTTCAAGGGTGGGAGAAGTTTGGCAAGTCCCCTAAATACATTGGAGACAACAACGCTACTCTCAGAATTGCAAGCAGATGTCTCTCACAACTCATTGATAAAGAAGGATGCTCGGAATATCTGAAAAGTCACGCTGTATTCTACAATTCATTTCGGAGTGTAGGGTACATTGACTTCAGCTCCATACCCGACTATGGTGCCTGGGCCCAAAATGATATAAGCACGATGGGAAAATTTCTCTGCAAGGCTTTTTTTAGTCTTGACCCCCAACATGCAACTTTTCACTTGCTAAGGATGGCACCACAGGATCCTTATAACAAGGAGACTCAACAAAAATTCGCTCGATACGTAGCGTGGGATGGCATCAAAGCCAAAGGTCTGCCGTCTCTAAGTCATATTGGCGCTGACGAAGCTGAAAAGATTGGTAGACAAGGGATGCTCGTATGTCAGTTGCTTGAAAGACTGGATGAAGTTGAAAAATCGCTCGATCTCCATTTAACACGTTTTCTTCGACGTTATATACTGGTGTCTGCAACACGCTCTGATTTACCCTCTCCTGTAAAAGAAATACTGTTACAGACGTGCGTTCGACTCTTAAGAGAACCTCCGGCTGACAGAGAAACTACTATCAATGACATCGGGGCGGGGCTGGTAGCGGCTTGCGTCGAGTTGATATATCAAAATAAGAATTTTCATTACGGGCGTTCTAGTGCCGAGACTGACGGGCGTTAGCTAACGGACTGATACATTTCAAATATCATTTTATATTTTAAAATTTCCTTCCTTTCCTGTGTTGAAATACCTGAGTGATTCAAACGTACACGATTACGCTATATTTTAGTACGTATGCGTACTAGAGTAAGTAGAAGTTGATATACGTTCTGTTATTGGATATCCAGATCCTATAAACGAGACCCTATCAATGACTCGTCGGCTGTGTTGTTATCGAAAATGCAACAAGTTGACGTTTGGATGAATTCGAATCGATATTAATCGAGGATCAAAAAGCTCGACCAGGCAGCGAGATAAAAATTAAATTTACCGATAGGACTTTCGTTCACCCGCCGAAGGTTTTTGCGGGGTATGACATGGAATCCCCATAGACAGGGGGCATCGGGGGTGTGGTTATTGCATGGTAATTGGCCAGAGCCTGGATCCGATCCTCTCGCCGGGCCTGGCATGCATGCGTACTGCAAAAGCCGATCCAACATGACATGCCTCAACCTCGTTAATTGACAGTGGAACACCCGTAATAATGACGACACATACAAAGAGGGCTTTCGCACCCACTTTTAATTTTGAATTCTTCTCACGTAACACGGTGGATGTCCGAGGAAATTCGATCCAACAGATTCTTAAAGCACCATGCATTTGTATTCAATAAATGTCTTGTTTTAAAAAAAATAAAGGATGCAGACTTTGTTGCGGTACAACGTGACCTCGAGCTTTTGTTTTTTTTTTTTATACACCGGATACGCCCAGTTAATCATAATCTGCTCGGGGTTACGCCAATCATGATCACCCTTGAAAATGGAGCCACAGAATCCCGCTTTCCGGCTCGATTATCAGTCGCCTATTGGTCACTCCGGCTGCGGGTGGCACCGATTGCCGTGGAATGGTAATGCAAAATTTATGAAGGATTTTTGCTGGGCATTCTTTCGCTTTTGATTTGATTGAGATGCCTATTCCAGTGCAAGCCACGACGTGTGCTCTCCGTCATTCCTTCTGCAGAGCAGAGCAGAGCAGAGCAGAATAACAATACTTTTTGTTCAAGGCATTTAAATTGACAGCTTTGCCAACTAATCGTATCTTTATTCTTTCCAAACTTCCAACCTTACTCCTAAATCAAAAAGTAATAGTGCAGTATCGATCGAGGCTTCCTTTATTTGTCGACTCGATTCATATTTGATCCTATTTTGAAACATCGGTTTTCTCATCACCATAGTTCCAAGATGGTTGATTTCGACATTTACAATATGGACAAGACTCACCCCGTCCCCATAGATCCCACATCCACCGTCCCCATCCCTCTCCCGACGGTAACCCACAGCCCTCCACACTATGAGCATATCAGCCGCCTCGGCCATTCTACCCTCTGGGTAGGCTTTGCTCTCATGTTGCTTTCCACCCTTGCATTCATCGGTCTCTCTTGGCGAGTCCCACTCCAAAAACGCCTCTTCTACCAAATCACCACCTATGTTACTCTGATCTCGACCTTTACGTATTACGCCATGGCTACCGGCGGTGGTTGGACCTATCATCACAACTGGGTCAGTCACGGGCACAAGCACGATTTGCCAGACACGCATAAAATCGTGATTCGACAAATCTTCTGGGCAAGATATGCGGATTGGTTGTTGACCACACCCATGATTCTGTTCAATCTTGGTGCTCTGTCTGGCTTGAGCGGTGCTAATATTTTGAACACCATCCTTGCGAACGGTGAGTCCCTTATCGATATATATATATTGTGTGGTTTGTTCGTGCTGACGTGGAATATAGTTGCTATGATTACTACCGGCCTTTTCAGCGTGTACAGCCACGGTGGGAAGACCAAGTGGGGCTGGTATGCCATGTCATGGTTAGCATTCATCACAGTTGGCTGGAACCTCTTCACCAACGCTCGAGCTACTGCACAGAAGCGTGGTGTTCACATCCTTTATAACCCCTTGGCTCTTTGGACCGCTCTTATCTGGACCGTCTACCTTATGTAAGTCTGCTTGGGTTGTGTAACCGAATATTTTTTTTTTTTTCAAAGCTAATATGTTGAATACGAATGATAGTATCTGGGGCGTCTCCGATCTCGGTCGCAGTCTTAACCCTGATCAAGTTACTCTTGCATACTTGGTTTTGGATTTCATGGCCAAACCTGTGTTTGGATTCTGGTTGCTTCTGGGCCAAGGTAGATTGAGTACCACTCATGTTAATGTGGACGGATTCTGGAGTGATGGTGTCGGACATCGTGAGGGACTTTTGAGAGTCGGTGAGCGAGACGAAGATGCTTAAAGCTTGAAAGCTCGAGGGGTATACATATATCCGAGCAAACCTCGGATATACTAATTTGATGAGGTAACGGAGGATGCATTATCATTATAATTATTATTATTGGATCGATGGAGGAATTAGAACGAAAGGAACAGGATAGCGATAGCATTGGAATACATTATGTTACTATGAACTATACAGATAGTTTTTTCTGATAATGAGAAATATGAGAATTGGAATCCAAGAAATGAGACGTATTAAAAGGTGCGTTGTGAATGTGTTATTTTGGTCGTCCTCAAAAATACGCCGACCGGGGCGTCCAACCGCCGGACAAGGTGGTAGATTCCATCACCACCACCGCCCAGCACTAAAAACTGCGACCGTTATTTATTTAATGGACAGCGCCGGTAGGTCTGCGCTAAAACTCCAAAAGACACCGTCCTCTCCAAAGAAATTCAAAAAACTAACATGAAGACCTCCCACCGCCAGACGCCGTCGACGAGCCAGCCGTTGGAGGAGCTTCCTCCGAGGGCGAGCCCCTCTCCAGGAAGCGCAAGTGGACGCCCAGCTTGAACAACACAACCCCGCCTGTGATCAAGCATACTTTCTTCAAAGATCGTGAGTTCGCATATATCTATCTCTTGAATATATAATTATTACATTCTTCTCGAATGGTGGGATTGCTAATACGTTGTAATCTACAGGTGTAACTCCGATCACTATATTCCCCATCGTTCCCGGTTACCGCCTACCAGAATCACTACTCCAGAAGCTCTGCAATGAGTTCAACCGCGAGATCGAACGAGGGACCAACTTCCCGTTCACGGATTCCATGTCGCTGCTCCAATTCCAGTCCTACTGGTTCTCGAACTACGCTGCGATAATGCTACGAGGCCGCGACGAATCATTACTCCGTGAGGGAAGGGATTGGGAGGCCGATTGTGTGGGCACCTTTGTCGTGTTCCCACGATACCCAGGTCGCAGCGCTCATATCTGTACCGGTCAATTTCTCATTTGTGATAAGCACCGGGGTAAAGGTGCAGGTAAAGTGCTCATCAGCACATTTCTAGACCATGCTACCAAGTTGGTATGATTGAATATATACTGCTTTATCTGATCCTTGGGGTTCGACGACGAGGACTAATGGGGGTGTCTCAGGGCTACTCATCTGCTCTCTTCGATTTAATATACGAAACCAACGAACCAATGCTTCATATTCTGGATAACCAAGGCTTCAAACGAATCGGCGTGATAAAATCCGCCGCGATCGCAGCCTCGGACCCGATTGATTCGATAATATTATCCCGTGATCTCGTCGAGGAGGAAGACTTCCAATCCAATGAACGTTTTGAGAAGATACGATACTATCTCGAAAAAGGGAAATACCCACCGTCTGCTACTCGGTCCGAAAAATCCAGGTTGAGGTCCGCCGCGACGCATTACAGACTCATCGGCAACAAGCTCATGTTGAAGGATAAAGAGGTCATCTCGGATCCGCAAAAGCAGTATGAGATTGCAAGGGACTTGCATAAAATCAGCCACGGCGGGATAAACAAGACCACAGCGCAGATTGCGGACAAGTACCATTGGATACAGATAAAACGTACCGTCAGCCAAGTTCTGAAGAATTGTCTCGAATGCACCCAAAACGCTAGGCCTCCGGTCGTCAAGGCAATGTCATCCAACGAAAGAAGCAAGGAAGACATGGCCACACTGACGTCCGCTGCCCGTCGTATCGCCGACGAGAATGCAAATTCCAACGGAGAAAGAAACCCAGGAGATATCATAGCCAATGACACCGTGGACGCAGACGCCGAAGTGGACGATGAGGCGGTTCTAACAATCCCAACCATCCCCGCTCAGGATACTATGCTCGACATACCGTCTCCAATATCTGCCCACCACCATCTCCACCATAACCCGGCCGCAGGGGTACTCCTGGACCACCCCCACCGATCTATCAAATCACCCCCAGGGCATCACCACCACCAACTCGCACAATCGATCCGATCACAGCATGATGCCATGTCACTCTCCCAACGTCCTCCAACAGCCGTGGAAAATGCCATCGCGCTGATGAGCCGTCAAAATCTCCTTTCCGCCACCGGAATCCCAGAAAACATCGCGGTAGATCCCGCCGCCATGGCCGATGTAGTCCGGCATTTACAAGCACAGGCTTATCACCATCCCCAACCACCACCACCCCAACATCCACACCCGCATCAGCTTCCACATCCGCACCCGCATCCACAGTCACAACATCATACCCATCCGCACGCACACACCCATCCACAAGTACCGCATCATAGTCATCACAGACACGACCAGCACCATCATCATGAAGCCGAGGATCCAACGATAGATGATATCAACATTATGGATAATTTCGATGATATCCCGCAGTTCGAATTGATCGGGAGCCCGACTCCGCATGCGCATGTTGCCGGTGAGGTTATCAGTATGGATGAAGAAGGGGATGGGAGACATCATGACGCGGGGGGTTCGGGGTTGATAGCTGTAGCGGCAGCTATGGGCGGTGCTGTCGTTCCGCCGCCCGGTGGTACGGTGGGAGTGGTGGGAGGGGTTAATGTTGTCCAAGGTCCTGATGATGGGGATGGGGATGTGGTGTTGGGACCGTTTGGGTGATCATATCTATATCTATCGAATATATATATATATTTTGTTTTGTATATACTCATCCTACTCTTTTAACGATATGCTAGTCGCTAGTCGCTGGGACTAAAAAGATTATACGGAAATCGGGTTTCATCTCCATATTAACAACGAGCAAAGCTTTACCATTTATTTATTATTCATGATCTTAACGTGTTTAATATCAGTAAACAAGCCTAAAGGCGGAACGATAGCGTGTAGGCAGGCCAGGAAACCTGATGTAATGAAAGTACAAGAAGCAGAAAGAAGAAGAAGAAGAAAAACCGGAAAAGAAGCTATCGAGTTAATTTCTTTGGTATCATCGATATCGAAAAGATATTTTTTAACGTATACACATATATAACCAACCATCTCTGTGCAGAAGGAACCGTTAAGAAAAAAAAAAAAAAAAAGGACAGCAAAAGCCAAAGCCAAAACCTAGCGTGTGTGTGTGATAAATAAATTCGTCCATAAAAAACAAACCCAGTGATAAAAGCAGAATAAGAATACATTACGCCCTCGATTTTGACTTTGGTCTTAACAACGGGTGGGCTTCGGTATTACTGTAAAAAGATATGTTAGTCAGCTGGAGATGCTCTGGAGAATACTTTATATGTATAGTAATATCAAAGCGAAGGAAAGGGGAGAGGGGAGCTTACAGAACATAATCATCCAAAGAAACAACGTCCGGCTCGCTGAATAACAGATAGAAATACTTGAGCGTCTCGGCCAACCAGAACGACTCCATAGAGTCAAGCTGGCCCATCCCGTCCTCCGCCAAAACATCTAACGAAAGAAAAAAAATAGGCATCATTAGTATCTTCCTGCATATAAAGAGTCCAAAAAAGATTCAACTCACTAGTAATAGCCGAATGCGCAATCGGCGTCTTGGTAAATTTTTCAATCGCCTGGAACATCTTCCACCCCTTATCCTGCCACGTTCTGTCCCCCGTGATCCGGTACATGTAAAACACAGACTCGATAGCCTCCGGTCGCAAAATGTATTTTGTATCAGTGACCTGAATATACCCTTGGGGTACCCTATTCCACTTGAGGTGTTCTTCGGTATCATCCCGCCATCTCTGGTACGCATCCTTCGGCTCGGCACCCTGTAGAGGCATCTCAGTATCGTCACCAACCCGCGTGGGAGTCTCGTCTAGTGGAGGAGCACCCGGCAGCTCTGGTGGGGGAGGATCTTCTTTACTGACGTCCTTAGCGCCAGCGCCGTCGTAGCTAACCCCACGTTTGAAGTGAGAGGTTGCAAAGGGATTTACCAAGGTGACACCGTGAGTTTTCGCTGCCGCGATAACTTTCTTATCAGGGGGGATAAGATAGGACAACCAGAGGTTCTTGTCCCAACTGCACTTCCCTGTTTTCGGACACTGAGCCATGATGAAATTCTCCGGCATAATGCCAGTCACCGTAGAAAAGTAATTCCAAACACATCCGTCAGTTAGCTTCATTGCGACTTCGAGATCTTCCGGCCTCTCCAGGATCTTCGATCCCATTCCAATCATTCCACCAACAAAGCAGGTGAGATGGCTCCCGGCACCTTCGAGAACTGGGTCCAGCGGCTCTTGTCTATCATAATCAAAGTTGACTTTCAGGTCGCCGGATACTAAGATATCCTTATTCTTGGGCACCATCGGTCTGAAGAATAAATTGCTCCGAGCGGTTTCGTACGTCTTGACATAGAGGTCACTATACTGCTTCGCCAGGCCGCCGAGGAGGATGTGTTCTTTCAACAAATATTCGTACGTGGAATCTGACATGCCTCCGTACGTATACTTAGCTTCTCCCTCGTTCATCCTGAATCCAGATGGAATGCATCGACTTCTCGTCAATAACTTCACGCCGATAGAAGGTTCTATTTTCTTCGGAGTTGGTCTCCTCCTTGGCTGACTCGCCGCTTCGTGGGTTTCGGGGAGTCGTCCGAGTGGAATTTCAGACTCCTCGACATCTTTCTTGGGATGAGGTTCCGCCTGCGATTCCAGGTCTGCGAGACCATCCGATAGCTTGGCCATTCTATCCTTCTCAGCAATAGATTTCGCTTTCGAAGAGAGGCCTTCGGCAGCTTCCAACTCTTCCCTCTCGGTTGGGTCGACTGCTGCTCGTTTCACCCGCTTGCGTGTTTCTGAAGTATCATCTGTCTTTTCACCAGCAAGCTCCTGATCTTCATCGCTAGCCTTGGGAGTTGGCCTGTGGACCACTTTTGTCATCTTTGGCGGTGCTGCATCAAGAGCGGGATCTGAGGCTCCCTCAACCTCCTCCTCCTCCTCCGGCTCTCCAATGAAAGTCTTCTTCTTCTTCTCAGTCGGTGTCGGATAGGTTGTGACAGTCTTGGTATAAACCTCTTCGACCATCTGACAACCACTCGCATCCACTACCTGCGGCCAGAATCCTGGAAGGGTAGTGTTCATCAAGAACTTGTCAAATTCGTTCGTGATTCTCTGGATAGCGTCGAAATACTTGTCCTCCCCGGTGAGTTGTGCCAATCTCGTAAACTCCACAGACATGGAACCCAGTTCCGCCATACACGAAGTCGTACTCGCACGGTGCTTCAGCTTGACATTATCCGGCTGCCATTGGAAGTACAATACCGGCATTCTGTTGGGCGTATCAAAGGCGTTGTACAAAATCTCGGCCAATTCTTTAGCTTTATCAAGGAGAATCTTGTGCTTCTGTCCCGAGACATCGTAAGCTCCCAACAAGCCACCAAGATAGCGAATGGTCGTTTCAAACATGGGAATATCATATCGGTGAGTGGTCGTGAAATCGATCTTTTTGACAGCGGTGAGGGCTTCTTCGAATTCGGCGTGCAAGCCCATGATAGCCATGGTGTCCAAAGCATCGACTAGAGTTGCAGCCCAGCCTGCGAAAGGATCCTTAAAACCTCCCGACACGGGCGTAACTTCGTCGTGACCCCAGGCGTGTGCACGATATCCCTCCCAAGCGTGTTTGAAGGCATCTTTAACGGCACCCTGTCGTTCGAGCCGCTCGTTTCGCTCAGTGTCGGATTCGGAGCCGGTTTTGAAGTTGTATTGGATCCTAGGCAACTTCTTCGGGTTGCCGGTTGGTAATGGGATTATTGATTCCGAGGGTACGGGGAAGTTTTCGGCTATCTTTGTCCAGTGAGGTTGATCGTAATCAGGTTCGGCGGGGGCATGGATATTTTTATAGGAGGGAGGAGCGAGGAAGTTCGGAGCAGGGTTGGGAGGATAAGACGGATTGGAGTTATCGGGAAGGTTAGCCTCCTAATCAATAAATACGGGTACACGTTAGATATTCTCTTTTTTATCTTATTTAAATAAGGAGATATAGAATTGATTTTATATATCCAGATATACCAAGCATCCACTGAAGTACTTATCCGATATATTCTTTTTGTGTCGTGGATGGTTTTACGAGACAAATATATATTTGAATCGCGATATTATCGATAAAAAAAGATAAAATGTCTTACTTCGTGAGGAGCACTCTTGCCGCCAGGCCTGTGAGGTGGAACGGGAGTAGGTATAGCTTCAGGAACATCATAGGCGGTAGTATGAGGATTGCCTTTGGCAGGAGGCATAGCATCGTCCGGGTCGGGAGCAGACCACTCAGACTTGAGCTGTTCCTTGGTGGTACCTCTGTCGTGGGTCGGCTGCAGCCATTCGTCGGTGGCACTGTAGGTGCCATCGGCAGGCGAGAAGTAGTACCATAACGCGATAACAAAGGCCGAGAAGAGCAGCAGGACCCGATACCGCCGGACTCTGAACAAGAGGACGGACATTTTGCCGGGGATACCTGTCCTCTAGGTTAGAGCGACGATGATATCGATTGAAGGTAGAGAGGAGGAACAGGTTGGGAGGATGAAAGCGAGGGAGAGAAGAGCGGGAGAGATACACCAACGTAGCTCGAATGAAGGGCCCAGCGGCGGCAGCACAAAGGGGGCCCCAGACTCTCACTTCTCCACACCGCTGCGCATAAAAATCGCCACCAACACCAATAGTCAGTTAATCGGCACTGCAGCTAGCTCGATAGTTTAATTGACCCAAACATCGACTAGTTTCTTAATTACCGAGTGACGCTGTTCACTTTTGTTCAGTTCAGGCTGTGTTGAACGTCCGGACGGGAATTGGAATCGGAATATCAGAACCGCCACTAACTGCTTTAGCAGCAAAAAAGGGAACAAAGCGTCCGACGCCCGACGGAGAAGCTTTCGACAGGTTATTTAGTATCTCGATATTACCCGCTGGCACACGAGGACGGCGTGGCCAGAATTCCTTTATACACATGCGATATTATTGAATGAGTGATTCTGGCTCAACAAATAGCTCGCTCCTGGCCGTCCACTGCAGAATACCAAGCTTCTTGGCCGCGGAACCTTATTCCCTCTGAAGCGAACCTTCTCTGCCAGAATCGAAGAGCATTCCTTACCGATTTGGTAATAGCTTATATGCTACGCTAGAAGAAATGAGCATCTTGTGACCGTAAGTACGGCTCGTATACTTAGTAGAGAAAGCAGATAACAAGAGAAGTTTACGTATAGGGTAGGTACTGGTGAAATATCACATTCACGATATCCTACTCGAGCAAGCATATCACAAGATCTCTCGGTTGAGATATCGATAGCGACTGCTAGTATACTTACTTACCTACTTAAGTATGTACCAGCCAGTAGTTTCAGTCCCGTGGATTAGCGTCCCTGCGCGGAACCGAGAATCCGACGACCCTGACCCTCTGGCTTGTGTAACCTCGACCGCAACCAACGCATTTTATCCCAACATGGGTACATTTTATTTGACTGAATTGTAAATACCATTTTATTTCATTTGGAAGTGCTTGTCATTTGCTTTTCGGATTTACTAAATCTCATGATAAAAAAGGATAAAACAAACAGTTAGAGACATTTTTAGGGGCGTACATGAGCTCTTGGGACGACTTCATCCGCCTAGTTATCCTGTTTGCTATCAATTTAAACCCATAAGAAATAAAACCCCGCGATAGAACAAAAACAAAGAGACTATCCTTTCATGATAATCTTCTATAACCCTATTCGAATCTCGTTTCCGAATTTATTGCTAATGACAAACTAGCGGAGGAGCTTTGAAGATCACGGAAGAACATCAAGTCTCATGAATAAAACAGGAAAGAAAACCAAATTTGTATCAAAACGGGTAAGCATGTGGAAACAAGTAGCCGTTAGATAAACCACATAGCATCCGAAACCGCTGGCATAAGAGGTCGAATGTCCTCCGATGTTATAGGTGTGGAGCGCGTGGTCTCTTGTTTAGTCCCAGTTCCAGAAGGAGTCGTCCCGGGGCCTTTTGGCTTGTCCTTGTCGTCATGAGTGCCTCCGATTTCATGAGCACGGGCTCGAGCAGATGCCAAATGGGCGTAGTATACGGGTGGAACTTGATTAGAAATATTAGCCTCGAAAGATATAATGCAGGAAGAGAGGAATACTTACCTAGAGAAACAGAACAGGTTGCACGCATGTACGTGTAACAAAAGTTGTAAACCAAACCTTGGATTCTGTCGGTGTCCAAGTTGTTCTCATCCAAACTGTTATCGATTCGTTAGCAAACCAGCTTGAAATAGATATGTTTCAAAAAAAAAAAAAAAAAAAAAACTCACATTACAGTGTATCGCGTAGCGCGAGCCGTGCCTTGGATTGCAGAGTGCGAGCACAAGAAAAAATCGAAGTCTGTCACGTGCGTGATGTCCCTTTCGATCAAAGTGCCAGGAACAACATTTCCGTTGCGATCCGAGGCCACCTTGTCAACTGGGAAGAAGCGGCTGTGGTGTCGCTTCGTGCAAACGATGACAGTCAACTTGGGCTGTTCAGAGGTATTAGTACGTAGTTCAATTGTGATTCGAGATATAATGTTGAAACTTACTTCATATTTTGGATCAAGTGTTTTGGCAGCACGCTTGATATCAAAAACTTCCTCCTCAAGCACCTTGGAGTACTCGCCTTCCGAAACACCATCTCTGAAGTAAATTATACGTCGAGGGACCTGGTTCGTGTTTTTACGATAGTTCTTCAAAAGCGTGGGAATGAAGCGCATGATATTCGGCGTGGTAATGTTTTCGACACGAATGCCATTGGTATTGCAGATAGCAGAGTAACGAGCTCCTTGAACTATAGCATCGATGTTTATTAGCAAGCATTTCAAACTATTGCTGAGTAAAGGGTGAAGAAAAACCTACGATCAATGGACCCGACCATGCTAGCAAAGGAAGCTGCCTTGATACCACCGGAACCAAAAGCGCCACCGTGGGAAACATCGGCACCAATGTACATAGTAGGCTCTTGTCCCCAGAAGGGATGGGCATTTTTCTCGAGATAGACGCTCGTACCACCCAATTTGGCGTTCACCTTCATGCAAACATTGGAACAGTATTGTCCCTTGGCTTGTTCTACGTGCCTGGATTGAAGACCTGGAAACTTGTTAGACACGTTTGCATAAAAGGAATAATATTGAGAATTGAGAAAAACACTTACATTGCGACACGACCCCAACTTGAGTCTCGCATGCAGCCTTGAAGTCATTGTAGGGATGCGCAGACTTAGCCGTAAGGATAAAGAAAACGATTTGTGGCTTGGAGCGAGATGTGTTTCCAGCGGTGAGAAAGAGCTCGTGGCAAGACTGATATACGTCCTTTCCAGGATCGAGATAGATGATCGGGGGCTCTTTCGTCTCGACGGTACCACCGTGCTGAACGAATGAGAGGACAAATTGACGCACAAAGTTCTTGACAACCTCCATGGGAACGCGGCGAGGTTGAGCTGCAATACCAATAGCCCATGATTTGAGTGTCGTGGTACGCGCGAACTTCTTACCACGAAGATCCCATCTGCCATCTCGAGGAGCGAAGGTTGCTTCTTGTGATCCAGGACCGTAGCTGATTTTGGGGACATCCAAAATACGAGCTTGCGTCTAGACGATATAAAATTTAGTATGATCAAGGTATACATAACCTATATATGAGCAAACCTTACCGTGATCATGTTGGTGTCTATGGCCATGTTATACCTGTTCAACACAGGGTCCCCTTTCCAGTTGAGCTCCTTGACATTTTGTTTGATGGTTTCCAGACGAACGTTTGGACGCTAGCGAAGAGGATTTGTTAACAAAGCTTATTCTTTCGGACGCCGAATTTGATACTTACTTGGACGGTGAAACGAATCATGTCAGATGTCTGACGTTCGTCAAGTTTGTATGGATATCGTTGACCCTAAACACCAAATCGTTAGTTTATGAAATAAAAAAAAAAAAAAAAAAAAAAAGGGGGTTAAGCCTTACCTCTACCACAAAACACAACTCCATCGGGAAGAGAATATTCTTCTTCCTTGTCTGGATGAGAGGCAATTGCGGGAAACGCAAACGGATATTGTAATTCTTGTGGTAGTATGTTTCAATAGAGAGACGATCAGTGAGACCAGTCTGGCGGTCACGAACGTCGAACATCTCTTCACGAGCGTTTTTCTTGGTGAAGCCTTCAATCGTAAACCGCTTTTGCTTTTCCTTCTGAGTCCCACGATGCTTCGTGTAGAACTGGATCTTCTTCGCACGATTGAGGTCCTTCTTGCCAGCTTCGTTTCGAGTCTTGGCGATCAGTTCCTCCGGGGTACCAAGCTTCAGCAGCTTTTGGATACAAGTAACGACATTGGATTCAGTCCAAAATACTGCGGCGGCAACGTCAACATTGACAGTCAGGAAACCACCTTGAGCCGGACGAATAGATTGAAAGATGCCCTTCCAAGCCTCGACACCACCGTCAAGAGTCTGGCACCCTGCGTGTTTAAAGAACGATCGTTTGATCGTGATGAAATGTTTTGCAGGGGTTTCACGAAGCAGATGGTCTAAAAAGCTGAAACCAACGAGGACATCTCTATCCATTGCATACTCACCACGAACGTAAGCCTCGACAATCTGTAGAGGAACTCTAGATGTCTTGCGCATACGGACGCGGAATTTGTTCTCAGCAGTACGTGGACGACCAGTAGCGTCATCTATTATCATAATTAGTACATGATCTATAAAATAAACGGAGAGATCAGTGAAACCAACCTTCGTCGAGGTCGACGATAATGTTAAGGTCTTCCCCGAAGGGCAAGGGGATTATCGACCAAGCCAAACGGTTTCCTTGTTTAGAAAAAAAAAAAAAAAAACCGCTGTTAGCAACTTGATTCAATGATATCTTGCAAGGTCTAATCGAGGAGAACTTACCATCATACAGCAAGGAGTCCTGTTGTTCTCCAAAGTTTCTTTGCAAGGCACGAGAGTACCAAACTTTGCGCAAGACTGCACGCTTTTCGTCACCTTTTCCAGTGATTGATACCTTATCGCAAGATAAAGATGTTAGCAGGTGATCCAAGAATTCGTCGGTCAAGATATATACTTGCATCGTATTGATGAATCGTGGCAGTTGGGAAACTCGTAACTCTATAAGAGTTACACCAGACTTTCGCAACTTTACCACGTTTGCCAAAGCCTTTGCGTTTGCACTGTGAAGTCTATGTGTTAGTATCTAGCTCGACACTAGAGTGTTATCCGAATATAAGCTTACATGAGACTATTGAGAGGTTAGCTTTATCACGATTGAGAGTAGATGATTCAATAAGGGAGGAATCCTACCTTGACTTCGAAGCCCGCTGTGAACTTTGGAGGAAGTTGCGCAGAGGGTGCGCCAGTAGCTGTACGCGTAGCCATTTTGGGTGATAGGCTGAAGATTCAAGTTGAAGCTTGAGTTAGAATATGTTGAAGAGGAACAGATATTGAGAGTTAATGTTGCAGGAGAAGGAGAGAAGAAGATTTGGATAGGATGGGTGTCCAGGTAAAAAAGGTTGAGAGAGGTAGTGGAGGGAGTTGTGAGTATTGCGAGTAGCTGCACCTCGCAACATGAAGCTATGATGAAATAGTCTCCTCTCCGAGAAATGTACCAACTATGGGACGTTTCACTTAAAGCAGCCAAAAACTCATACTAGCCAAAGCAGAGGAGATACATAGCGAGAGATAAACGATACCCCAAGCTCTCTTTTCGATGGTGAGCCATCTCATCGAGAGGAAGCATCAGTGACATCTAAGAAGAAGCTTGAGATACATCGAAGCAGGAAGCACATATCATGATTGGAGTGTATCAGAGATGGAAACAGAAGCCATACCACAATCCCACTTACCTTGAGAGCAGTGATCAGGTTTGAAGAGTAGCAGAGGATTCGAAGAAGAGAATAGTAGAGGAATATGGGATTATGCGCGCGTGTTACGGTGTTTGGAGGAGTAGAATGCAACTTTGGATTACAAAGATCGCAGTCAAGATTTTTGGTGAGAAGAGAAGAAGAAAGAAGAGAAACGAAAGAGGAGTTGGTTGTATATTTATAGTTATGGAAGAATTAAACAGATCAAGTAGGTATCGCCAGGGAAACTGAGGCTGTAAGAGTGTAGTGAGTGCATCTACAATCGCCTACACGAAGCCTGAAGAATCCCCTCGGGTTCCGGAACTTACAGCTTGAGGAATGTCTCCGGAACAAACCCTCTCAGTCTATTCAATAGCACGGAGCTTTCTATACTAAAGCTGCTATCTGATGAAATCTTCAACAAGAGGTAAGCTGTATAGTCAAAATCTTAATCAGTAATGCAATGGGATTTAAAACTCTGCTAGCTCGGCAGCTAGAATAAATATCAAGGATCTAGTGAATTCTCTGATATTATTATAAAATCAAATGATAAGGAAGATGCTAGTAAATTAAAGCATGATGCAGAGGCTGTCCGTATCATTTACTAAACATCAGGATAAATATAAGATTCCAGAATATTTTGATATCCAAACAGAGCAAGCTGCCAAAGTAGCTGCAGATCTGCAGAGGCGCAAGGAATCGGGACCCAGTTAAAGTCAGTTTCCAATGTATTTATAAATACATCGGAACTCAACTTGTTTTGTTTCGGGGTTTTTATAATTAAAGAAGCTAGAAAATATATATATTTTATCTCAATGAAATCGAGAATATTATAAAGTTGGGGGGGGGGGGGGGGGGGGTCCGCCAACAAAGGGCTATCGATAGAGCATGTAGGTGGTCTCTGTGTGTAACAACCAGTTGGTTGGTACGTCGTAAAACCATCGCATCCCGGGATCCCACAGCAATTTAAAGGGCAGTATTCCATCATGCAACAAAGGAGAATGAAAGATCACAAACCACCGTTTGCATCATGTTTCGCTAGCGCAATGGATTCATGTGGCCAGGCACAATGGCCAAAGCTAAGTGCTGGATTCCCACAGCAGTCTTCGAATTCTAGAAGCTTGGTCCGGGCGCACCTGCTCACACCATTCAGGCGTAATTAATGAGGGACAGATGTGTTGGCTCTGTTGTAACAAACCAGGGGTCAAGAAACGAACGACGGATGCCGACAACTGGCAATTGATGAAAGAACAGAAGTTAACATGAAAGCATGCATACAACATTAAAGCGCACCAATAATTATAAGCATGGTAGAATTTTTTTTTTCTTTTCCTTGGGTGGTCTTGGGAGAACTGTTGGAGGCGGGGTTTGGGCTTGAATCGACGACCTCCGAGGCCAAAAGCAGCTCTCCGCAAATATTTGCAATTGAATCAATAATGCTCATGAATTATCAGCATTGAAGATAGTCAACTTGCTATTCTTCTGAATGATTAGGCTTCTGCAAACATATATCACTAATATATAAAACAGAGCCTCACTGCCGGTGTGCCAGCACTTTGAAATGGTGGCTATCCGTTGAGTATTACGTTACTCAACCGCCAGCGCCTGTGGTTTCGACGTATTGGTCCACAAAATAGCTTTCTCGGCTGTTGCATGGATCTTGCCAGCAACTTCGCGAAAATTTTTGAGTAAAAAAAAACACACAAGAAAGGAATTGAAATTGAAAGAGCAAACAACAAAAGTAAAAAGAAACTTTGCCACTTACTCCCGCTAAGCTGTCACCGGTATTCTAATTGAATCGGAAGGTTGGGGGGGGAGATTCGAAAGAGCTAGAGTTCAGAAGGAGAAAAGAAGATGGTTGGTGGCATATATACAGCTAGCTTCCAATCGATCAAGAGAAAGCTAGTCGTCAGCAAAACCTGCATTTGTTTTAATAGAAGAAAAAAAAAGTAGCATGGTCAAGCTTGTCGAGCACCGACCGAAACTTCAGAGGTGATATGCATTCTCATAGCCAGCGGTGGGCGATTGGATACACGTTCGAACGGTCAAGTGCCTCTGAAATTAAGGAGGTGAGAGATTCCCTCCAGTCGCTTAGTTGATTGTGGTTGTCAACCGGGCCTGAAGACCGTCCCAGATTCGCTAAGTGGATCGAAGCTAACTAAGTGATAAGCTCCGCCGGTGCACCTGAGAGTTTCGTCCTCGGACGGCTCCGGCACCCCGTTTAGTATTCGTAGCGACTGATCGATTACCTGTGGCCCTATCTTATACTCGTCAACGTCTACTTTCAGGTTTTTTTTTTCATACAATAGATCGATTGAGAACAAGGCTAAGATTGGAAATCCGAGAGGCTATGAATATTCGACAGTGGATCTTAACGCCTTTTTATGTGGGGATCCGGTAGACAGTTATGTAATGGTGCCAACCGCAAACCCGTTCAATCACATTGGCACTTGATCACACATTAGAATGCCTGAATCGAAAGCTAACCCTGAACGTAGCTTGTGCATCTGAGAAATGCCAAAAAAACACCCAATTCGTGGTCTTCCAAGATTAATGAACCAATCTCCATGGCCGAAGGAGGGTACAATTGTCTAATCCCTTGAAACAATCCCTGCCATGACATGCCAAATCCAATCTGCTTAGGGCCAAGTCTGCCTGCAGAATGACGCTTGAAAATGAGCACAGGCACTAATGTAGGGCGAAAAAAATTGATAAAAAGGTGCCCTAAAAGTACAAAGGTCGCCTGAAGTTTCGAGCTTCAGGCAGCTTTTGCTCTTAGTTTGGCTGTTATCAGGCAATATATAAATTTTATATCGATCAGAAGGCGTCAGATGCCTTTGAAAACGGCAGGGGCTTTTGCCGATGGGGGCAAGTGGTCAAGCAATCAGAGTATCTCGAGTGTTGGAGTTCGGGCAAAAGTTGGGTTTGATCTGGACCATGCAGTCTCGCTGGACCATGCATGGGGGGGGGGCTAAATGAGGAACTCCCTCGCTCGGAATTCGCGTCGATCTGCGGGCGGGAACTTTCGAATAAGCGACTGAACACATGACACCAAAGATCAATGGATCGGTGTTATTATGGACAATATGAATTGGTACTGAGACTAATGTCGGGTGAGACTTTTGTCTACGCTAGGAATTCGAATGGCCTTCGGAGTCTCTATGGTTCAAGTCCTTAGTGGTCCTCAAATTTGCAAACTTCCTTTGGCGTAGGAGGATTTCTTATTGAGAAAATTAACTTGGTTAAAGAATTACTAAGGGTTCGTTAAATTTTGGGACGTATAGCTAGTGCTATAGCTCAGGTTAGTCTTGTATTGACGCTTCAGCAGCAAAAGCTCAGGTGTGTATACTATATGAGCCCAACAATGTCCACGTATGTTACTAATATAAAGGCAGAATCAAAGAGGCTTATTTTAAGTTCTTGTTCACAAGAGTCCGAGACAAAAGCCCGAAAAGGTCACACAAAGATTCGTCTCCAGACAACTGGGCCTAGTAATTTAATCCCATTCAACCTTTTCTTTCCCTCACCGAAGAAAAGGGTACGGCGGATGATCTTTGGAAGGACGCTAATATTAGTTCTTTTAAAAGAATTTAGCTCTATTTTACACGTCTGCGATTATTGTGTTACAGGTGGGATCCTTGAAGAGAGAGGGAAAAAAAAAAAACAAGCTTTTCGTTCATCCTTTGGTGGCTTCGGTTTGAAACATTCGCCATCCAGGCCAGAAGAATTGGAAACAAGAGTCGATAATATTGAACGCAAATGAAAGAAAACGCCGCTGATGCAATTCGTAGAAGTGATATGCTATTCTAGGATAAAGAAGAGAAGTAAAACATAATCCAATGATTTATTCATTATGCCGTTATTGTGAGGTTTGATACTGGATATCGAAGAGCTTGTGTTTCAGCCGGAAGATCGAGCCGGTACTACCTAGGGAAAGATCCTAGCGAAACTATGTTGTAGATATCTGTGATCAGCAAGAGTTCAAAGAAGAAAAGAAGCGCTTCATAGTATAAATTATATATATCAGTGTAGTCGCTACGATGAATATAATGAAATCATCCTAGGAGGATCAACGATGTAGTTCACTTATATATCCTCTACCTGGATCCTTGTGGGAAAAGGTTGAAGAGTGTTTTAAGGGCTTCCTGAGTGTTGCTGTCAGGTGGAGTTACGGTTGAGTGTCGACTCCCAAGGACAGACGTCTTCAAGACAGGTGTTGAGGGTGTTTGAAGACCAGGCGAAACAACATAGTGTTGAGGAAGTGGAGAAAAAGAATTAAATGGTGAAACCTGCTGTCCAAGAGAATAACCTTGTGGTTGAAAAGGCAAAGCTCCATCAATAGCAGCTACAGGGGGCGAATTTTCAGTTTGAAAACGATAATTGTGCTGATTGGTTGAAATGGCCTGCAACATTGTGTAAAATGGCGGCGAGGAGAAGAAGGACACACCATTTTGGTTTTGTGGCGGAGCAGGTATATTCAAATTAACCAGTAGTTTGAAGATTTCGTCAGGGTTAAACCTAACGGAGCGATAACTGTGGGAAGCCGGGAGCATGCTGAGAAGAAACATAATTGGATCAGGCAGTGTAGGTGGTGGCGCTGGCGGTGCTTGTCCAGACAACGAAGCTTGTTTCGTATGATGTGTTTGGCGAGATTCTTGTTCTCGATTTGCTGCAGCTGCGGCCGCGGCTCGTTTCTGTTGATCCATTAGACGTCTTCCAGCTGCTCCCTTGATAGGAGATTCCCCA
Organism: Arthrobotrys entomopaga; assembly: GCA_012184315.1. NCBI lineage: Eukaryota > Fungi > Ascomycota > Orbiliomycetes > Orbiliales > Orbiliaceae > Arthrobotrys > Arthrobotrys entomopaga. Next base: position 790,963 of record LDDX01000033.1, read on the forward strand.
CGAGGGATTTTTCGGGGTCGTTCGTTCTTAGAGACATCACCATCTGAATCATCCGCCTGTCGTTTCGGTGATCGTTCCGGGGCAGGTGCCGGCAGACGAACACCTGAGCCTTTGGGACGGATTTGAGTCGGTGATACGACCGGTGAAAACGAAGACGGGTTAAGAACTTTGTATGAGTGTCTTCCTTGAAAAAGTTTAAGTTGAGGGTCTGTCGAAAAGGTTAGAGTCATTTTCCAGCCATCAAAGTGTCAAAAATTTATATCCTACCTTGCGGGTATAGCTCTCTCATTCGTTTCTCAAGCTTTTGGATTTGGCTGAGTTCACCATATTGGGATTCATAGTCATAGAAAAACTGGAACACCCTCTTAGCATTACCCACCTTTTCCCCAGTAATCTTCCCGACAAATGTCTCGAAAACAGCTCTGGCATCTAATAGGGCGTTAGTTCTGTTCGGCTTTGAAATTACCAACTACTATGGAAAATACTTACTTGTGAGATCGTTAGTAGCGATCAGGTGCTTGAGGTATTCAAGAACGAAATCTTCATCTTCAGGAAACATCTTCAGCCCGCGGTCGAATATTCTATTCGCAGAGGGGTCCTTGTAACAGTGGAATTCCATCAAGGCACTCGCAACGTAAACATCGGAGGTGATCTTTCCGCGTTTACGAGCATCTGTGAACACTTGCCGAGAACCACCGACGATGTCGCCAACTTTTCCGTGGCCCTCAATCCGTCTCATTGTCCGCATCAAATTGATCCAGATAGCGGATATAATTTTAGAGATGCTTAGAATTTCCTGCTTCGCCGCATCTTTCACAAGAGCTATTTGAGATGTGATGTTGGCATCGGACGGTGGTTCGTAATCGTCGTCGTCATCGTCATCTGTATTTGGTTTGGCCATCTTAGCTGCCTCCTCGAGTAGAGCGATGTTTTCCCTTTCGCGTTCCTGGGCTTTATTGAGAAGATTATAATAAACCTCTAGGATCTTATCGTAAACGTCTCTTACTGGAGCGCTTCGCTTCTTAACTGCTTCCTTATCCTCAGCTGGAGGAGGAGAAACGCTAGATTCCAAGTATTCGGCGTATCGAAAATGAAGCAAGCAACTCTCGGGATTCGCTTTCATGCCTTGGGTCAAAATCTCGACGCCTTCTTTATCACGTCCAATAGAAAAGCAAAATTCAGCAGCCTCAAACCACATTTCAGGCCAGAACCGAAGAGCCATCAAAGCTTGTCTGTACACATAGATAATCCTGTTGTTGAACCCAGCAATGTCCTCCGGGTTGGGTTCCTGTGCAAGAACTAAGGGATCCGCCTTCTCCCATTGAACCCACTTTTTCCAAAGCTCAACTTGTTGCATATATTCTTCGTAGCCATCAAATCCAGGGACAGGTGGTAGACGTGGAAGCGTTGTTCTATTTAGGCCGTTGGTCGTATTTCGGAGGGATAGGAGGGAGGACCGAGCAGTCATGTAAGAAGGGGATTTCTCCAAGATGAATTTGCGGCCCTATCATCTTGTTAGCGAGATTTTATACAGCTTGATAATTAGATTTACTTACAGTAGTTTTGTTCAGGCCCATCTCGAATTGGTCATATTCCTTCCACATGGCTTCAAGACCGTTCACCGGGATACAGATCACCCTCTGGAAGATCTTACGCAGGTGATCCATCTTTTGCTGGTCCTGCCAGGCACCACCGCCAATTGTCCCAGGGCCACTTTTGATAAACGAAATATATTCTTGCCAAATCTTACCGGATTCTTTGTCAATCCCGATGCTTCCGAGGACAAATTCGTAGACCTGGGTGATAACGCCTCTCGCTTTCCCACTTGTATCTGTAGCTAAATTGTTCCGTCTACGAATGTAGTCCAGGTATAGCGACCACAGCTCCACATTCAAGACACCCGGGAGGCACCTTTGGAATAGCCGCTCTGCCTGTGAGAGGTTATTTGCATCTAGCTCCATCTGAATGTACGCTATCCATTGTTCAGCCTGGGAATATAATTAGTAAAACGTAGAAAATCAATACCAAATAGTCTTTAAAACTCACCGCACTCGGGAACATGACCAAAAACCTTTCATAGACCGCACGGGCGTCTTCTAATTTACCCTTCTTTTGGTGTTCATTAATGAGCTGTGCCCAGGCTTCAAGATCACCACGTGAGTCTTGAGCGATTCGATCCTCCAACTTTCCAACAATATCATGAGTTAGACGTTTCTTTTTTCCTTGTTGGGCTAATTGGGATGGACTTTCATCGGTAGCTTGTTTCATAGTACGAGAATCATCGGGAACATGTATCACGGGAACGTTAGCAGCGTTTGCTGCTTGATGATTACCGGAGGGATTCGCCTTGTCATTTTCCATAGTTGTATTTTCTTGATATGTCAAAGTAGCATTCTGAGCGCCAGTTGCTGCTAGGACAGGTATGGACGGCTCGTCATCTTGTTCAATTACAAACGGTCCAGCTAACTCAAATCCAGCTTGGGGCTCAGGCGTGGCATCACCGCTAGCAACGTTAGATGTTGATTCAAATGGTGGCATGTTAGGAGGTTTGAGTGTCGAAGCAGATGCGCCTTCGTTCTCGGCAGGGATCTCAAGATTGTTTTGTCCAGTCGAGGGGCCGTTTTGAATGATTTCGGCGGCATCATTAGGGGTGGTTTCTTCATCATCAAAATTGACCTTTAGCACATCGTCTGGATGCGTATCCGGAGTACTATTAGAATCATGATTGGAATTCTTGGGACTATCAGCATGAACAGCATTTATAGATGTATCTTCCAATTGTTCATCTCTCATCGCCTTCAAGAAGGCAGCCTCCGCATCACCGCCTTCAACCGAGGCCATCTCGGCAAAAAAATATGTTAAACCGTAATCCGCGGGGTATCGTAGGCTCTCGTTGTGAAAAGCGATGTGTATCACCGAGTGTATGATAAATGAGGAGTCAGGGCGCTCAGGGATAGTAGGGAGCCAAGAGCTGAGAATGGGAGTGTTCATTAGCCATCTATGGGTAATTTGTGGGGGGTGCAACGGATGTTTGCAGTATTTAGACCTACCACTTGACTGTGTCACAATCTGTGATTAACGCGAAAAGTAGCTAAGTATGAGCGGTTAGGAAACAGTTGTGACGGATGTTTCGTGGAAATGCAGACGTTACAAAGACAATGAAATATGAGATATTTGAAATGCAACGTAGGCTTTGTGAGAATGCAGGATGAATTGATGAAAGGTGGGTGAAAGGAAGAGGTTGAAGCCGAGATGATGGAAGATGGAGAAGAAAGATTCAAGTGCTGCGACGACGCGAAGTGAGAAACCGGGGCTAACACCATTTTTGCCAGCCCAGCCGACCACACACAACACAAAACCACCACCGCCGGCCGCCCCAAATTTGGTGACTGCACAGCGAATATATCTAAATCCAATTTAATTGGCTGTTGATTCAAACGATCAAATATTCGAGGCTCGGAAAGCCTATTGGGTTAAATATTTACACAAGGCTCGACATGTCATCGAGCCGTTGGTCGAAGTCAAACTATTGTACAAAACAGGGCACGCCTCTGCCCTAGCTATATCATATAGATCTCTCTCCTCTCCTTCTAGGCCTTCCTAGCGTAACAACCAGTCAGGCCACGGCCTGCGACAACCCTCTGCTCGATTTTAACCGATCTTTTCTTCTCTTTCTCGTCAACAAACGTAACTGTCTTCTCCGGTAATATTTGAAACCTTTCGTCTGTTTTCTTTCCTCGGGCGCTACTGCTTCCAAGCTCCAGCGGTGGAACATAGGTCGGGACGTTGAGATTGGCTCTCTTCCTGTTTCCCAACTGGAAAGACTCGTTTCCACCAAAGAACAAAATATCATTACCAAACTCAGCATCGCTTGAGCTCCATATGCTCCCTTGTACATTCGCCAAATTTGCCATCACGACTGCAGCATGCGATCCTCCTATAGTCACGTAAGAGATATTGATCGGGATGAGACCAGCCTTCCTATCGCTATCTGTTCAATGGGTCAATACTATGAATTCAAGTGCAACTGGCAAGGAAATCTTACATTCTCTCAGACCGCTAATCGACTTTATTTTTTGAGGAAGTGCTTGGGTGTGTATCCATGATCCCGTCCCAAGCGTCCCATGTAAACCATGACCGCATACGAAAAGGTCATAGGTCTTGACCGGCGGCTTTTTAAAGTCAGGGTTAGGTGAGTCGGCCTCCATCAAGAAGAACGTGTTCAGTCCACCAGCATAGATTCCCTGTAGCTTGGCATGCACATCGGGGTCTTTATAGAATGATCTCTGGGGAATCAATGTTGGTTCCATAATCGCGCTTTCCGTATACTCGAAGCCCAGTTGCCCCTTTGTGTTTTCTCCCCACGCGAACAACTTCCCTTCTCTGTCCGCAACCATGGTATGGTAATCACCGGCAGCGATGTGTTTGATTTTGAATTGACTCAAATCTGTGACTTCTTGTGGTGTATCATAGGGCTTTGGTTTTGAGTCCCAGGACATTCCAGTAATACCTAGTTGACCTTTTAATGGGAAAGAGTAGTTTGCAGAGGCAGCTGTAAAGACTCTCCCACTCGATGTCAACATTACGGTATGCTCTAGCCCAACGGCGATGTCAACTACCCTAGAAACGATTTAGTATAAATATCAAACGATCACGAAGATGCCAATGAAAATACCTTTCCCACATCCCTAAGGTCGGCGTTAAACTTCGATATGAAATCTTAGATTCCGAAGTTGATGACCACAACGGAGAACCGCTGGCTTCAGTTGGTTTTGCGAATGTCTCCTGTTCTTCCTTTGAGAAAGGAATAGAATATACCTGTCCAGCGGAAGATAAAGCTATCACCCGATCTTCCGAAAGTCCAACTTTGACGATATCCTTTCCAGCAAAAGTAAGAACAGGTGCCCTGCAGTCTGGCGAGTATCCGGTGCCCCATTGCATGAGATCTCCATTCTCCGTCACAGCAACTTTTGTCACAAACAGATTGAATTAGAATGCGAGACAACCATCTCCGGAGCTAAAAAGAAATTGACTAACCTCCCATATTTGGCGCAATCCGGAGATCTCTTAAAATATAACCATCAAAAAAGGCGATTCTCCTAGGTGCCTTTACAAATTGCTCATCTGAATCAGGTGCTGCTACACGACCACTTAGATAACTTAGCAACATTGCAAAAGACTCCTTAGAAGTAGAACATCATTCTCTCACCTGTTCGACCCCCACAGATATACTCCCGGCCGATCCCAAAAGTTCACCTATAGCATTCATTTTTAGCAAGTTTTATACCCTTCGAATTTTCTAAGAAGATGTAAAAGATGTATCAAATACCTGGTTACTTTGCGAACCTGATTTGACCTTTTTTTCAATTATTGGTGCCGTTGCATCTAATCTCAACGTCGGCCTATTCAGCATTTGATACGCCACCAATCCTCCCGCCAAAGCCAAAGCTCCTCCTCCTACTATTAACCTCTGTCTAGCCCATGTTCGAGATGGACGTGAAGCCGAATGAATTCCGCGAACTGCTCTGCTACTATGACGCAAGGATGGCAAAGTACATGATAGCATGCGTATCGATGCACGAGATCCGGTAGAAAACATGGCGTCTGCCCTGTGATTATTTTCGAGATAGTTTCTCTTCCATGCAGGCTCTGTCGGAATCAAATTGATTTAAATCTGAATTTAGTAGGACTAGGACTGGGGGGCGAGATATAGGCGGTGTGGGATTGGCCGGATTTTTCGGTGTGGCGTTGCGATCACGTGAAATGATGCACTGTGGTAATGTTTTGTGGCGACCTGGTCTCTTGCAATTGCGACGAGATGATAGCGCGGCTACGCGAGAGTGAGTGCCTATTGCACCAAGCTCCAACTAGAGTATCACCGACACAGGAAAGGACGCGATGTATGAAGACCACTGGTACAATGCGACGGCCGCGGAAGAGGCACAACAGGCTCAAAATAGACAATCGAAGGCCCCCAAGCAAAGCGTATTAGCTCCTCGGTCAGAAGGTGAGGTACGAATCCGAGGTCCTCTCGTCGCAAGACCGCTGCTTAGATCCAATTGACTAATATACGAGATAGAATGCCTTGAAGAGCACGCCAGTTACAAAAATATCTCGCAATTATGATGAGCCACCAAAGGCCGAAGTACTTCCTCGTTCAAACTCCGCTAAAGACCTAGGACCCCTTTCCATTGAATCCAGGAATCTTCCTGGGGCATTTGACAATTTGAAGCTTGAAAATGAACTCGACTTTGCTATATGGTACGATAAATATGAAGAGGAACTGGAGGAAGCTGCTGATGAGGAGTTTCGGTATGCCTGCTCCGATAGTCGTTTCATCGTTCTCAAAAGCTCATGAAGTCACTTTGTCTAGAGTATTTCAAACTCGGCTCCAGTCACACTTGTATACCTGCGACTCCTTGTTATTAGAAGCCCGAGAGACAGTCGCGTTACTCGATGATCTGGTGAAAGGGTTCGAGGCCGTTAGGGAACAGACCTCGACTTTTCAGGCAGCTTGCGAAGAACTTCTGTCAGAGCAAACGAGGTTGTCAAAACTTGCGGAGGACCTATCTACCAATTTGGAACCGTTCGGTGCACTGGAGGCGATAACAAGGCGATTAAATGCTCCGGGATCTTCTATTGTAACACGGCCAGACTTCAAAAACATGCTCTCAAAACTAGACTATTGCCTCGAATATGTCGCCGCACATGTAAGTTTGCTAACTATTGGACACTGCTTCCTCCATTTCTATGACTAACACTGGGTAATAGCCGACTTTCAAAGATGCCGAGTTCTATCAGTCTCGATACCGTCAGCTCCTAACGAGAGCTCTTACTCTTATTAAAGTCCATTTTACCGGTCAATTGCGAGACCTCTCTACGGACATCAGCAAAAGAATTCCGGCAAAGGGGGTAAACGACACTACACAGTCGGCTTTACTTTACGCCAAATTCCGGGTCGGTGCAGCTCAGTTAAGGGAATTGTCGGATGAGATTGAAAAGCGATGTGGCCACGAAGAGTATGAACACCCAATGGCTTCTTCCTCGAAGAATCTGACTAACCTTTAAAAGATACTTTTCTCTACTCAATGAGTGTTACAGTTTCTACTTTAGTGTGCGGCATCGCCTGCTGTTCCCTATAGTCACCAAAGCGATGAAGGATATGTCATCAAGCAAGGACCTCGTTGGGTTCGCAAGAGTTAGCATATCGTATATTCGAAATATATGCCTTGATGAATACGAATTATTCTACGGTTATTTCTCCTCTGGCGAGCAGCAACTATAGTAATAAGACCTCCTAAATTCCTCCCATTGAGTTATTGACCACTAATATGCATCGTAGTGACTATTTGGAATCGCTGAGTGAGCCTCTTTATGATTACCTTCGACCAAGGATCATGCATGAGACTCAGTTGGTGAAGCTGTGCGAACTTTGTTCCCTCCTCCAAGAACGATACATGCGAGATGGAGATGATGGTACGCGCCCATCCCCTCTTCGTGACGAACTCCGTATGCTAAATTCTCATCATAGTCGAGATGGAATCGTATGACCATTCACAGCTTGATTTCGGACGCCTAGTGCAGTCCCCGCTACAGGATGCACAAGCGAGAATTATCTTCCGTGCTCAGAATGTAATCCGAGATGATATCGAAAACTTTACACCAAAACCGGAAGATCTCGATTACCCGGAACGCAATAAAGTCAACCAGACACCGCTGAGGAGCCCACGTCTCACGAGATCTGTAGCCATGGATCCTGCCAGCCCAATGGAGGGTGATAATACCTCTCCTTTCGATACCGACGCAGTCTTTCAGGGCTGGTATCCGTCACTGCGAAAGTCTATCTGGTTGCTATCTCGGATATATAGACTCGTCAACGTAAGCACTGATATCGTTTTTTCTCTCTCATCAAAACAACCCGCTAAAATATCACCTAATTAGTCTTCCGTGTTTGACGATTTAGCACATCAAGTCGTTCACGTTTGTATCGCATCGCTCGTGAATGCGGCAGAGCTGATTCGGAAACAGAAGAATGAGATCGATTCTCAACTTTTCCTTCTAAAGCATTTATTAATCTTGAAAGAGCAAATTGTCGCATTTGATATTGAGTACGTGCGGCCGGAAGTAGAGTTCGATTTTAGCACGGTTACGGAGACGTTCTGGGATATTCGCGAAACAGGAAGTCTGTTCAATCCAAATAATCTTATGAAGTTGATGCAAAAAGGTTTACCGAAAGTTGTGGAGAACATGATGGATGCCAAAGTGGTACGTTATCTATAGCTCATCTAAGATGATAATTTTTGCTAAAAATTATGCATAGGAATTGGATGTCAAACTCCGATCTCTAATTAACCAGTTCACCGAAGATTGGGCGTCTAGTATTAGCGGCCCAGTAATCGAGTCGACTGGCAAGGGAGCTGAAGCCCTTGAAGCTTCACTCGCACTTCGAAAGCTCGCGGAATCCGAGGTTCCGATTCTACGTCAGAAGCTAAATGAATATATAACCGATGTCCGGACTCGTGAGACGCTCGTAGGAGCTATCCAAGAAATGGTTATTCAAAGCTATGAGAGCTTCTACGAGAGGGCGGACAAGCACTCGCCAGAGTTGGAGGACTTGTGGGATGTCGATACGTTTGTAGTTTTTACCAATAAAGCCTTTGGCACAGAAGACCCAGACGCCATTGGGTCGCCTCGCGAGAGCAACGTTAGTAGCAGGAGGGGTTCAGTAGGATCTGGCCAGCTAAGCGATTCTTGAAAAAATCATTTTGTACATAGGTGGTTACTACGTGATGTGAATACCAAATAGCATTGTAGAGCAGAATGTTCGTCTTATCAAACATCAGGTCTTTGTCGTCCAGCTAGGTTCGCTTATGCGGGCAAGGTTTTGGTGGACGGGCCACACAAATAATAATTTTTTTTTTTTTTTACAACCTCGAAGATTCCCCACACTTCCTTCCATTCACGACCTTTGACCTCATCCACCCCACCCTCCCCCTCTCATAACCCCCATTTACCTCTGGAGAGCAAGCTTGCCTCTACTAGATCATTATATCAGTCAAGATGGTCTCTTTCGATCACGCCGAAGAGCGACCCGAGCACATCACAAACATACTCAACGGTCTCGACAGATATAACCCGGAAACTACAACAATATTCCAGGACTATGTCGCGCAACAATGCGAGTACGGCACATATGACTGTTACGCCAATCTAGCATTATTAAAACTGTAAGTTTCCTACCATCAATTCATACCCTTAGCCTAGGAGAAGTCTCTACGTTGGCGGGAGAAGAAGTCTGCCTTTTCATGATGATCAATTCCATACACGTTTCCTATTACCTGAGATCACCGGAACCTCATGAATCGATTCCACCGGTCTTTGAAGCGAAACTACATTAGCTCTATCTGAACACATCTCGGAACTCCTTGATATTATTCTCTACACGATTGCTATAATCATCTACACCGAAGAAGAAGCTATTCTAACCTCGCTGGTGAACCAACCTTCCAGATATCAATTTAACCCACATCTCGCCCGTGACGAGACAATCACCAACATCCTCGTCAAAGCTCTCACAGTCTTCCCTTCATCTGACTTTTCCCTCTGCTCCCATCTTCTCCCTCCAAACCTCTTAAACCCAACACCAAACACCCAAGTCAGCGACCTCGCAGAAGCTGTCCAGAAGCTCAGCGGCCTGAGTACCATGCTTGAATCTTGCCAGTTCAAAGAATTCTGGAACACCCTCGACTCGGATGACCTCTACGCAGATCTGATAGCCGACGTCTCCGGCTTTGAGGACGTGATCAGAACCCGAATTGTCGGTGTGACTGCTTCTTCGATGAGAGAGATCACAAGAGAGTTACTGGAGAGCTGGTTAAACCTCGACGGTGACAAGTTTGACGAATTCGTAAAAGAAACAGCTGGGTTCACCATTCAAGACGATGTTGTCTTCATTCCTCTAAACAAAGATAATGAAGCTAAACCGACGATTACAAGAGAGAGTGTCAAATTCGATCGTACGTTCCCCCCCTCCTCCTCGCAAAAACTCCTTATCGTATGTTGTTGGATCGCTAATCGTGTCCGTGTTATGTGCAATAGAATTCTCAAGAGTAATCCGAAGAGCGTACGAGCAGCCCGCTTGAAGCTCTCTCGCTCTTATGATTACCACGAATCTGCTACGTTGATATATACCTGACGAAACCTCTTTGCCTTTTTTTTTCTTTTTCTGCCAATCATGGTGTCTTGTCTTTTATGCATGCGGGGACGGGATACTCTATTTGTTTGGGATATCAATTTTTCCTCTTACTTTTCACGCTGGCGTTTAAAAGTGTAAAGATAAAGAGATTTTTTTAAAAAAAAATTCCTGTAATTCTTTATCATAATAGAAGAAACAAGAAATGGGGATTAGAATCTTAATTTTTTTTTTTTTTTTTTTTTTTTTTAATAAGTCTTGGTATTATAAATATCGAATTTTCTTCATTTTATCTTCTGTTACGTATTGTATTGTATGTACATGATGTTTTCGACTTCGACTACTGAGTGCTTGAGTAGGATGTTTCGGTGGATTCCGACGAGGGGAAGAACAGAACAAGTTGAAAACTCGTTCTAATATCCACCTCATCGTAACATCCATGTCGTGTACAAACAATAAATAAGCCTGCGAGAGAGAACCAAATTATTGGCCATGAGCTCTGGACAGGACGTAACAGAAAGAAAAAGACATATGAAACATTGAGCTTTGAGGAACCCCGCTACGGGTCACATCCCTATCTACAGCCGGAAAATAGAGAGAAAAAGGAAAGAAAAGGAAAATAGAAGAAAGAAATCACATGCATCAAACAAATCGATGAATCAAAGTCCGTTACGCCTTCGCTGATGCTGTCGATAAGAGTAAAATTCGTAAAAGGAAAAAACGTAAAAAGAGAAACATTGCGACAAGCTGCATGTACCTTTATTTCATTCGACCTCCTTGATGGCTCGACAAGAAGCCTCCTTGATGATCTTCCGAGCTAAGGGTAACATGCTTAAAAGAGAAGCCTAAGAGTTGGTTTGTCAAAGCAGCGAGTGATTGCTGAGCTCGAGAAAACATCTCATTCGGCGGCGGTCTGCTCCGTCTCGCGCTTGCGCTTTAACCCATTATAATGTCTGATTGTCTCCCGATCGTAGAGTTCTCCTTCGAATTTGTACCCTGGTGGTTTCGTCTTCAAGATGGCCTCGATAGCTTGTTCTAAAGGATATGTTATAGCCTTCAGAATGTCTCGACCTTCCATCGCGGTAGATCCAGCGGCGCGCTCTCGGGCCATGAATTCCTCGAGAATCTGTTCGGCCTTGTTCCAAATAAGTTTTTGGTCTTCGTCGAACGGGATACCATAGGTATGGGCCTGCTTGATGCGATTGACAACCCTTCGAACTGGAAAATTGACTTTGTCGAGAGGCATACCTCCAGTGCTAAAACGGGGGCCCCATTCCTCGAAAGAGACCCTGTACCCAGGGTTGTTCTGAGGGATCACGGTGTGGAAGATGGGAATTCCTTTTTCATCGCAATGGAGTCGTTCGAGAAGTTCAGGTGGCCAATTTGCATCAATGGTATAAGAGACTGGTTCACCGGGCATGTCTTGCTGATCAGCTTGATATTGTTGAATGACGGCACCTGGTACCTGGGGGATGCTGCTCGCTGCCGGCATCTGAGCGACATAGGGCGAATGTGGCGGCTGCTGATAGTGCGCTGGAGTTTGGGGTTGATGGGGTGTGTAGTACGGTTGTTGGTGTTGGTGTGGATACTGCGTGTATGGTGATGGCATCGGCGCAAGCTGGGCTTGCTGTTGTTGGGCTGGGAACTGACGGTGGGCCATTGGTGTAGCGCTCACTTGCTGAGGTTGTGGAACAGCAGCGCGTCGAGAGCTTCGCGGTTGGGTAGCAGGGGCGGCGGCAGGAGGGGGAGGAGGAGGGGTTGGAGTTTTTGGTTTTGGAGGAGGGGTTGGAGAAGGGGAAGGGGAGTCCTGCGCGAAGGTTTAATACAGTCATTAAATCTCCTCAACGAGACAAATAATAAAACAAAGAAACAACAAAGCAAACTTACATTGGGGCGGCGGTCGCCAATGAATACCGCGCCTTGCGGAGGGGCATCATCGCGAATCCACGTCGCCTTGGGCATCTTGTCACCCTTTTTGGCATCGGGCGGAAGGCGATCTTTGATGGGTGAGTCGAACTTTTTAAGAGGAACTTGCTTCTCCCAGTATTCAGTATCGTCAGGGAGGTTTCTGATTTCATCGGGAATGCAAGACTTCCAAGTTTTAATCCTATTGAAAAGGCACTTTTCTTCATTGTATCTAGCCTCGCAAATATAAATATTCTTGCCAGCCGAGCCCTTGGGGCGACCTCGGGAGGCCTTGGTATAAAATTGCACAAAACATCGGCCTATGATGTCTTCGATCGGGTGGTCACGGTATTGGCCAGTTTTAGCCACCTCGTTTTCGAAAAAGCGCTTGTTCACGCGGTGGACAGTGTTCTCCGGTCTGTAATACCAGCAGACATTGATCCCAAGTTCGCCGTCGACGCGCATTTTGAACACTCGGAAGATTTGAGCAACGATGGGCTTCTCAGCATCGAGAGGATTGTTTAATTCGATCCAGTCGCCGACAACAAACCTATCGCCTTTGTGGTCGATATAAGGAACAGGCTCACGATCTTGATTGCCCTTGCTATTGGCCTCAACAAAATCGCTGTCAGGCTTTGCGACCTCGATGTCATAGAATTTTTTCGCTTCTTCCTACATCGAAGTTAGAATGCGGGCGACATCAAATTTAGCGATGCATTACTAACCTTGATATACTTGGCCGTCTTGTGGATTTCAGAATTGTCTTCGTTATATTCCATGGCATTGTCGAACATGGTATAGACATCTTCCATGAAATGTTCAACGGTGTCGTACTGGCGTCGCTTAACTTTTTTCTGTACTCACCCTTCCTGTTAGAATGCAATAACATAGCATACGAATATACACTCCCCAAGATAAAGACCTACCTTTAAGGTATCAATGGCGATCGGATTAGTAATGACGCGATAGTATTCAGGATTAGTTTTCGGGTCTGGCAGCTTTTCGAAAGGACCGTGAAGAGGTTGGTCGTCCTTGGTTCTGAATTTACGGATTCCTTTAAGAACTCCCTTGATACGACACTCATACGGAGCATCGACACGAGGTGGTCGACCACGTTTTTTTGGCTCTTTCTTACGCTCTTTCTTCTCATCGTCATCGACGTCCTCAGTCCCGGCTTTCTTGACAGCGCGACGGCTCGATCTGCGGGTTCGATTTGTTTCTTCGTTATCATTGTCATTATCCGCTTCATCGTCATCATTTTTGGTAGCATCCGCGTCCTCCATCTCCTCGTCCTCGTCCTCTTCTTCATCGCCATCCTCTTCTTCCTCGTCGTCATCTTCTCCAGAGCCCTCTCCAGAGCCCTCTTCGGCTGTTCCCTCGGCTTCTTCCTCTTCTTCACCTTCGGAATCAGTGGTAGGAAGTGGGCCCAAGTCGGGGAGAACTGCCTCCGCTTCAGTAAGAGGGGGGTTTTCGAGCGCAGCAAGCTTCTTCAATTCTCCTAAAAGAACAGACTAAAAGTATACGTATCAGCATTATATTCCTATCTGGACTCGTAGAGATCAGAATCGGATACCTCTAGAGTGACAGCGTCTTTGTAAATCTTCGAGGAGGGACGGTTGTACGTTTTTGCATTGTGGAAGACCTAAGTGGAGATGTCAGCATTATACCGATACAACACACCATCACCCCCGTTCGTTCGTTCAAACATCCTACTCACTCTTGCCGCATCATTGATGAAATCTTTAAAGCCGGCGTATCGCTTCTGCTTGAGCTTGTTCTACAAATAATCATCAATTGTAAGTCTCAATCCACCCAACGACGGAATATGAAAGCGAATCTAACCTGAATGGTGGTCAAGGCGATCGGGGATTTGATGACTCTGTAGTAATCGGGGAGGGCTCGACGGCTGACTATGTCCATAAAGACGTCCGCGATTTGCATCTCACTAAGCGCAAAAGTTAGCATTCTCCCAGGCTCGAATTCAATGATAAGCTGCCATGGAAATAAAACCTACGCTTCATCTTTATAACTAATAATAGTATCAATGATGGCTTTCATATGCGCCAGGTCCGGGTCGGATGCCCGCGGGGGGGGAACGGACGGCGCCATCCTGCGACGGGTGCCACGAGAAACCCTGGTGGACGCTATCCTTCCAGAGAGAAGACCGAGGAACCTGACGAGCTTGAGAAAAAAGTAATTATGGGGAATTGGATGATTAATACGTTTGAGAGTGATAGAACGTAACTCCCTTGTTGATAGACGGATGATGTTGAGGATGGGGGTGGTGGAGGTTGAGAGAGAGGAAGAGGAGCGTGTTGGGAGCACCGGTGCTCTGCGTGGATCACAAATCAATCAATCGCGTTTGGGTGTTTTATTTTTCGTGGAAAATGTGCGCCAAGCTTGGCCGATGTGTTGCCTGCTGCTTAAGCGAGGCGGCTCCAACGTCTTTTGCCTTTGCATTGATCAAACAAATTCTTTTCCATTTGCATTTGATTCACCATTAATACTTATAATACCACAATGAGGGTGAAGCCAAAGCTGCCAAAGTCCCTGCTGGACCAGATTGAAGAAAAAGGTATGGCAATATTCTGGTAAACAATGTTGCTGCGATTTTAACAGTGCTATTTCAAAGAGTAGGCGACAAGAATAGCGGTAGTAAACAATCACTCCGAAACACCACCGCTCGAAATCGCAAAGACCGTCGCAAACAAGAACGGCTACAAAAGAAACAAGTCCGACGTGATTATTCTGCTTTCAAAAGACCGCCAAACTACCATATTGAATCAGAGTCATCGGAAGCCGAGCCCGAAGTCATTCACCATGGCAATAAAGCGACAATCGAAGCTCCGAAGCCGAAACGGCCAATCACCGGTCATTCCAAGACGGATTCTGCGAACGATACTGAATCGAAGAGAAAAGATGGCTCTCCGAAGCGGCAAGTTAGACGGGCAGTAGTCGAGAAACTCGAAGAAGACGATGCGGAGATTGCGGCTCTTGAAAAGAAGCTGAACATCAAGGGCAAGAAACTGCCTGATGGCTTCAAGGAGGATAACTTGGACTGGTTGCTGGAGGGTCTGGACTCTGAAGACGAGGAACGGGAACAATACAAACAATATCTTTCAGAGAAGCGAGGTACAAAACGTAAACGGGAATATTTGAATGTAACACCGGGCGAAATTGAATCGGAGAGTGACGATGGGTCTAGCGAAGGGAACGAGGACAGCGCTGAAGGCGAGGACTCTCAGGACGATATGTTTGATCACAGCGACGTTTCCGGCTCTGAGAGTCAAGATGAGAGCGCCAGCGATATCGATATGGAGGATGCGGATAATGACTGGTCAGGCTTCACGCCAAAAGAAGAAGAGGAAGACATCGAATCGAAAGTTCCGGTCAAGGCATCAAAACCGGACCCTACCAAACCAGCTATACCAGCAGGCCAACCTGCCAAATATATTCCACCAGCCCAGCGACGGAAACTAGGCGATATTCCTACGGACGATGGCTTGCGCAAAAAGATACAAGGTCAGGTCAACCGACTCACTGAACAAAGCATGCTTCAAATCGTCAAGTCGGTGGAAGAATTCTACCGAGACCATCCCAGACAGATTGTTACATCTACTCTCACAAGCTTAGTTCTAGCATCCATTTCCAACGAAGTCAACACCAGAGAAACTTTCTTTACACTATACGGTGGTTTTGTCGCAGCGTTATACAAGATCTTGGGAACAGACTTTGGCGCTTATTTTGTCCAGAGCCTGGTCGAAGAATTCGACAAGTGTTATGAAGAAGCCTTGAAGACTAGCGAGGAACCCGGTTCAATATCCTCGAGCAAGAAGCAGACCAACGACTTTGTTTCATTGTTGGCGGAACTCTACAATTTCGGTGTTATAGGGTCGAGTTTGATATTCGATCTTATTCGAATATTTGTGTCCGAGGTGGCGGAGCTAAACGCAGAGCTGTTACTGAGGATCGTGAGAAGTAGTGGACCTCAGTTACGGCAAGATGATCCATCAGCATTAAAGGATATTGTATCGATGCTGAATGCCTCCGTCGCTAAGGTTGGCACAGAAAAACTGAGCACGCGGTTCAAGTTCATGGTAGAAACTTTGACCAACTTGAAGAATAACAAGGCCAGGAAAGCAAACGATTCATCAGTCGTGGCTTCAGAGGCGATTGTTCGAATGAAAAAGACCTTGGGTACACTGAACAGTAGGTCTCTAAGGGCGAGCGAGCCTCTACGGCCGTCCCTTAAAGACATACGAGAAGTTGACAAGAAGGGCAAATGGTGGCTTGTCGGTGCAAGTTGGAGGAATAACATGGTGGATGATAGCGATGCTAAGGCCGATGGAGATGAAGATCAATCCATGCCGGCGAGGGTAGAGCTCGAAGACGACATTACCAACTATCTACAACTGGCACGAGAACAACGTATGAATACCGACATTCGAAGAGCCATATTCGTCGCCATCATGAGCGCTGAGGTATGACGCACATTTTGATTTTAACATTGTTCTCTCGTATTGACCACTGACACAGGATTACACCGACGCACGGGAGAAACTTTTCAAATTACGTCTCAAGCGAAACCAGGAACGAGAAATACCTCATGTTCTATTACACTGCTGTGGGAACGAGACGCAATACAATCCCTACTATACGTTGATAGCACAGCAGCTTTGCTCGGCCCATTCTCTCCGTATGACGTTCCAGTTTAGTTTATGGGAGATTTTCCGCAAGATGGGCGAAGAGGATGATATGAATCGTGGTGACTCGAGCCTTCTCGATGATGACGAAGAGAAGATGCCGCTAAGGAAGATTGTCAATCTTGCAAAATTGTACGGCTACCTCGTTGCTCACGGGGCGTTGTCTCTCATGATCTTGAAGGTGTGTGTCTATTTGCAAATCAGATCTTTTAAAATAAATTTGACTAAGTCTCGAGTCTATAGACTCTACAACTTTTATCGCTCCAACCAGCGACCAAGAATTTTCTGGAAATATTTTTCATCACAGTCTTTTCAGAGACTCGTCAGCGATATGCCAAATCATCGAGAAAGCAGGAGGCACAGGTAAGAGAACTATTCCAGGGAGTTTCGGAGAATCCGTCGTTGGCAAGGGGGCTGGAATATTTTTTGGAGAAGCACGTGGCGAATAGCGACATTATTAATGGGAAGAAGGAAAGGGAGGCGGTTAAACAGGGATGCAGAGTGGCAGAAGATACACTCAAAATGGTGATATTGGAGGGAACAGACAATGTATAATAATAATATCTTATAGACTTAGAAATGGAAGCCGGGGGGCAATACAGTATATAATATCGGTATGAGCCATAACTCGGGCTCCGATCGGGAGGTCAAGCAGGTGCCGGGGACAAGCCGAGCTCTCCGAAAGACTGTCCCGGTCCTCCTTCGCTTACGATTCGGAGAGGAAGCAGCAGTCCTCCCGAATCAAACCCGGCTGCCGGCATAGCCGATAATTTCTCAGAGAGATTAGACTAATATAGGACGAGGAAGCATCTATGAGAACTATGAGTGATATAAAATTTTGAATAAACCTCATGGTTATTTGACCTTGTAAAATCTGTCGGCATAGAAAACCTACTACACCAAAAGAAAATAGATAGCGCTATAAGTTGAGATTAGATAGAATACTATAGCGTCGGTCAACAGAGCCGAGTGTATCCACCCAAACAAAGGAAGCGAAAAAAGGACTTCAAACCCGATTTGATTGAAATTCAACAGACTTCATATCCCCCGACTTCCCAACCCATCCGTCCCTTCATTCCTCGAAAATCAAGGCCCACCAATTGGCTCCTTGTCATAATATTCCCACGGTCTTTACTCGACGAACCTGCCACTGTTAAAATAAAAATCCTCAGCTGGCCCAAAAACACGGGAAAAGCCTACCGCAGACGTCATACCATACCGTCCTCATCCACCGTCCTCATCAATCGCGCACCCAACAGAATCAAAATGTTAAAAACCGTCCAAAGACAAGCTGCCTCGTCGGTACTGCGGCCGCTGAGGTCGCGCTTCGCGTCTCCCTCCACTTTCTATATCGCCAATACACAGAGCCGAAGAGGTCTCGCCAGCGACGGTAGGCAGCTCCTCGCCTAGGAAGCGGATTGTAGAGTTTAGAATCAGGCTGATGCGGAAACCATCTTGTGATTTTTTAGCTACGGAACATGATGTCGTTGTCATTGGTGGTGGACCAGGTGGTTACGTCGCCGCTATCAAGGCCGCTCAGCTTGGATTGAAGGTATCGAAGCTCCATGCTCTCCATAACCATCACTATGAATACTCAACTTACACTGGATTTCTCAAATATGGATAGACTGCATGTGTCGAAAAGCGAGGGGCGCTTGGTGGAACTTGTCTCAACGTGGGCTGCATCCCTTCAAAATCCTTACTCAACAACTCCCACATCTATCACCAAATCAAGCATGATATCAAGCAGCGAGGCATCGATGGTTAGCCGCCCCACCCATCGCCTATCTCAAGAATCCTCTAATCTAACATGCCCGAATCGGATAACATCTAGTCGAGGGCGTTAGCCTCAACCTCGAGGCCATGATGGCAGCGAAAGACAAGTCCGTCAAGGGTCTGACTAGCGGTATCGAAACCTTGTTCAAGATGAACAAGGTTGACTATGTCAAGGGAACCGGGTCGATCGCCAACGAGAACGAAGTTGTCGTCAAGCCTCTCGACGGTGGTGAAGATATCTCGCTAAAGACCAAGAATATCATCATCGCTACCGGATCTGAAGCTACCCCGTTCCCAGGATTGGAGGTTGATGAGAAGAAGGTCGTTACCAGCACTGGAGCCATCGCTTTGACCGAGGTTCCCAAGAAGATGATTGTAATCGGAGGTGGAATCATTGGACTTGAGATGGTATGCAATCTGAAAAAAATAACTGCGAGGGAGAGAGTTGGAACTGATTGGACAATTTAGGGCTCCGTATGGTCGCGATTAGGCGCTGAAGTTACCGTTGTAGAGTTTTTGGATGCCATTGGTGGTCCTGGTATGGACACCGATGTATCCAAGACTATGCAAAAACTCTTGAGCAGACAAGGTATCAAGTTCAAGCTCGCTACCAAAGTATTGTCTGGTGACGCCTCCGGCGAGGGAGTCAAACTCGAGATCGAAGGTGTCAAGAACGGCAAGAACGAATCGGTAAGTCTCGTCCCTTTTTCGTATTTACACAGCAGTTCTAACTGTATTACTATGATAAATACAGATTGAAGCCGATGTAGTCCTCGTCGCCATCGGTCGTCGACCGTACACCGAAGGCCTCGGTCTCGAAAACGTCGGCATTGAAACCGACGAACGCGGCCGCATCATCATCGACCAAGAATACCGCACCAAACACTCCAACATACGTGTCATTGGCGATGTCACCTTTGGCGCCATGTTGGCCCATAAAGCCGAAGAAGAAGGTATCGCAGCCGCAGAATTCATCAAGAAAGGTTACGGCCATGTCAACTACGGTGCCATCCCATCTGTCATGTACACCCACCCCGAAGCCGCTTGGGTAGGACAAAGCGAGCAGGACGTTAAGAAGAGCGGAAAGGAATACGTCGTCGGAAGCTTCCCGTTCATTGCCAACTCGCGTGCCAAGACAAATCTGGATACGGATGGTATGGTCAAGTTTATCGCGGATAAAGAAACCGACAGGATTTTGGGAATTCACATCGTCGGTCCCAACGCCGGTGAGATGATTGCTGAGGGTGTCTTGGCTATTGAATACGGTGCCAGCTCTGAGGATATCGCCAGGACAAGTCACGGTAAGTTTCTATTCGATCGTCCCCCCCTTCCTATAGCCAATATGCTGATAATATATGCTCGATTAGCTCATCCAACTCTATCGGAAGCCTTCAAGGAGGCTGCCATGGCTACCTACGACAAGGCCATCCACGCCTAAATGTGGAGTGGATGGTACCTTGAAAATGTCGTCGCTTCCTCAATATCTTTGTAATTATAACATCTTATGAATTAACAATTGTTAAGCTAGCTTAAATGTGGGATTTGTGTGTGTGTGAACAAATGAAAAGGGGTCTTTACTACGACTCAGCATGGTATATAACAATTTCAACTTTCTCCACTGTTGAAGTCCTTCGGGGTTTCGTAAAAAAAAAAAAAAAAAATCTTGGTATTTCAAAAGAACTAAACTCTAAACTCTTTGGTGAAAATGCTTGATTGACCGTGAGTACTCTGTTTTTGAGTCTATGCGAGACCTAAGTATTGTAATATGCTAGGGTATGCTCTAATATTATCTGCCAAATAACTCCAAATAGCACGCGCGCTAAAACAACATCGGTAGATAATATATCAATAATGGTATATATATCATCAAAACTCCTCCCAAAGAATAATAAAACTTATATACTATCCCGTCTCTGATATGGCACCCGTCTTCGGCCAGTAATCTTCACTCCAAAATCATCCTCATCATCCTCCCCCCGTCCTGTGCGTACATGTGTATCTTGACCGTCAACACTACTACTTCTCCTCTTCCGTTCATCCACACTTCCATTTTTACCATCCACGCTCCGATTCCTCCAATCGCCCCAGAAATAAACATATATCTTCGCTCCCTTTATTATCCTACCCGCAACCCGGAGCATAAACCGTAACAAGAAACTAGAAGGTTTGTGAACCGCGATGTTTACAGTTTTGCTGAATATTCCACGGGCAGCTTGATGATCCGTCGATCTGATAAAGCGACGGGAGTGGTGACGGGTGAATTGGATGTGTTCTTCGCTTAAAGGGGATTTGGAAAGCGGGAGGTGGTCATCGGGGGGAGTAGGATGGAGGAGTATATCTGTTTCAAGGGAGTCCGGGTCGTTATTTTGAATCACGACTTGTGGAGATTCTTGGACGAGGTTTTGAGCGACGGTGATGGTGGTAGGGGTGTCGTTGGTGATAAAGTGGTTGTGATGTTTTGATTCTGGGGTTAGTGCCTCGACAGGTTCGTCTTCGTCAGAGTCGCCGGCGGGGTGGAGAAGGGGTGGAGTAGTTGGAGGGGATTGTAGGGGCGATTGATGCGGAGTGGCATGCCGACTCTCACTTTTGTTGGTGTCGATTTTCAAATTGAGGTTGGGGGTGTCGTCCATTACTATAGGCGGGGAATCAAGAGACTTTTCTGGTGTTACTGCTAGGGATTCTGGTGACGGTAAAAATACATGTTGTGGTGCCGCAGCTGCCATAGAGGTTGGCAGAGGGGGTGAAGGACAAGGCTGCTTTGATTCCTTGCGTTCAGGAGAACGACCGCGTGACATTGGGAGATCAATGGCATCAGAAGAAATGTTGATCGGTGTACTTGCGCCAGATGTGGAGTTCGAAGGCGCCAGTGGAAATAATCGGGGGGATTCGACCGCTCCTGCAGATCTAACAAAATTCACTCCATCACTACTCTCGTATTCAACTGCTGGACAATTTTCAGCAACGAGAGCCCTATCAATAGGAATCTCTTGCGCCAACGGGCTAACGGAGCGGCTTCGAAGTGGACTTGAACGAGGACCCGCAGACCGCGAGTGATACTGAGGTACTTGAAGCCGGGGCACATGGGGCTTTGTTTTCCCTTCGAAGAGACTCTTTGCTGATAGAACTGGCAAAGCAGGTGTGCTATCCATACGTGGTTGGATTGTTGGAGTTTCGCGTTTTGGAAAAGCATTACCGTTTTCTATATTGGCCGGTGGATTGAACGAATCGAGACTGACCATCCGACGAAGACCTCTATTCCTGCTGTGCGCTCTGCTAGCTAGACTCTTCGATCGTTTGAACACAGGTAAGGGAGCAGGTTCTTCGAGTGATTCATTTTGTCCTTCAGGTCGGAAAGGGCAATTGCTTTTTTCGAACACTATAGTTTCGGCGAGCACATTCTTCAAGGTTTTGACTTGAGAAGCATCATCCTCGACCCTATAACGTATTTATTAGCTTTGCATGAATATATGTATAATCTTTCGTCCGTTCAATCACCCACTCTAGTAATTCCAATCTATAATAATTATCCCTTCTTATCCTCAGGACAAAAATACCGCGTGCCTCGTCCACACACCAACCAGCACTTCGAGGCAACAAAGGTTGTAATAACTGTCCGCCCTGCAAGAATGCCGTTGAAAACTTGACCCGGTAGATTTTCATCGGACCTATCGTTTAACCAATTTATATCAGCGATGAATACAAGCTTCTTGACAGCATGAAAAAGAGATAACCAACCAGTACTCAACGTTCTCTCTGTCAATTGTACATATTCCGCTATATCTTTCCCCTTCAAATCCCTCTCATGAATCGTAAACGACACGACTCGCGCCGAATGCTGGAATAAAATTTCAATATCATCTTTCGAGGGGGGGTCCACAGGCGATAGATCACCCCCAGAATATATAGAACTCGTGCTGAATTTGCGCGCTAGAGGAATACCGCCTTGCGAGCCAGTCGAGAGTGCTGATATCGTGGACGCTCGTCGAATGGGCGTGAACGGTCGCCGCGGTGGTGAGGTGTCGCGTTTGGGGATTGAAATTGGGGCAGGGTTCGGGCTGGCCATGTCTTAATCAATCACACCTCCCCCGCTACAACTTTTTGGCGAACCGGCTCGAGCGAGGGGGAGGTAAATTAATATCAAGACACGGAGAATAGTAATTGATTATCTGAAATTTGAGTGGGTGGGTGATTCCTGTTTTTTTTTTTATCACCTCTTTTTGCTTGTGATAATACAATCCTGGGTTAGGATTATACAATTAATTCAATACCGAGACACCCGTGATGCTATCGTGCTTGCTCAGGTCCTTTATATTACCAAAAGGAAGGTGGGAAAGCGACGTTAAATTATGGGGGATTAAAAAAAAAAAAAGAGTTATCACACGGTATGCAGGTTTTCAGGAGAAGGGACTAAATTTCGATCGAATGCGGAGCGGAGATGAGCTCGGAATCCAGAATCTGGGGAACTGGAGGAGTGGCGCTGGAGGAAACGGCAGTAGCAGCTGTAACCGCCCTGCAGTGCACATGCAACCGGCGAGATGATGTGCCTTTGCTACCTCCCTTTGCGTAGGATATAATGGAGGCTGTCCGTTATTTTAATAACCCGAGCAGCATGCGCAATGAAAGCTCTCAATCGAAGACGGTGCGAAGGATGTCGTAAATTAATTATCATTTGGAAAGAAACTGGATTGCGGAGGTCCCTCTAAAAAAAAAAAAACATCTTGCTGAATGGATTGCCAACGAAGTCGGCGTCTCTGCATCGGATGGAGAGCCGATTCCTGGATTCCAGATCTTCTAGGAAAGCCGAAACCCTCCATGTTTTGCACTCGTTCCTGTGGTAGAGAATGGTAACTGTGGTCCAAGGTCATCCACGTCTCGGGCCTTGAAGTCTAAGTTCAGTTGAGAAGCTGGATGCTGATTTGAGATGGGTTGATTTCCCGTTTCGTGCGACGGCATGCGCAGACGAGCAGACGAGCAGACGAGGGGCCAATGAACGACGACTCGCCGGGCTGGGCTAGCCTTACGTCGCTAGCCCATCGAATGGGTGCCCAGTGAACCCCTGCCTTTAAACTTGGGCCCCACCTGTGCGATATATATGCAAACTGCCCATGTAGACGGATGAGCAGATAGGTTGGTTTTGTCGTTGTTTTCTGGCGGATGCACCGTATGGCAATATGGTATGCTTAATTAACCAAGCGGATGTGGACCTATAATCTAGATAACTTGAGCAAGAGAATTGTTCATCAACACGCAGCGCAGCGCAGCGTAGTATCCGGATAGAGTAGCACTCTTGAGGAATGGTGCGCGAGACTCTTAATTCTATAGCTAGGATAGGATCCTGCGGGGTCTGCTGCAGGTGTCACAAACTCATGCGGTGACCAGCTCGTTAGCCCACTTGCTGGCCAAATATGGCTCGGCTGCAGGGCCTATTAGCTTTAGCTATCAGTAAAATGACTCCTGGGTGGCCACTTTCTTGGTTTTACGAACAATCCAGAAATATTCGAAATCGAGGTTGGACAGGGTCCAGAAATAGTCACCAAAATACTAGGCGATTTAGTAAAGTATGTTTAAATGTTTATTGATGCTCAATCTCGATCCCTCGTCTAGTTGCAAAGATGTGGTTTTAACTGCCGAAGCAACGCAATGCTAATGCATCAGTTGCATACTTTGTACAAGGCCAACAATTCAATCTGATATGATTTAGACATAGGTCCAAGCTTAAGTATATACTTAAGTATGTTTTAAAAATAAAATTATCGATTCTTGGTCGTAATTACATGTATCGTGTTCACTTTTTGAACATGTGCTTTATTTTCTATTTCTACAACTCCTGTCCAGCAGGAATCGAACCCCCTCTTTCATCCTCTCAAAGTCTATGTCCATGACTGTTGTCTACTATAACTCATGATTTGCCAGTGCCACGGTTACTAGGAGGGTTGCCATCGCCATACTTGCCGCCTGCAACTCCAATATCTACACTATCCCCTGCTAAGCCGAGCAATCTCCCTGCGGTTGATGTATCCTTAGGTGTCGACCCCATCGCACTGAGTGATGAACCTAGGGGTGGCATACTCGCCATCACAGAGTCGAAAATCTTTCTTTGATTCGAACCAACCTAGAATTCGGAAAACTGTATTAGTACCATACGTGTATTCTCGGGGAAGCCAATCTAGCAAATCCGATTAGACTTATTTAGCTGAAAAACTTACTGGTGCCTAAATTGACAAATTTGTTAGTTATCTTGAAACCATGCAAAGAGTAGACTGACTAGGGTGTTCAGTATAAGTATAAGTATAAACTTACATTTCTATCCATTACCTGAACCGCACCGCGGATAGCATCAACTATCTGTGGGGGTACCTTTGCGAACTCGGTAGGGATCTCTTTCACAACATTCCACAGCTTCACAGCACCATCTTTGAACGCGCCCGGAATCGATCCAATCCCATCTATGAGCCCACCGAATGATTTCTTGAAAGCTTGCCAATTTGATATCTCATGTGGTTCTTCCGGCTGCTGCTGCTGCACCGGTAGTTGTTTTTCCTCCGGTAGTAGTGTCTCCGTTTGCACCGGTAGCAGTGTCTCCGTTTGCAGTTGTGCTTGTGGTTTGTGCTGCACCGCTCGTATAAAGTGTCGGTGCCCCTTCGAATTGACTCTGGTTAGCATGAGATCGATGATGATTTTGTTACTTTTATTATTTGATATTGATTTGGAAAGTATATATACATACCTCGCACAAGAAAATCGTTCGAGCGGTGTGATAGTTAGAAGCAACATTAACCGCACCACAGTCTTCCGTCCTAACGACTGGGATTCCGAAAGTTACCTGTCCGAGAATCCCAAAAAGGGTGAGAAGAGAAACTGAATGTGTCGATCGCATTTCGATATTATATATTATTATTATAAGAATATTTAGACCAGCTAAATATGTCAATTCACACCGGTATTTAGTCGATAAAATTTAAAAAGGTAAATAAGAAGATATATAAGAAGACGAGGAGAAATGGATAAATTAAGTTCTAAAAGAAAAGGATATTAATATTATTATATATATTTTTTTCGAAATTTCTAGACCAGCTAGAAATGAATAGTAGTCCTGGGAGTTTTTGATTGCGATGAGTGTGTAGAGAAATTTAGCTATGGGAGGAATATCTTGAAGCTTTTATAATTATACATTATTGAAGCGAACTTGTGTTGATCGAACTATATTACATGATCATATAACAGAATCGAAAGAGTATCCGTCTCGTCTGTAGTTCGAGACGCTTCCTCGTGAATTCCTAAGATATGAGACGACTCCCTTCACGATACCGCTGTACTACTAACACTACTCTCTGTCAATCAGGCGCCCGATATGGTACACTTCTAGAATTCTTCTAGAAAAGGGGGGTCTCAAAATGAAATGATGTGAGTTCTAGTATTGAAGGTTAACTAGTTAAGCTCACCGTATGATTTTACAGCGAGATTCAGAGCTCAGAGTGCAGTAACATATAAAATCATGTTCTAGTGTGAGGGTGTTCAACTACAGAGGACGGTTTTACGAGAATTTACTGGGACAGACGTAAACACATTTGAAAAAAGCCAAGTGTGCCCTTTTTCTCTAAGAACGTAAAATTTGAGGCCTATTTTGGAAGGTTCTTCTATGATTATACTTATATTCAAGCTTCAGATGCTGTGTTATATAATAGAACTTTAGTTTTGTATCAAAGTTGAATCGGCTGAGAGGTTTGGTATATTTTCTTGTTCGAATAGCTATAGTTTAACCGGGTCATCAGCACATTAGTGAGAGATACGGTATATCACCTGCTTGGTCTGGAGAAGTGTATACGTACGCAACACGGAGTCACCCACCCCCATCCCTGCATGCGTTACATCTCCCTTTTGGTATCGGTCGTATTAGTTATCGAGGCTAAGAGGTCGCCTTTACCCATAGTATATATAGTCCGGTTTCTGCCAACCTGAAACTAGAGTGCATATACTACGTAAACTCGGCCCATATCTCAGTCTAGTCTCGTAACCCACAGACCTTTTTTGTAACCACGGTTTGATTACAAGACTGACTGAAATCCGAGCAGCACCATACATACAATATTAATCGCTCATAGACTTTCGAAGCTTTCTAGAAGGGGGAGTTCTTCAAATTTCCCATTTTAAATATTTTTGAGTAACACAGACTCGCTTTTGGGCAATACATATGCTTCTAGTAGATAAGTATCGGCGTCTCATATGAACCGGTTGCTTGTCGGATATTTGAGCTCTAATGAAAACTGAGTAGTTAGTTGCAAATAAGTTGGGTTAATTGTATGTAGTTAGTTTGGGGCAGCTGTGTATCAGTCCGGGCCGATGTAGTGCTGTGTTGCATCAAGTTGGATTCAAGCTTCTTTTAACAACCAATTGACCTCAGCAATCTCAAGCTCAGCGAGCTGGCTGAGAAAAAATTCGAAAGTAAAACCGCCAATTGGCTTTGTATATACACAACCATCAAGGATCAGTACTTTCAAGAAGCCAATTCAAGCTTTTGATCATCCCCAAAGCTGTACTACTTCATTGCTTTTATGTTATACCTGTACAACCTACCCTGTACGACCAAAGCCCCCCCTCCTGCATTCAAATTCACATAAAAACCAGCACTATCCAAGAAGAAATCGAAAAATAAGAGATAAAATTAGTTTTCCCTAATGTAACCCGATCCCATTAAATCCCGATACTCGAACCACCCAGCGGATCTCAACGCACGCTCCTATTTCCGAGGTCGAATTCACCCCGAGCTGAGTTCCTTCCAATCCAAGGCTGCTGCTATCCGTGTGCCGCAATGCAATGCAATTAATACACAATAATATAATATATAATAATATATGTATGTACACATGCACAACGTTAACTTATGGACCTGAGGTACTAGTATACTGAAAGTCTTTTTTTTTTTTTGTGCCGTCATCCTCGAGGGACGTCGCGTCCTTGTACTAGCTAGCGCTATAGCTGGTTTTAACTTCTATCATATATATAGATCTTTTTGATGTTCCTTGGTTCTTTATGGTATCACAATACTTGGCTTTTTATTTTGTACAGTCATATCACTGGCAATGTTACACTAAATTTATAAAATATATCGAAATTAGAAATGATAGACGAGTATATTTAATCAATAATGCAATGGTGATCACTAGTAGCTAGATAAATCGATTGGGTTTTACAGTTATTCTCATAGGATGAAACTTAAGGATGAATGGATATTCCTCGGTATACCGACCTCCACATCTAGTTTTAACTATGAACTTCAAACATACGCTCCGTAATTATATCAAACAAATATACACCAAAATCATGCTTCTTGAACTTTGACAAATAAACGAACTCTACTAGCTACTAATGAATGAATTTCCATGGCTTAGTACTCTAAGTTGACCTGCAAATATAAAGGTATATAAAAGAGGATACATGTGTTAATATATGAAATAATATATACGAGAAATAATGTAATGCTGCCAAAGTTCTTACCACTCACTGCCACTATAGTACCAGGCAAATAATAATAATTTAAAAAAAGAATGATAATAGTATTGATGGAGGAAAACCACAAGTGAAGGCTAGCTATGCTGCTGTACAATGATTGATCGATGCCAAAACCCGAACCCCGAACCAATATGCAGACAATCGCAAGAGACTCCCCCCCCAAAAAAAACGCCCGCTCCCATAATAAACGATCCCATTTCCCTAAAAGTTACGCATACCATAAAAGAAAACCAAAAGAGAGAAAAGCTACTGTCTCTTAAAAGAGTATACAAACCTGATATCAACCGCTACTCTGCAACGTCGGTATCGACGCCGGCGTCACGGAGATCTCATCCTCATCGTCAACGTCACTATCACCCTCGAGATCCCCATCAGACGGACCATAAGCCCACTCCTCCCACCCGTCCAACAAAAGTCCGACAATGTCATCAACACACCTAAATTGATTCAACCCTTCGATCACATCGTTCCGAAACAAGACGTTCTGCGAAGGGTGTATCCACAGATGAAAGATATTGGGCGATATCGCCAGCTTTGCGTATCGTTTGATGTTTTCCGGCGGTTGGTAAACCCTCGGCAACCGTGTTGCTCCGAGTTTATTCCTAGCTTGTTCGTTTTTATACCACATGGAGTACCGTGCCATCGCTTTTCGTCGAGCGGAGGGTTTGGGCTTGCGGTAGATGTTGCGAATCTCGGGTACCCCGCCGACGACCATGAATTTAGTAAGATCCTGTACCGCGGGCATGGAATCCGTCATTATCGCCCATATTCGTTTGACTCGGTCGTGGCTACCGGATATAGCAACATTTTGCCAAAGGAGGTACAGCGTGAGTCTGTAAAAGTCGGATGCTTCGACGAGCTGCTCTGTCGTATAATATTTCTCCATTATAGCCTCCTGCAGTTGAATGTCGTCTGCCCTGGATGCGTATCCGTTGTGCCTGTCGTGTCTTAACTTGCGCTCTGCGAACTGTTCGAGGAAATGTTGGATGATCATTATGGAAAATCGTAAACGCTCGGACATGTATCTTAGGATCAATGGCTTGGCGTCTACGGAGTGCGATTCAAAATATTTGTCTTGAAATTCATCATAGAGTTGAGATACGAGTGCCCGTGATAGTTCCGAAGCTGCTATGCTTTTTGTAGCTAGTTTGGAGAGATATGCGAACGAAGGTTTTGTCGGAGAGTTTGGTGGATATAGAACAGTATATCTTTTCTCGATAAAAGTTTCAATCTGCCGCCTGGCGATCTCGTGTTCGTTTGCGACTATAAGATTGTTAAACGCACGAGAGGATTTTCTTAAAGCTACAATGTCGGAATATATCAACTTGGTGACAATCTCCAATTGCAGTTCGACGGGCAGTCCAAAGAAAAGAGAACTAGTAGACGGCCTGGCCGGAGATCACAGGTTAGTATGAGATGCTTGCAATTCAACGATCATAACGAGCACATACCTTTCTTTGGGTAAACTCTCTAAGGGTAAAACCGGCATCGTTTTTTTATCAAATAACCAAGACCGACGGAAACCGGATGTACGGCTTTTCTCTCGATTGAAAGGCGGTGGTAATTGTTCAGTTTGGAGTGAAACGGTATGTAGACATTTTTGTCCCTGCTTGGAGTTCGGTTTATCAAGATCCGAAGTCGATAAATTGTACGATTTGGTGATCGAGAGTACTCTAGATCTCATTTTGGAGAAGACGACTTTGAAAGACCGGATGCCGTTACTAGGCTCGTCTATTTGGCGGGTGTCGTTTGTATTGGGAGTCGAAATGGGTGAGGTTTGTATGGTGTGCTTGCATTTGATATCATCCGAGGTAGACATCCTTTGGTGCGAGCTGCTGCCAACACTGGTGGACGGCACTTGACATTTAACTATATTTTCGGTTGGGGGCTCTAATTCCGATGCAACGAAAGCAGAGGAAGGGATGGTCGAGGAAGAGGAAGAGGAGGCAGAAGCAAGTGAGTTCTGTTTCTCGTATTGTGGCCACTGTATCAGAGGCCCTGGTTGATCGATCGTCGGAGCAGGAATCGCCATACCAAAAACTCCACTTCCAGATAGACTATACCTACGACAGAAGGGGAAAATAACACTAACTGTCTGCACTGGTCAAGTTCAAGACGGACACCGGGCAAGGGTGATTTCGTTGTATGTAAGAAAGAGCACCGTTGAAAATGCAATGTGCAGCAGACGGGCAAGGGTTCGAACGTTCACAAGTCGAAAACCCGGTCGATAGCTTTGCTTTTTTGCTCGTTTGGCTTGCAGGAGGAGCGAGGGAACCTTCTTGCTTGCTTGCTTAGTGCATGCAGGGCTGGCGAATAGCTAAAAGGATGATATCTTGAACAATGTTCCCTAGGCACAACACCAACTTGATCAGATGCCCCGGCCAAACGGTTTTTTTTTTTTTTTTTTTTTTTTTAGATTGAAAAACAGGTGGGTCTGTCTCTCTCTCCTCTCCTCTCCGTCTGTGCTATTGCTAATTATCAGTTAGCGAATCGTTAATCGAGTAGTTTCAGTCCTCGGTTGGCTGGCAACTTGGTGAGCAGTTGGTTGGTTTGCCAACTGGCAAAAGCTGGCAGCGCTATCTGTTGAAGGAGGGAATTCACAGGAAAGAATGCATATAATTATATGTAAAATAATAACTCTTCGGACCGGGTCCTGCTCAAAAAGAAAAAAGGACTGCTTGAGAATTAGCCTCGATTTCATTGCTTGAGAATCGAGCACAAATTCGTCAGAAGATCGAGTGCGAAATGCGGCGCAGGGGTTTATCTGCACGGTCGATTCACTCGTTCGTTCGTTCATTCATTCACGGCTGCATCCGATCGTTCATTCCGCAGGAAAAATGCCGGGCAAGGTGTGAGCTGCATGACGGCATACCTTGCAATCAACAATATGCAATCAAGACGCTTTGTTGGAAAGCACTATTATGCCTTGTAATCG
Organism: Arthrobotrys entomopaga; assembly: GCA_012184315.1. NCBI lineage: Eukaryota > Fungi > Ascomycota > Orbiliomycetes > Orbiliales > Orbiliaceae > Arthrobotrys > Arthrobotrys entomopaga. The sequence continues at coordinate 821,984 of LDDX01000033.1, forward strand.
CAAATCTTCACTCACCGGCAGCCAGCCGTCAAGATTTTTGAAGAGTTCATTTCAACATGTATTCGGGAAGAAACAGAACAAAGCAGAGAGACTATCCGAACGACATGGCTGGGTTGACTTGGCGGTGGAGGGCAGGGGGAAGGCAAACAAACTAACCGTCTTGTCACGGGTGACCGAAGAGGTCTACCGGATGGATACTGACTTGAATATCCACAGATACCGAAGTAAGAAGTACTTAAGTACTTATTTAATTATCTTGATTTTTCCCCTCGCGAACGATCGGGGTTTCAGATAACCCGGGATTTACCAGCTGCGGATATGTAGCTGGCCCAGGCCTCAAAGCAGGTCAGCAACAGCCAGGAGAATTTAAGGGCGCAATACACTGGTATGTAAATGAACGAGCGAAGAATCAAATATCGAAATGTCAGGCCACCCCCGACCAGTTATTAGTCTAGACGTCTGTGCAATGGTCGTGATACGAAGTATATTCGAAGGATGGAGAGGAAAATTTTAAAGGGACGAAAATGCTGACACATCAACAAAGAACCGGATTCTCGTGCGTATTAATAGAAATAATAAAATATGTGAAAAAATTCAAACGAACATGCGAATAATGGAAGACATTTCGACTGCTTTTTGCTCTGGAGGATTCGATTGAAAAACGAAAGGTGAAAGGTGGAATTAAGGTTAGCGGGGTCACCCACAGAGTCAACCTTTCCAGCTGGATCAAATATTGCAAATGGCCAGTCAGGATATATCATACGATAAATAACAAAAATAACAATAACAACAGAAGGTCGTGCGTGGTTCGAGGGCATACGAGGCAGGCCAGCGCGCGAGTACATACATGCACATGTACCACCTTGTGAGCACAGCGTTGAGCTCGAATGAATGAATTTATTTTATATTTTATTAACAAAACGTATTCGGGCAGCGATTTGCGCGATCGTTTCCAACTCGGCTGGGGCCAACCGCCGTTTTCGACGGGCGCCTTTTTTGCCTCACCCTTTCCACGCCTGGCTTTCCCACGATTCAAATCGATTTGCCTCGCTTGGGACACACGTTTAAACATCTGCCTGTCTCTAGCCGTCTCGTTCTGTGCTCACACGAGCACACTTTCGTTTGAACGCTTTCCTTTTCGGAGATAAAATGAGTGCTTGCAGATCGTCTCCAGAATGTTGCTGAGTCGTTTTCGGCCAGACGAGCGTGGGCCTAAAGCTAAGCTACCCGCGGGCCTCATCTTTTTACCTGAGGCAGATGTCCATCCGGCTCAGCAGATTCAATTTCGTATTATTATTTTTGTATTATTATACAAAAAGGAGAAGACAAGATCGCTGCCTGCGACAGATAGATGCAAGGATTGTTGTAATATCGCTGGGAGAGAGACTTAATTAGAACCCAGGCTAGGCCTTCAAAGTTTTAAACACCGTCTTTTTTATTCCGCACAGAGAGGGTATTGTATCACACTATTCGATCGATCGATCGATTGATATATATATTCACGACGCTATTCTTTTGAGCTAAGGTTGGTCTTGATATCTCGATCCGACTTGGAGGCTTGACGGAATTTGCCAGCAGCACAGACACAAGCTGTCATGCAATCGTCCCCTGCATCCTCATTCCCATTGGATTCACCTCAACCGACCATTTTTAAATTTTGCGGGGAATAAAGCGCGACGAAGGGAAAAAAAAATGAAAAATAAAAAATAAAATGGAGCCGAGAATTATAAAATGCATTAGCTCGACGCTGTCTCTCCTGAGGAATCTTTAACCTCTTTCGATTTAACTCGATGTCACGGCCGTGCGCACCTGTACCTGCGAGAAATGTTACATATGTTTCAAACATGATTTAACCAACCCCATGGTGCATCCAGGAAAACCTCCTATAGGGGTACATGTATGTAAGTATGTATGTACTTCCTTTGGTGGAATATGGTATCCCTACATAGTATGTATGCGTTTCGAGTGGAAATATATATCTCGAGATATAGTATTATGCATGTGTATATGGTATGACCACAAGGGGGAACAGTTTGCGAGGAGAACAGGGCTCGACCACGTGCTTTTGAGACGATAAATATAAATCGATTCCTGATATTAATTTGGTTTGAATATTTGATTCGTTTTGATCTTGGTAACCTAACCTAGGCCTGCAGCCTCGAAATTTAATGAGGCGAACTTTGGGTTACCCATATTCTTTCGCAGACTTTGAATCAAACCTTTAAATTGCAGTTTTGGGATATCACCCGGCGAGATCGATATCGCAGAATTCGGAGTCTCGGCTGATTACCTGAGACCAATTGGTTAGAAGAATGTGGAGATGTCCGGAGAATATCACACTAGGGTGGTTTCATTTGATATTCAGTAGGCGGCCTCAAAACGTCCTTATGATATCGAGTTGGTTGTAGCTGGAGTTCTTGAATATTCGAATACTTTATCCACGGGCACAGCTTCCTCAAGACTCCATCTTACTTTCTTTGGATATTTATCCATCTGTTGAAACTTATGAGCGCCAACTTTAGGTTTCTAATCATGATACTTTAGAGTTTAAATTTTGTTCCTTTATCAACTTTGTTTAATTATAAGTTCTTGAGGTTACGACTGGGTACGAGACCAGTTACGACTTAATTTTAATATTTTTAATTTGTTGAAGTGTACAACTGACGGTAAACTGTCTAGAAAACTAGACGTCGGCTTACAAAATATTTCCCCCCTCAAATCTGGCTTTTTAAAATTTTCAATATCTACTTAATTTTCTTTTAAATTAATATGGACGTAGACGTAGACGTAGACGTAGACGTAGACATCCCGAGAAACATTTGCATCGAAACCTGACAGCCGAAAAGATGCCGACAGGTGCCAAGTTGTGTGGTCGTCGTATACGCGTAAGCTTTCGTTTCCGCCTGTCGGCCGGCGCCAAGCAAAGCCAGCCAGCCAGCTCCGATGGCCGCAGCGCTGTTGGTCGAGCAAGTGTAACGCCATCAATCGCCGGGCCATCACATCAAATTAAATGGAACATTGGAATATCTGTCATGACAGGACCCAGTCCAATATTATCCCCCCACCACCACCACCACCACCATTCCATCATCGCCATCACCAACCACTCCATCAACCGAACCATGACGACGACGACGATTCTACTATAACGTCTATCTATATCCATAGAGACTTCGTATAATCAATATCGCTAGCGCATAATATTAATATTCTCTGAACACTTTTGTACCTCGAAATGCGGATAAGACCTCAACTCGCCGGTACGTCAGCTAGCTAAGCTTATAAGCTATAAGCTCTGTCCCTAGTACCATCCACCCACACATACATCTTATCTGCGTGTACTGACAAAATCTTTTCAACAAAAATGCAGGCGCGTTCGCCGCCCTCTTCTTACTATCGGCCTATCTCGGGATATCCAAGGATACAAAACTACCAATCAACGATAAATTCGCACATTTCATTTCCTTCTTCTTGATGACGGTAAATACCGCTTTTTACTCAAGCCAAGCTAAAGCTAAAAGCTACGGTCGTTTGGTGGTCGTATGATTATAAACAGTGCTGATATATATATAATGATTGTGGGAAATAGATATGCTTCTATTGGGTCCTCGATACCTCCCGTCGCCGCGTTATCAATTTCACGTTAATCGTCATGTTTGGGATTCTCGGTGTCGGTTCGGAGTTTGTGCAGGCTGCTTTTCCGGTAAATATCAACCCGTCATTTTACAATCACTATTTATATATATATATATATATATATCGCTTGGTAATATGTTTATGTAATTGGGGTATTTTGAATACTAATGACTCTTTTGTTTTTTTGTTTGTGAAGGGACATACTTTCGACGCTTATGACATTCTCGCAAACATCATCGGAGCTTCCGCTGCTACTGGGTTATGTATGTGGTATCACAAACGCATGCTGGAACGGAAACGAATGGCGAAACAGGCGAATTATCATGTTGTCGGGAACGAGGAGGCAGAGTTGGGGATTATCGAGGAGGAGGATGAAGGTGAAGAGGAGGGACACGTTTCCAGTAGTACCGGACCTCAAATCAACGGCGAGACTTCAACGGGCGGTGGCGGCAAGTGAGATATTAAAGTGATAGTGGTTTTTGTTTTTTTTTTTTCAGGCGGGGCGGTGAGGTATATTAAAAAGGTGGTTAAGACGGTGGATCGATGTCTATTTTTCACTTTTGCTAGGCTATGGATGGAGTTTAATGGGGCTTGCTTCTATCCTTTTGAATGTCTTATTCTGCACTTTTTGCATTTTTTTTTGTCTATCGGGGATATCATGCATGGAGTTCTTCTTTTTCTTTTCTTTTATTGTTCCGCTTTTGCTATGCTTTTCATGATAAAAATGGGATGAAGAAGGATGGATGAATCTGTACATTTCCAAAGCGTCTTCGAGAGGGTTTTGGTTTTCGAGACCATTTCCAATATGAGATCCAAACATTATTGCTTTCGGTATTGCTACATGATGCACACTTTCCCCGAGCTTCCTTTTGTGCTTCCCTTACGATCACCTTCTCGGCATACCTCTGCCACGTCCTCGCAATGCCCGACTCCTATAATTTTTTAAATATTAGTCTTGATATTGAATATCCGTATGCTGTAGGGAAAAGTATTCTTACGCTGCTCCTCTAGGCATCGGTGGGCCTGCCTGTGGTTGCGCCGACTCCTCATTCTCTGTTGAACCCATTGTCAGTAATATATTCACCTTAAGTCTGCAGGGAAATATTTGTGAAGAAAAAAAGAGGGAGAGAAACGTACTAATGGTCTCATCGACGGACAAGATCAGACACGCGGCCTCTGTTGCCGCTTGGATGGCATTGAGTTTCACAACAGTCGGCTCCCATACGAACTTCTCCATATTATCCACCACACCCTCATTATCGATATCAACCCCGATCCAAGTCTCACCCTTCGCATGTCTCTGCCGTAACTTGTTCAAAATATCCGTCGCATCAAAACCCGCATTATCACACAGTTGTCGGGGTATGATCTCTAACGCTTTTGCGAAAGCAGCAACAATCATCTGCTGTTTGCCCGCAATCAATTTTGATTCGTCACGGAGGTACTTTGAAATCTCCATCTCGAGCGCACCACCTCCAGCAACAATCTGATCGTTCTTGATCGCCTTTTTCACAATCATGATGGCATCGTGCAACGACCGTTCAACCTCCGCGATGAACTGTTCGGCGCCGCCGCGTAGCACGAGCGTGCAAGTCTTGGCTTTCGGGCAGCCCTGGAAAAAGTTGAACCGTTCGCCGCCGATTTGTCGTTCCTCGAATGATTCGCAGGTACCCAGGTGTTCTTCCTTGATGTCGGAACAGGTGGATTGTATGCTCCCGCCGACAGCCATGACGACTCGTTCCATGTCATCGCTGGTGACGCGGCCGGCGCAGAATATGTCGCGGTCGGCGAAGTACTGGGTTGCCAGATCGCCGATGGGGAGCTTGGAGAGGACAACTTTGGCGCCGGTTTTGGCGACGGCTTCGAGCTTTTGGATGATGATTTGCCATTCGGCGTCGACGATTGCTTGATATTCTGATACCTGCTCGACGCGGACTTCGGCATTGTCCTTTTCGCTCTCTGTAAAAGTTTGTTAGGTTTGGAGGTCATTAAGGGGAAACAGTGGAGCGGTGTTACGTACTAAGTTCGAGTTCGACATTTAAGCATACAATCTTGGGGTTTTTGAAGGACTTTGGTTGTTGTTCGAAACCTGCGTAGGAGAAGGTCTTTTTGAAGGCGACACCGTTGACAAATATAGAATCTTGAAGGGCACCACCTGGAACTTTCTTCATTCCGATCAATTTTTCGTTCAAGTCTGTCTGATCGAGTGAAAGAACGGCATCAACGACCACTATTCAAAAAAAAAAGGGTCTTGTTAGCATCCTGAACGTTGTGACGGGGTATATCGTGAAAGATGACTGTACTTTTGGTGAAAAAGGCAGAGTTCCTCTTTATCAGTTTGGAGTTCATAGCTGTTCCGGCGAGCTTGATCAAGATGTCCCTCTTCTCGCCTTTATCTATCCGTACCGCGATTTCCTTGATCTTGTTGACAGCCAACATGGATGACTTTCGGAGCCCTTTGATGATAACCTGGGAGCTGACACCTTCCTCGATAAAAGTCTTGCATTCTTTGAGGATCTCGCCGGCGAGGACAACGACGGAGGTAGTACCGTCGCCGACTTCTGCGTCTTGAGAGCGAGCAATGTCGGTGAGGATGCGGGCGGCGGGGTGGACGATATCGAGAAGCTAATGATAATGTCAAGTAAGTTTAATGTCTTCCCCCGCCTTGTTTTAAATTGGAAATGATGAAGGGTAATGTACCTTCATAACAGTAGCACCATCGTTCGTGATTGTTTGCCTGCCGTTGGCATCGACGAGGAGTAAATCGCCGCCGTAGGGTCCTAGTGTGGATTTTATGGTGGCTTGTATGGCCAAACAGGCGTTTATGTTTGATATTATCTGTCCGCGTCCTTGGGATTGGTCGGTTCCTTGAAGATGCAAAGCATTTTAGTTACTGATATATATATACATATGTATGGGGATTATTATGGTGATAGTGGTACTATGGTATATAAGAGCTTGGTTTGTAGACTCATACCTTCTTTCAAGACCAAGATGGTCGGTGTCTGCCCACCGAAGGACATTTTGGATTAATAATGGTTATATACGAATAACTTGAAAAAAGGGAGACTCCGGGAGGCGGGGTATCGGTAAAAGGATCTGTGATGGTGATGATGGTGGTGGTAAATGAAGGTGTTGGATGAGTAGTGGGAAATAGTATTGTGCACTTTGTGAAGCTACTGCTGGACAAGCTCTTGTTCAGAAAATATGCTATCGATTATCGAATGCAGTCGAATCGAATAGTCGTGGGTCCTTTCTTGGCGCCAACGCAAATTTTGGTGGCATCCCACTTTGGCCGCACCGCCACAAACCCTTTTGTGAGAGTGGCTGGTGACATCAAATGGCGCCCTCCAAATATGTATACTTGAACACGATCCTCTGGAAATACTTAAGTAATTATCCGAGTAAGACTCGATTAATCGATCAAAATTCGATAACTGTAGTGTATCTTCAAATCAAAATACTCTATCATTCACCAATGGCTTACTGCTGGACGAACGCGACTTTGTTGTCACTTCCACTTTACGCGCCGTCGCCGTGTTGCTTTGCTTTGCTTTGCTTAGCTTAGCTTCTTTGGTTACCGCGCAGGAGCAAGCGAACCTCGATACCCGCAGCGCCAGTCAACATTCAATTAGCCAAAGCTACTACACCATTTCTCGACCCCTTCGAATTCTGTCGATAATTCATTCCGCTATCCTTACCACCATACTCCATCTTTAAGATGCACCAGTTGCTTAACTCTCTCTCCTAGTCATCTAAAGCAACTAGCTCTCGCTCCCAGGGCACGATACAACCATGTCGAAGGGTCAAAAGGTTTCCAAGGTCCCCTATCGAGGGGGACCTCGCAGCGGTGGCCGATACCTCAAGAACAACAAGACAGTAGATAGGGACACTCTGCTAGCTACGGACCGAACTAGCGCGGAAGAAAAATGGGAGGCGACAAGGCTAGCTCATTCTATAGACGAGAAAATGGGCTTTGCGAGATACGAGGCCGGGCCAAAGAAAGTCGGTTGGCTTATAAACATGCATTCTGTACGAAGATCTCAGGCTCTTGGAAAATATTCCCAATTTAAAGAGGTGTGGCAATGGCTGATATATTTGGTTGTTCATCTGTTATAGACAGCGGTGGAGGACGAGAATATCATTGGAGGAAAAGCAGCTGTCGACTTTTTCTTCATTGATGACGAGGGTGGCTCGTTCAAAGCGACAGTTATCTACGACCCTTATATCGTCATAGCTTGCAAGGTTCGATACTCGACTCGTGGCTGTTATACAATTGTGGCAAGGGCTGATTAGAGTGTTTACGTAGCTGGGGTTTGAACTCGATGTCGAGGAATGGATACGCAGAAAGTTTGAAGGTCTCGTCAAAACCACCTCGAGAGTAACAAAGGAAGATTTGCAAATGGTGGGTTTCTTAACAACTATTTCCCCACTACGCCAACTAAACGCCTGATCATATCTTTATCAGCCCAACCATTTATTAGGCTACAAGAGGACTTTCATCAAAATAGACTTTCATAATGTTCCCGACCTGTTATCGGTTCGAAAGGTTTTGATGCCTATTGCTGAAGAAAACAGAAAACAAGTCGATGCTATAGACACCTATGCGGAAGTCACAAAGTATTTTTTTCTAGCCCCCCCATCTCCTCGAGACTCTAGGGTTATTAACTTCTGTGTGTAGTTCCCGTGCAGGGTTCGACCTTTTCGATGATCCATTGGACATCCAAAAGCCAAGTGCTGCTATTGTTGATGCTAGCGATTATATCATTGATATTAGAGAATATGATGTTCCGTACCATGTTCGTGTATCGATAGATTTAGGTGCGTATTCATAAAGTTCTTAACTAGCTTCAGCAGAGCTAACTCGACTACATCTAGATCTTCGTATTGGGAAGTGGTATACCGTCGAATCAAAGCACGGTGTAATCTCACTATCGCTGATAGAGGACCGTCTTGCTCGTGCCGATCCCGTCGTACTAGCTTTTGATATCGAAACTACAAAGCTTCCCCTAAAATTCCCCGATGCTCTCATAGACCAGATAATGATGATATCATACATGATCGATGGCCAGGCATGTATCCTTCACCCGCTAACTCAAACTATAATTCTAACTTGTTGCAGGGTTTTCTGATAACAAATCGAGAAATCGTATCGGAAGACATTGAAGACTTTGAGTACACTCCGAAGCCGGAATACGAGGGTGAATTCATGATATTCAACGAACCCAACGAACGTGCTGTTTTGGAGCGATTCTTCGATCACATTAAAGAGGCGAGACCGACAGTTATCGTGACATACAACGGAGACTTTTTCGATTGGCCCTTCGTAGAGGCGAGAGCATCGGCGCTGGGAATCGATATGTATCACGAGATTGGGTTTCGAAAGGACAGCGAAGGTATATATAAGAGCAATTATTGCGCACACATGGATGCTTTCGCTTGGGTGAACCGAGACAGTTACCTGCCCCAGGGAAGTCGTGGTCTGAAAGCTGTTACTACGGCAAAACTGGGTTATGATCCGGATGAGTTGGATCCAGAACTCATGACAAGGTATTCATATCACCCATGTTCAACAAGACTTCTATCGATTGGTACTTACACGTATTATTAAAGATATGCGGCCGAACGACCACAAACGTTGGCGGAATACTCCGTCTCCGATGCCGTTGCTACATATTATCTATATATGAAATATGTGCATCCTTTCATTTTCTCTCTTTGTACCATTATCCCACTGGGCCCGGATGATGTTCTACGCAAGGGCACTGGCACATTATGTGAGATGTTGTTGATGGTACGTATCATCGCTTCAAAATTTGATCTCTAAAACTATACTTATGTAGAATTAGGTACAAGCATACCAAAAAGACATTATCATCCCCAACAAACATAAGAACCCTGATGAGGTGTTTTGGGAAGGGCATCTTGTCGAGTCGGAAACATACGTCGGCGGTCACGTTGAAGCTCTGGAGGCCGGGGTGTACAGAAGTGACATTCCCGCTCAGTTTGCGGTTGATACCGGCGCTATAGATGAACTTCTCCGAGATTTGGACACAGCCTTGAGATTCGCCATCGTGGTGGAGAGTAATAAAAGGTTTGAGGATGTGACAAACTACGACGAAGTCAAACAGAAAATTACGGCCAAGTTGATGGATCTTAAAACCACACCCAACCGAAGCGAACGGCCTCTGATATATCATTTGGACGTTGCATCCATGTATCCAAACATCATGACAACAAATCGTCTGCAGCCTGATTCTATGATCAAGGAGTCAGATTGTGCTGCCTGTGACTTTAATCGACCTGGGAAAACTTGCGATCGAAGACTGCCATGGGCGTGGAGAGGCGAGTTCTTGCCTCCAAAGAGGGACGAGTACCTCATGATTAGGAGGGCCCTTGAGAATGAACGGTTTCCGCCGAAGCACCCTAACGGACCAAACAGAACTTGGGATAATTTGCCCCCGTCCGAACAAGCATCGCTAGTCAAGAAACGCTTGACGGAATACAGCAAGAAGATTTACCATAAGATCAAAGAGACGAGGACAATTGAACGTGAGGCGATTATCTGCCAGAGGGAAAACCCATTCTACGTCGACACCGTACGGATGTTCAGAGATCGTCGTTATCACTTTAAAGGCGAGCAGAAAGTCTGGAAAAACAAAACGGACTCGCTGAAGAAAGCAGGTGCTACACAGTCTGAAATCGACGAAGGCGGGAAAATGGTGGTTCTATTTGATTCGCTGCAATTAGCTCACAAGGTCATTCTAAACTCTTTCTACGGATACGTCATGAGAAAAGGATCTCGATGGTATTCTCTGGAGATGGCCGGGGTTACTTGTTTGACCGGTTCCCGTATCATTCAGATGTCTCGTCATCTGGTGGAACGGATAGGCCGACCGCTAGAATTGGATACGGATGGTATCTGGTGTATCCTCCCCGCGACATTTCCCGAGAATTTCGTATTCAACCTTTCCGGTGGGAAGAAGCTGCCCATCTCGTATCCTTGTGTCATGTTGAACCACTTGGTACATGACAAATTCACAAATCATCAGTATCAAGAGTTGAAAGATCCTACGAAATTCAAATACGAAACGCATTCCGAAAACTCAATTTTCTTCGAAGTCGACGGCCCTTACAAAGCTATGATACTTCCCACATCGAAGGAGGAAGACAAGGGTCTGAAGAAGAGATATGCGGTTTTCAACCATGATGGTAGTCTTGCGGAATTGAAAGGGTTTGAAGTCAAACGTCGCGGCGAGCTCAAGTTGATCAAGATCTTCCAAACCCAGATATTCAAGGTCTTCTTGGAAGGGACGACTTTGACGGAAACATACGCTGCCGTCGCAAAGGTCGCAAACCGTTGGCTTGACGTCTTGTATCAGCATGGGTCTACGCTTGCTGATGAAGAACTCATCGATCTCATTTGCGAGAATAGAAGTATGTCAAAGACGTTAGAGGAGTATGGAACGCAGAAGTCGACATCGATCAGGACCGCCAAGCGTTTGGCTGAATTCTTGGGAGATCAGATGGTGAAGGATAAGGGTCTCAATTGCAAATATATCATCTCTGCAAAGCCAAGGGGTACACCTGTTACAGAGAGAGCGGTCCCCGTCGCCATCTTCTCGGCGGAAGAATCTGTCAAGAAGCATTTCCTGCGAAAGTGGCTTCGAGATGATATCACAAATATGGATCCGAGGAATGTTGTCGATTGGGACTACTATCTTGAACGTCTAGGGTCCGTCATCCAGAAGCTCATCACTATTCCTGCGGCGTTGCAAAAGGTTAGAAACCCGGTGCCTCGTATCGTCCATCCGGATTGGCTTCAGCGCCGGATCAATGCCAAGGACGACAAGTTGAAGCAAAAGAAGATGACCGATCTATTCAAGAAAGATCCCAAGACGAATGGCGTGAATCATGTACAAGATATGGAAGACTTTGGATCTACGGCTCCTGTTGGCAAAGGCCTTGACAATGTCCTGGATAAAGTCGCGGCGACTCAAAGTCTTAAACGAAAGGCGCCCGAACCTGTTATTCCAGTGGATCCATATGCGAGCCTTCCGCCAAAGATGCCAGCGCCTGACAGGGACTACGAAGGTTTCTTACAGTACCAGAAGAAGAAATGGAAAATCCAACGCCATGCACGAGAGCGACGGAGACAGCTGTTTGGAGACCGGCAAGCTAATCCTGGCGAAGGCTTGGATAGCATGTTCCGACATCAGGCGCAAATGGTGTACATGAAAACCTGGCAGGTTCTACATTTCGCGGAAACCGATGTCCCCGGCGAGATCAATGCGCACGTTCTGATTGACCGAAAAGTCCACCTTGTCAAAGTGATTGTTCCGAGAACGATTTTTGTGAACTTTAGGAGCAAGAATGTCCCTAATTTCAAGCTCGACGAGTGCATCTCGGAATCCGTAAATTTTACCTTGCCGAATGGACGCCCGTCTACCAATCTTTACAGGTTGACTATGCCTGAACAGGTATATGTTGAGAAATTCCAAAAGATGGTGGCGCTGACCTGTCATCCGAATGTCGAAGGGATATACGAGACGGATGTACCGCTGAATATACGAGCGATGCTTCATCTCGGCAATATCTGCACGCTTGATGGGAGTATAAGAGGTGTCTTGGGGAAGGGTATCAAAGATGGCTTCGAAATCAAGGATATTCTACCGCAAGATGTGCAGCAACCTTACCTTGAAGATTCAAAGATCTCCTACGTTTACCTCTTCCACCTTATCGCTGGGGATCGTCAATTCGTTTCATTGATTTCGACAACCGGAACAGAAGCACAAGTGTTCGTTCTGAACGCTCAGAAGGATACACAAGGGCTACCGAATATTGACAAAATATACACTGACGCACTCACACGCCACCGTCAAGAACCACACGGACAAAGTCCTATCGATTATATGGATGGTGTTCACTTCAAGACAACATATATCAATAAGAAACGACTGCTCTATCGAAACATTGAAGATGCGATCAAAAAGATTAAATCTGAGGAGCAAAAGGCCTTCGTCCTGGTCATCCAGTCGCCGCAAAAACGGACGCTCTGCAAGGAAATCCGTGCTCTGAATGACTTCCCTACATTGACGTTACAAATCGATCAGTCGGATAGTAGCCTTCCGCCTCTCGGTTGGCAAACATTTGTCGCAAAGCGGATCGTGATGCGATATCTATCTCTTGGATCTTGGATTGCGCATTTGATCGAGCTCGCGAGATACGGTAACGTCCCGTTGTGCAATTTAGCCAGCCACGATCCTCGGTTCCTTATCGACATCGCATATGCGAAACGGCTTCAACAGAGTGGTGTTGTGCTATGGTGGTCTCCGACCCCAGTTCCCGATCATGCTGGATATCAAAAGGATGCAGTGGTTCGGGCACTCGAACATGTGACGATGCCGGATATCAACAACAGAGGCTCTTATTCATCTGTTTGTATTGAGCTCGACGTGCGAAACCTAGCTATCAATACGCTCCTCACGTCTTCGCTGATTAATGAACTCGAAGGCGCTGATGCAATGGGTTTCGATCCAATGGGTAAGGCCAACGGTGATGACCAGCAAGGTTTATACTCGGAGAATATTTTCGCAACCGCCAGTATCAACGTTTTGAGAGAACTTGTCAAAGCGTGGTGGGGTGAAGCGACCAGAGGGAACAGTATGGCCGATCTCATGGTGCAGCATCTCGTCCGGTGGGTTGAAAGCCCCGAGTCATTTTTATACGACCACGCCTTGCATTTTTACGTCCAGACGATGTCCAAGAAGGCCTTTTTGCAACTGCTAGCGGACTTCAAGCGTGTCGGCTCGAGCGTCGTTTACGCGAATGCGAACAGGCTCATCTTGCAAACTTCAAAAGCAGAAGTTGGAACTGCGTTCGCTTACAGTCAATATATCCTCAAAGCAATCAAGGCGAAACCCTTGTTCAACTTTTTGGACCTTGAAATCAAGGAGTATTGGGATTACCTACTCTGGTACGATTCATTCAATTACGGCGGTCTGGCGTGCTCCGAGGTCATCGAAGCGGACAAGCAAGACTTGAAGTTGATCATGCACTGGCAATTCAGCAAGACTTTGCCGCAGATGATGCAGTCCGCGTTTAGCACTTGGGTTGTCGAGTTCATCCAACTCTTGCACGGGTTCAAACATCCCGAGAACCCATCCGAGGCGGACTCTACCCCGCGGGTTACCCAGCTTCCCACAAATATCAACGGCGAGGGAAAGATCAACGTTGACGATGACCGCACTTTACCCAAAGACTTCATCAAGCCGTTGAAAAAGCACGTCGGGCAGTTGATACGCCGACAACACGATCTGATCCTTCATCCGGATCACATTGGTGAATTCGAATTTCCCAAGCTCCCCGGCACGAAACTAGCGAGCTCTAATGCGGCTTTGGAGTTTGTGAAGGCTTTATCTGCGGTTTTCGCTCTTCCGAAGGATCTCATGCTGTCAACCAGATCGCTGCGGAAGGATCTACTGCACATGTTTGACATCAAAGAGTTTAGCAAGGAAGGTGTGTTTGAGAACTCGACGGAGAGTTTGCGGTTCGAGCAGATCATCTGCCAGAATTGCACGATGTCTCGCGATTTAGATTTCTGTCGGGATGAAGATTTGTTACCCGAGTTGGATGCGGACGGGAAACCTACCAAGGAACGCGCGTGGAGGTGTTTTAATTGCCATCATGAGTACGATCGACTCGCTTTACAGGAACGCATGGTGGCGGAGGTTGAGGAGGTGTTGATAAAGTATAGCACGCAGGATTTGGTTTGCGGGAAATGCAAGAAGGTTAAGACGAGTGATTTCCAGGAACATTGCTCTTGCAGTGGGGTTTGGAAGCTTACGGTTTCGAAAGAGGAGACGGTGGCGAGGTTGAAGGTTTATAGGAGTGTGGCGGAGTATTATTCGCTGCAGATGTTGGAGGAGAATGTCAAGATGTTGCTGGAGGGGATATAGCTTGCCAGCTGGTTTTTGTGGCCAGATTTTCTCTTTTAGATCCGAGATGCATGTCTACTAACTCTATTCTCTTGTGTATTTTCGCCGGCGTTGAAGCATTGGGAGCGTTCATAGAGTGTAATATTGAAGTGAAACAATTTGTATCATATAAGCAATCTTTCCATATAATAATTCAACATCTGCTGGTACCAAAATGGCACGTTCCTCCATCAACATGTTGTAAATTTTGCGTTGTTAGTCGTCTATCAAAATCCCTAACAATCGATATACTATATCTCGGCATCATATAAGTATATAAACCAAAACAATCCCTACCTCAGCTATATCAAAGATGTAAAACAGAAACAAAGGCAATTAAAAAAACAAGCATCATGGCAAACGACGACGGAAAAACTCCATTGACAGGAGGCAGCAGTACTACTACTACCATCCCGTCATCACAGTCACCACCAACACCACCGTTTCCCGATCCTTCCACGGTAGGACAGTTACCACCAAAACAAACAGATCCTACCTTCTGGGAAGCCTCCAAGACGATCAAAGGGGAGAGTTTTACAAAGATTCATTATATGCCTTGTGCGCGCCAGGCGTGGCTGACTGGTATCGCTGCGGGATTTGCGTTCGGAGGTGTTAGGCTTGTTTTACGAGGTATGATTTCTCCATACTTTTCCCTTTTTTTTTTCTCCTTGCTTGTCAGTGTAGGTTTTTGGAGATACATGGCGTTTTTTTTTATTATTTTGTTTTTTTAGCTTCGGTGTGGAATGCCTGTAGCTGGACAGCAGGCGCTGGCACGTTCGCTGGGATTGTGATTTGGGAAGCGTGTCGGTGGAAAAGAGGACGGGAAAAGGATGGAATGATTCGGGCGATGCAGATAATGGAGTATAAGCGACTCGAGAGAGAGAAGAAACTTGAGGAGCGAAGGGAGCAGCAGCGGTTGCAGGAGGATGAAGAGCGGCGGAGGAAAGAGGCGGCGGCGAAGAATTGGTGGAAGCCGTGGTGATTCTTAATGGATTGTGGGGATCAATTATAATAAGAAGAAAAAGACAATTTTGCGAATTGGCAAGTATGTATGTATATTGGAAATCTCTTTATATATTTGTAAAAAAAAGTAGTATACGTATAGTAGATTAACAGAGACGAGAGGCATTCGGCCAAAAGGGACGCTTTGAACTCCTTTTACTCCTAAAAAAAAAAAAAAAAACATCATTAAACAACAATGAAGCATGAAAGATGATAATGAAATATAAAATGCGCCAGATATTCAGCATGTCGATACAGTGTGGGAGAGCTTAGCGAGCCAAGAGGTATACTTCAAAACATGAATAGTCTACTAGGAATTAAGAAAAAGGAAGATATTGGCTGGGAGTGATGCAGCCAGGTGGAACTTCGTCTGCTTTTATAAGCAAGCATACTCTCTTAGTTTCGAAAACATGTGAGAGATATTGTAATCAGTCTGCGAAATGAACTTTCTTGGCAGGCTCGGACTTTTGGACGTCTGCCATCTCATCACCTTCTTCAGTCTGAACCGAGGGAAGAAGACTTGATGTGGAAGATGTTGCCGACTCGCCTCGATCGGTGACATTTCGTCGGCGTCGTTCGGCCGTTCTTCGGGCTCGAGCTTCTCTCGATTCCCTAGCTTTATACTCTTTGATCTAGAAATTGTCTGTTAGCAATTCCCTGTTAACATAAAAATTAGATCCAAAGTGGCTTCCATACCTGCTGCATTCGCTTTTGATTCCGTAGCTCCCTCTGTTGGGCTGTGGGTCGATATCCTATACCTGTCTCATCGGGTTCCGAGTCCGTGTCTTCCTCACCGTTACCTTGAGGGCCATCCTCTTCGATGGTGGGAGGTGGACTTCGTAGTCTGCCCTTTGCATGGGGCTGTTTCGAAGATCCAACGAAAGTAATAGGGCCATCCGCTCCTTTACCATCTGAACTCCTCGATTCTTCTTCTACGGGTTCTTTCAATGAAACTTCAGAGGCAGTCATATCTACTTCTTCAGGCTCCTTAAACATGGTTAATGTAACTTTGGCGTTTCCCTTTCGTTTTTTCGGTGTAACTTGGGCAGCTTCAGTCTTCATATCAAGTTCGTTATCCGGTATTGTCACCCGCTTCTTCCTCGGTGTTTTCACAAGATCGGGATCCTCTTCATCAGGACTCAAAGGTGCGGCGATTTCTGTTTTCGCAATATCCCGACCTCCAGGACTTTTCTGATCTAGAAACCCGGTGAATTTCCCGACACTTGATTTCCTCCACGATTTGATAACCTTTGAAGCTTTCGATGGTTCTTTATCCTTGCTTGCTCCAGCGGCTAAAGTCAACCCTTCGAGTTTGTTTGCGACTTTTGTCCGAGGCGACGGGACCTCGACTTCAGCAGATGCAGACGCCTCTGCTCCACTGCCGTTTCCGCTCTTAGTCACACCGCCCATACCGTCACAGCTACATTTTTTACTTATATTGCCCACCTCGCCGCTTCCTTCTTTGACATCACCGCCACCACCGCTACCACCGCTCTTGTCGCACCCGTCACACCCACCGTCGCTTCCAAAAGACCCTGTAGTAGAACTGTTGAAGGAAGTGTTCGTCGATATCGGGGAGAGATATAGCAGCACGTCTCGTTTCCGTTTGCTAGCTGGCGATGTGACGGGAACGTAAGATGGAGCGGTAGAGATGGTGTCGTTCAAAGCCTTAATATGCGATGGCTGCCGGTCGACTTCGAATGCCATGTATATACGGAGGGGGATAGAGAAACGAACGATCGGAAGGAAAGCCGTCGCAAGCGCAGTATTATTTTCTCGAAAAAGATATATGGCCTTGGTTTGAAGGGAAAAAATGAAAGAATAATATAGATAGAGTGACAATAAGGATAAGGTTTTTTTCTTGACTTCCGAGCGGTCGATTCTCAACACTGAGTGATGTGGTATAATATGATTCGATGACTGTTTATTGGGTTCCTAGGAAATCTTGACCGAATTATCTGTGTTTTAATGTTGCACTTTTATATAGCCATTCGCCAATGAGCCGGTATTTTTTTTTTTAAATTTTGGGAGCGTTGGTGGTGGTGGTGGAGAGAGGATAGTCGCAGGTCTGAAAGTATGGGGAAGTTGGCCACGGTTAGTCACATTCCCATGGCCACGCAGAAGGCTGCCTGCAAGATGTATGGATCGAAAAGGATGCTTGCAGATTTCACTTATTAACTCGGCGGCGAGGCGCGAGGCGCGAGGAGGAACCCTGAGCTGGAAGGAAGAGTTCACTTGCAGGACCCGAGAAAGATGGAAAGAAGGGGGAGAATTGGACTGCGGACTGCGGGAGCCAAAACCGAGGTTGCTGGAAGGTCGTTCTGGTCAGCCTTTGTTCGACGGGGCAAACACGCTCTCGTGCGGAACAGGTACGTACTCAAGTATTTACTCTAAGCCTTGATCACCGGATGCACCAGGTCAGGCCGGCAAGGCAAGGAAGGAAGGAAGGAAGGTTGGGATATAATAGTAATATCAATCACGGCGACGGAGGGTTCTCCGTTGTATCAAGTGATATAAAGAAGTATATATGTAGACTCAGGTCGCGGGACCACAAACTAGCACCCAAGCAAGCTCTAGATCTATAGACTAACTAAGTAGCTTCCCTTCTCCACACAGGCACTACCGATCGAGCTCTCTCGCCGGAGGGATAGGAAGAGCCTTTCTGTGGTTGTCGAAGCCAACTAGCTCGATTAAAGCTTTAAGAAGACTAAGCGAGGTTGGACAAGGTTAGCCCCATTTAGCCTGGCTGACCAACACAGGACATTTCGATATACAGTATGCTCAACAGAGTATATCATGTTATCATGTTATTGACTCGTAATGATGGACCGAATGATAGATAGATTCTTCTCAAGGATATGTAATATAAATTGATCTCATTACGCATGTGTCTCCTCCCAATGGCATGCATAAAAGGCTAAGTGATGAAGAAGACACGGCAAAGCAACCTGATAGAACAAATCGGAAACGGCAAAATCGAAGAGAAGACGGTGTATTAAACACCCTGAGAGGATATATCCAGATCTCTCAGGGGAATCCAGAAAAGAGAACAATGGCCACTGTTAAGCCTGGTATCGAAACAAAAGAAAGAATAGCAAATGAACGCAGGTAAATGCGTATGATGTCTCGATCGTGTCTTCGTCAAAAACCTCAAACAACATTCGACATGAAAACACCACCACCACCCAATCATAACATAAAGGAGACATTATTAAACGCTTGCTGCATGAAAATGCTAGCTCTTTGCAAAATATTACAAGATAGTATAGGGGGAAACAATGCCAAAGAAGCTGTACTTTTAAGAAGGATTTTTTTTTTTAAAAAAAACCAACCACGTCAAAATGGAAAGCAATCGCAAATTAAAAGAGAAAATTAGTGACCAGTTGGTCCGAAAGAAGAATGATAAGAGGTTGCGGGAAAGAAAAGAAAGGAAGAACACCGTAGCTCCAACGCCCAGGGGGGGGGGGAAGAAAATGATGTGAATCGCTACCATTAAAAAAGGGAGTACGCAGAATTAAAAAGACGTTAAAGGATTAGTCTTCACGAAAAAAAAGAGAATTCGGATACAATAGAAGGTTTGCCGGATCATTGCGTCGCTATGCCCGTATCTGGTGGCAAAATAGTTTCAACTGACTTGTCAGGAACATCCATCTTGTCCATTGCCAATTCCATCGTACGCTGTTCTTTCTCTTTCATGATCCTGTCCTTGTTAACAGCTGCAGATGAAAGAGCATCGATATATGTTCTAAATTTAACGATCTCCTTCAAGAGATAGCTAGACTTTCTCTCCCAGTTGTTCATCGCTTTGTTGTAGTTTGGATGTCTCGGTGTGAACTAAAGCAGTAACATGTTAGCTTGATACGGCACCGGGTAAATTTCATAGATGAAAAAAAGACTTACAGCCAAGAGCATTGCACCTCGAAGTTCGTTATGTTTCTGGAGTTCTCCCTCAATGTTGGATACATAAGATTCCAAGGCTTTATGTTGATCAGATTCAGTGAGAGGACTGGCAAACATGCTCTGTGCCGGCGGGCTCCAATCCGCAATAACTGCCTTGTCACCCGGCAACCTTGCTCTAACACCATGATGATCGATCGAGCTCCTCATACTACCTTGGAAACTCGGGCGCGGTTGGTGTTGGCTAGTTGACGGAGGTGATTGCGTGAATGCCTCCGAGTCAATACAATTGTTCCATCCGTACTCGATGTTACTAACACCGCCTACCAAAGGCTCCTTGGATAGTCTCGCAGACCAATAATTCGCTGTACCAACCCATTCTTTGACAATGTCAGCAGTGCCGCATTGGAAAAGATGAACGGCACCATTCGGTAGGGAGAGAGCAAAAACATGAGGTCGTGATCTCGAGTAGCCGGGAGGTGGAAGAGCAGATGCAAGAGTCTGTCTCAACATAAAAGAACCGATCGACTCTGCATTCTCCATCCAATTTCCTCCACCGACAATACCTTGAGTAATCTTCCTCTTGTCGCTTGGAAACAGGAACAGTCGCATCCAACCCTTTTCAACGACGGCAAAGCACTCAACCCATCCGCGGTTCTTAGCCCGCTTGTCCGTAGCTTCAAGGTGGTGCTTATGTTTGATCATTCCCTCCTTCGCCCAGGGTGCGCCGTAAAGAGCAAGTTCGTCGATATCGTCATCAAGGACAGTTGGCTGGATACTCTGTTCACCATCATCGGATCCGAGACCACCGCCTCCAGTTTCCTCACGAATGATGGCTGTGGATAGAGCGTTTGCGAATCCAATACTTTGCATGTAATCACCTTGACCGAACCCTGATCCCAGTGAGTCAGTAGACATCATCGTGGTGGCTGTCTTGTCAAGAGAGTACTTGCTCCACGTACTGGACGCTGAAGGACTCCAGAGCCTGTCGTCGAAGCTTGTACGTGAGGATCCAGCGAACGATCCCGGATAAAGCCTTGGGCGTGACCGATTACTCTTCCACTTCGATCCGAGTCTCGTCGTACTACTGTTACCGATGCTTGATCCGAAGCTTCCACCGTAACGTTCCATGCGCAAGGACATTGAACTCTCCGAAGGAGCTTTGCTGACCGTACTATTGGTCCGGCGAAGTTCTTTGCCAAGAGTGCTAGGAGCAACCATACTGTCAGGTGATCTGTCGGAGTTTGTGACACCATGGAGTGGCAGCGCAACCGCTCGTATGGAAGAATAAAATTCCTTAAGAATCGCCTCTACAGTATATTCCCATTGCTTCATACTTCCAAGGAAGGGTGCATTGATAAGGGGGCCACCATTCTCGCCACCTGTGCCATTGCCATCTAGCGAGCCGTGTGGGAAAGTTTCAGACGAGTTGTCGTCGAAAAAGCGATGGACAGCATTTGGTGCGCGTATAAAAGAAAGTCTCTTGCTCAAAACTGGAACGTGGTGATATACATCTTCCGACGGTTCGTCTAAATCATAGGGAGTTTGGCACCTAGCTATTTCCCGAGGATTTTCATTATCGTCCGTATCCAGTCCTCTTTTAATAGTGGCAAGCGTATTCTTAACGAATTGGGCCTTTGTCATCCTTTGAGAGGATTGAAGATCTGCCATGTGCAAGTCCGTATTCACCAGCAGGATAGAATATATTATTGTGTGAACAACATCTGTATCCTTAAACCCGTGGTTGGGATTGCATTCACACCACCGCTTCGCAACAGCAGAAACAATTCTGTCGACTTGTTGGGTCTCTGCTTTGAGGAGTAGCTTCTCGCAAAGGCCACGGAAGGCCACCAAAATATTGATACTTGTCCAGTCAAACATCGACATGTATGCTGACCGAATTCTTCCGCTAGGAGCTCCGCTATTGACGAATATAAGTTAGCTCTACATCAAATGGAAGTGACGGAATTCTTATGATACTCACGCTTCTCCCAAGAAGGCAGCGGCTTTGCTTTTGGGCAAAAACTCCTCATCACCTTCGAATAATTTACGAGCAGCATCTTTTTCCTCTGCTGATGGCTGGCCTTCAAATTCTTCTTCGTTTGTTTTCGGCGTCTTGTTGGGACGTGACATGGCTCCTTCAGACCGTTGGGTCTCTTCGTCATCCGGTTGAGGCAAAACCACGACGGGCATGGTGGCGGCAGACTCCGTCTTGGTTTTCTCGATAGAATTGTTCCTTCCGGCACTACTAGCTGCATCATAGAAAACATCGCCGGTTGAGCCAGTTCTGTCCGTTCCAGGGGAGTAAGGTTTAAAATCTCCGGTGGTTGTTCCTACAGCTAATCTTAATTTCGGTGCCGCGGCGTTCTCATTGCCTGAGTCGCTATCATCATCTCGTAGGAATGTTCCTTCGAATTGTATGGGTTTTGTCGGTTGTGTAGAGGCTGTGTTCTGGGTTTGAATGGCGGCAGCATCGGGTTTGGGAGGATTATACATATCTTTTGTCGTCTGGGTATTCAGTGCAAAATCATCAAGGCTGAGATTTGCTGCAGTTGTGATTTTGTCTGGATTAGGGTCAGCCACCTTGCTTGGAAAGTTACGGTTCGGTAGTTCGGATTCTATACTCCTAATGGTGGGCCGCCTTGATTGCAAGCTCGTGGGGTTACGGTTGTTAGGCGACGAGGTCACAACATTTGGAAGAATGCTGGCGTCAGAAATTTCTCGTTCGTGGCGAGTTTGTTGGCTTCGGCTTTGTGAGCGACTAGGAGCAGTCTCGGGTCGAGAATTAGACCCAGTGCCAGGAGGATGGGAAGAATGTGACCTCTGTATCATTGTGGAATGTGCTGGCTTTCGGGAGATCAGGTACAGGCTCGTGCTCGGACTCGGACCTCTTTCGTCGTCTGAAGAACCCGGATGACTTCTTTGTCACCAGCTGTGGTGTTCTTGGAGGAATTTGATCGGGAACGTGAGATACAGGATTCGCAGATACCGAAGCATGTCTTTTGATACCTTCGGCCGGCCGGGCGTTCTCTTCCGTGTATGGTTGTGTTTGGCTAATTGACGAAGACCGAGGTGCTACAGTTACTCCTCCGCCAAATACTCTGCGGAAAAATCCTGGTTTAGATGTCTGTTTTGCGGGTACGGACGCCAATGGTTCTGATGGAGGCATCTCGGAAGGAATTGTGGGTAGAGCCGCTTGTTCGGCCATTGTATCGGTCGCGCGCCTCAAACTTTTATTCGATCTTGTAGATCGCTTCCGTTGTAGGTGGTTTGACTGCCTCGGTAGTTCAGGTTCTCGCGCACGCGACCTATTTGATATTCGAGGTGTTGGTGCAGCGTCGCTAAAGGGTTCGAAAGTGTATGATTGTTGGCGACTGGGTGGTGCGCCACGACGCGATTGGGGAGGTGTCGTTATAAATCGACCGTCTGACGTATAAACAAGCGTTCCGTTGTGTTCGAATACGTCTTCCTCCTCCTCTAAATATTGGTCCTTCGGAGACCGCTGTGTCTCGTAGAACCGATGAGGCAGAACCGGGTTACTTTCGGACCGCTTTCTCTGGTGATAACTAGTTGGAAGTCGACTTTGAGCGCAATCCTGATCCTGGTAGGCGTACGTATCACCCTGGGTGTTCAGGGTATCGCTGTAAAATGGATCAAGGAACTTATCGAAGACAGGGTCACAGGAGAAGTCCTGGCCAAGCTTGTCAAAATCGAGAAGGAGGTTGTCAACAAGTGAATTCCGGAAACCAATGTCAGATGGCGCAACTAGTTCGTGTCGATCTGTGGGAGTGCTTTTCGAAGCGGTCAGATATCCATCACCAGCCGCCGCGAGATTTCTCCTGCCAGACGAAGATTGATACTGATTGGCGGTCAAGTAGGGCGTATCTGAGACGCTGCGATTTTGCTGTGGTTGTTGTTGCAGGCGAAGATAACTATTTGACAGAGAAGTGTCGATGGTCAATTTGGCACTTCCAGGGCGGGAGCCAGCGAAGGAATTGAAGGAATTGGGAGCAGCGCCAGAGGAGAACGTCTGTCCGTTGGTGTTTCTGAGATGGAAAGATGGGATGTTGGGAACAGGTGGTGGAGGCGCAGCGGTAGAAGGGGAAGATTTCTTTGAGCGAGGGTCGGATGGCGGCCCCTGGCTGTTGGAAGGACCAGCACTTCGAGAACCGCTGGTACTCGCAATCAACACAGACGCAGATGCAGACCGATGAATCTGTAAAGGCGCGCCAGCCGACTGTTTGTGGGACGACACAGCTCTGGACCTGGAAGAGGCTGGGGAGGGAGAGTGGTTGTGGTGAGGTTGATAGTGATGATGATGATGGGGGTGGTGGAGAGAGGTGGTTGATGTGGAGAAATCCATCACCAGCGACCAACTGAAAGGGACAGAAACACCCGTCGAAGGAAGGATACTTTGAATTCACACTGCAGCCAGCCTACGAAATGCCCGGCATGCACTCGTCCTCTTCCCTCTATTGCAAGTATTTCTTTCTTTCTTTCTTTTCTTCCTCTCTTAACCGACCCGTCTCGTCTCCTAACTCGCTGCGGTCACAGGAGCCCAGTCAGGAAACCCACAGCAAATAATTAAAGAAAAGTTATAAATTTTTATTATGCTGCCGAATACCGCGATCTCTCTTGTCTGTATGTAGGTAATGCTGACCCCCCTTAGCTAGGAGGTTAAGATAGGTTACCCGGCAAAATGCAAGCCAAATTTTGCCAGTGAGCCGCCTCCCTATCACAAAAGGAACAAGCCAACCGCCCAGACCAACCGAAGAGAGGGCAGGCGTGTCGTGGACCAGTCAGGTTCAGATATCCAAACTGCTGCAGGTCGCCCTCCGGTGACTGTAGCGGAGTATGCAAACCTCAAAGGAAAGCCCCAGCGGCCAACTTAAGCGCAATTGACAGCGCGAAGTGGGAAATGGGCTGTGCAAACACGGCTCGATCGTCGCGAACCAGGGAAGTGGATGAGATGTTAGATCTAATCGGCTAAGCAGGCGAGAAGGAAAGAAAAGGATAGCTCAAGGGAGAAGAAGTCGAATGATAGAAGTGGAGAGGATGAGAAAATGAAAAGCGAGCAAGACGGCGCAGCTCGATCGAGGAACGTTTGGGAGAGACAACTTGACCCAACAGTCTTGCTGACGAACAAATGCAATGCAATGCAAAAAAACCTTGGTAGGTGGATTTCGACCCCTTCCTGTCGCTTCCGTAGAAAGAAAGAAAAATACTCAATATTATTTCATCTCCACAGTTAGGAGGGGAGGGGGGGTTGTTTGGACTAAACGTGGGAGACCTTGGAATTTAGCCAGCAGGACGTCCATAACAAGCTCGACATAAGAATGTCATTCATTCATTTGCTCGCATTCATGCATGTCTGGGAAAAGCCCGATTGCCTCTTGATCTATTAGCTCTTAGCTTTGCAGCTCCATGATCCCGGCGACATTATTGACATTGGATATCTGCGATATTATAACCCATATAAACGTCTCGAATATGGATGTGTAATTTGCCTCGCTTTCCAAAATGACCGCTTTCAAAAGTCAGTGCAACCACTCTTCTTATTAGCACTTATAATCATCATCATGGCGCCAGAACAGTGTCAGAAACTAACAAACAACAGTCCAAGTGCCAGCGCCAGGAAAGAAGAAGAAAAAGGTTTTGTGAGATGGTCTCGCGCCCCTGTCGAAAAACGTGCTTCCCAGACAGTCGCACAGTTGGATTGCCCCTTAATCCCACCACCGGAAAACGGACCTAATTTTCTAGCGCCGCAAGCGGGCCCCAAAGGACAAGCTCCCATTGGCCAAGCCTTGGAGGGCCGTCCCTTAAATCATGTCAGGGGCAGACTTTCCATGGACAAGGGCTCTCGTGTGGAACGAGACCCATCGCAAGCGAGAAAGTCTGCATCTTGGGCACCACACAGGACAAACATTGCGTCCAAAAGCCCATCAGTTTCCCAATTCTGGCTCCCACAAAGTGGTCGCTGGACGCCCCCTGGCCGAGACTGACTTCGTGCAGCTTGCCCTGACAGTTCTGCGCATTCCTAAGTGTTCAGAGCTCTCGCTCAATCCGCCTTGTCGAAAAATGTGTCGACGCGGAAGACCAGCCGGCTCCGTCGAAACAAATGCTCCTTCCTTTGATCTACGTCTTGAGCCGAATGTTCGATAGCAGTCTAGGGGCGCTCGATAGGCGAATTATTCTTCGGTCGGGATTTGTGTCCAATTTGGAAGGTTGAGTGTGCACTCTTAGCCAGCATTTATGCCAGGGAAGAATCGATAGAGGGGCTATACACCACTTCCTATCGATATCCTCAATATCTTTTTGTCTTGAATCCTAACGCATGACAACCATTCAAGAGCAGGTGACTCTTATGAAACCTGACAATGTAATGCAGTGTTTTTCTAATTAAACACGTGAATCCTTTATTTATTGGCCCTCTAGGTTTTTTGCGGAGAAATAAATACCTTAGTAATAAACTTCGGCGACAGGACCTAACACCAACATCGATACCACGAAGCGAATCAAGTCGCACAAGCCAAGATTGGGGCAAGCCCCATTTGGCCGACGGCTTGATTGACAATCTGATTGGCGGATTTGATATTCCTGCCAAGGCGGTGCATCAAGCTGTGTTGTGGCGGGGCTCAATAAAATAAGCTTATTGGAACTGCTCACCTCAAGTCGGTGCTAAAGTAGCTCTCGATTTTTTGACGCTTCCATGGCCATAGAAATATCCACTCTCTTATATCTTCACAAATTCCGTCGTAGAAGGTCTTGGCAAAGTACTAGTATAATACGCTCGACTATTTCAAAGCATTCTGAATATATTATTTTATCCGAGTCTATAAGGTCAAATATGTGAAATGTCGCACTCTAGTTCTAGCCGAGCTTCATTCGAGAATTCCAGGCGTATATGCAACTCGGAACTTAGATGAGAAAGATCAAAAGTAGCTACAAGTGAAATTGCTCCCCCAACCTAATATCCACCCTTCCTGTTCTCGTTTCAATTTCTGCTGATGGTATGACGATCTGGCCCTGGCCTTTGCAAGTGTTTCACTATCCGAGGATAACTCCACTTGCGATTCTAGGTCATACAACAAACTCATACCATTATAATTGTATGTTCATAAAATATTAGATAACGATATATATGAAATCCTGGCGAACATGTTGTCATATATACCAGTACTCGATATTCACAAGCTTAAACATATCTGCGCGATCTGTCTTGTATTCGGGGCTTAAGTACTTAATAGATGAATACTTGGGACTTCTTCTCTCAGTCAGAAAGTACTTGAACATAGCTCCCCGAGCAGCTGGTAGTACAAATATATGCGCAATATCGAATACAACACAAAATATCACAACAGAGGCTGTTGGATTATAACCAGCTGGTTACGTTACGAGACTGATAGCCAGCGTAGATCTATTAAACGGTCTTCGTTGAGCTTCTTAACCACAAGACCACTTGAAGTAATTAATGCGGTGATCCCAATATTCAAATGTTTATATGCCGAGTCTAGTACCGTTCCCGGGCCAGCCGCCATGCTCTCGTCATACGTTCAAGATGCATTTAAGGTCATTATTATATATATTCGTAATATTTTCTTCGACCAATTTATCAACATATCATCTTGCCAATATGTATGACCAAAGTTTCCCGGAAAATGTACCGTTTAGTTTCTTTTCTCTTCCTCATCATGTTTACAGTTTATCCTTGGCACTCTGTGCGGCTGATATAACGATATTTCATAATCCTTCGTAGCCGTAACTAGAATGACCCGATCAGGTTTATCAGATCCGCCAATTAAAGGCCCAAGAGCTGAAGAAGCCAATCCGAATTTAGGTGTTATAACTCCTAAGTGAACAAGATGTGAACTCTTGGGAATACGGCGTCTTTCTGAATCTCGATTCCGAATGTACTTGGCCAGATGCACGCATAAAATTAGACCCGATACCGCGACCTACCTGATCAACAAAACTTGCTCATACACATGGAAATAAACGGGTTTTTATGGTTTTAATTTTGGATTGTTCCCGCATTTGGAATGTAACGCGAACAGTCCCCGAGTGTCTGAGTGGATTTCAAAATATTGTCCACGTCCTGACTGTGTATTTCTACGTCCCGTCGGCATATCTACAACGAACAAGGTGATAGATAAACTCCAGATGGATTGGAGAGGATTTCGTCAAGAATATTTGGGCTCGGACCAATAATATTCGGAGTCGCCGTCGTATCATGAATCAAGCTTACGTAAAGGCTGAAGCGGTATTCGGTCAGAGCGAACGCGGATAACACATAATATGCCTGTCGCTGACAGTTAATATAATCGGAATATCTTATTAATTGGTGATCCACTTTTTGGAAAACAACATAAATTTTATCATAGTAAGACCGTCTGAATATAAAGAATAAGATGCCCAAGTACAAAGTATCTACTAGTATGTCGGATTTGTCGGCTTTGTCGGATCCGACACTAGCCGAATAGGATGTAGACAAGCTCCGTGCATCTATCTATCCCTACCTCTGCTTATTCGTTTTCTTAAGCTTAAATCATGATCTAAGACTATTCGCTCGATATTCGAATGCTGACAAGCTAAACGAATACGAAGGACTTTGAATGGTAATAACGTTACGGTAATACTTACCCCCACAATCTCCTATTGACGAAGCTGGTAGACAAGGAAGCATAAGAACTAGAATTTTCGTGCGTGGTTGGATACTTTAGTAAGTATTTAAGTACTAACTTATATATGATAGTGAATTTACAATTTCTTGCATGCACATTTGCTGCAGTTGTTTGGATTGATTACGTATATTGCCCGGCGCCGCGGCCCTTCCTATTTCGGGAAGTTAACCCAAGCGAGCTTGGTTCGGTCTTGTCTTGATGCCGACCGAGATGCATGCCATAACGTTCTGGGCAATAGCATCATGTTGTTTTGCTAACGTTGATCGTGAAGACCCGGTAGATAAATCTACGCTGATCTCGGTGGCTAGGCATGCCAACGGTAGATTTCAAACTTGGAACGCAGATAGCCTCGAATCGAATGCAGACTGCTTCCAAGGTTTGCGTGCATGCGTTTCTTCGTCTTTAGTCTTGGGGGACGCTACCCTGCGAGCTTGTTCGTCTTATGGAACATACCGGGCCGACTTGAACCAGGTCGGTCCTAGTTTGGTCCCGGTTGCTTACTGCGGGGCCGGCGCGAAACACCACCACGCCAAGTGTTGGGGCTGAATGGTGCTGACAGAAATTAGCTGCACGATATTCCACGATAAAACCGCATTTGGTATATGATTCCAGCCTTGCAGACTGGGCTTTGCATTTATTGGTATCGTATAACGAGATATATCTGTCTGTTGGCGTTCGTGATCATGACGGACTAGGTAGTTATTAAAGCCATTGAAAACAGGGTCCTCGAGCTCGAGAGCCTCGAAAGGGGCGCTTAGTACAACTTGAAATCCATAAAACGGCAACTTCCCCCGTGGATACTCGCAGTTGCTTGAATAGACCATTACAAAAAACTTATTTACTATTTTAAATTACTATACCCTGTTGTATTTGACAATATCAACACGAAATCCAAAATGACTAAAAGTGACGGATCAAGTCTCTCTGCTGAGCAGTTAGACGGTCTGCGGACCAAACTCCAAGGAAAAGTCGTCGTAAAAGGCCAATCTCCCGAAGAGGAGTACCGTCCACTTATCGACCGCTGGAACCGCATGCACGTCAAAGAGGCAAATATCATCGTCCTCCCAGAGACCGAGGAAGATGTCAGCAGCACGATCAAATTTGTGGCGGAACATAATCTCGATGTTGCGATTTCTTGCGGGAGACATACATATTCTGGACCTAGCTCTGGTTATGGATTGATTATCGATCTGAGGCAGATGCATAAAGTCACAGTTGACGTCGAGAAGAAGATTGCGATTGCCCAGGGAGGTTGTATAGCCGGTGAGGTTGAGCACGCGGCCGAGGCGAAAGGACTACGCCCTGTGATGGGATCTGTTAATGCTACAGGTGTCGGCGGTATCACCACTGGAGGTGGAATTAGCAACTTATCGGCACAGTATGGGCTTGTTGCCGATAATGTGCTCGCTGCTCGAGTCGCTGTAGCGGATGGGAGAATCCTCGTTGCATCTGAAACTGAAAACCCGGATTTATTCTGGGGCATCAGAGGCGGAGGAAGCAATTTTGGAATCGTCACAGAGTTCACTTACAAACTGCATGATTGCCCGCATGAAGTCTACAGGTGGGTACTTTCTTCTGACGTTTTTATCTGTACAAAATATTCCACTCGAATATTCGGAATCTAATAATAAGCCTTTTCACAGTGGAATGTTACTGTATACTCCAGACAAAATTGACAAGATCATCGATTTAATGAATACGATACATTTAGAATATGTCCTCAAATCCAATGGCAAATTCGCCATTAACGGACTCTTCATGCTACACGGTGGAATACTTATGCCCGGATTCTCTATCTACTACGATGGCCCTGAAGAAGAAGCGAAGAAGTTTATCCAACCGCTTTTAGATTTGGAGCCCCTCACACCCCCTAGCCATCTGGCTATGCAACCTCACACTTCTACCACGGACTGGGAGAAAATTTCAAAGCTACTCACACCAGGGTATGACCGAATCTGTGGAGTTTCAACTCAGATCGACTGGCCCATCTCCGAAGAAGTCTTCAAGAAGACACTAGCGCTATACCAGTCCAAGATTGCAAAGCATCCCGAGAACCTCAAAGGTTCAATGCTTATCGTAGATCTCAGAGACTACACCAAGATCGCGTCAGTTCCGGTCGATGCGACTGCCTATGCTAATCGTCGCACCGGAATGTTGTTTGGAGTGGATTTCATCTGGAATGACGAAAGCCTGGATAAAGAGATGATGGCGGAGGCTAGGGATTTTATTGAGAAGGTACGAGCAGACGTCAAGGAATCGAATAAGCAGAGAGGACTCGCGGATTCCGGCGCCCACGTGGGCGCGACGACTTTGTACGCTCTTATCACTGACGGTCAGGAAAGATTGGTGTCCGTTTTTGGAGGAAATCTTCCAAAGATGAGGCAACTAAAGGCAAAATATGACCCCAACATGATGTGGGATAAATGGTATCCTGTCGAGCCCGAGTTTGCAAATTAAGAAACCAGAAGTGTATCCAATGTCGCAGATGAAACGTTTTCTTTTACAGAGTTTTATTTACGCGACCAAATGTATCCATTATTTTGTTCCTCTAGCTTTTATTGTTTACAAAGGTCTAAATGTCCCTAGAATGCAAAAGTAATGATACCACGACTTATCTCCGCTTTAATTTTTGTGTATATGAATAGCTCAGAACCATGCCCCTTTAACAACTCTTCCGTCAAAAGCTACGCCATCAACTCTGTAGATACCCGATTGCTCAGAACCATCAGCCTCCGCTATAAATTCCAAACAATGTGATACTCCTAGAAACTCTCCAAGTCCCTTGAATACCACAAAATAGGCGAACTCCCCTGTAGTTTTGCTGGTTCTGTTTGTTGGTGACATGTCATTAGGCGTAAAGCTCGAGTAATCCAAAGCCCAGCTCAAGCGTCGCTTCCCACTTGGAAAAGCAGTCGGTATAATCTTGCTGATACCGGGCAGTTTCGGTTCGGGATACCCACAGAGACACAGGTGTCCTAAGGTCAATATCATATCCGTTCCCGTATCCGATTTTTCTGTCTCTGAAGCGTTGTTGATGTACACTATACCAAGCTCGATAACCTTCATACCGAACCACTCCTGCTCGGATTTTCCTACGTCGAGAGTTACAGTTTTGATGCCCCATCCTCCTTGAACGGGTAGACCAACTTCATGGCGCTCAGTAACCCCATTGAACCGCTGCAGGATGAAATACATCGCCACTCGACCCTTCTGGGCGGCATCCAAAGTATACGAAAATGATAATCGTATATCCGGTTTGTATATCATATTCAGCTTGTACAGCCTACAATATGAAACTTTCGAATCCGCGACCGTCGCATGCTTATACGTTAACTGGAGCGAGTAGCCTCCATCATACGCCACGTCGTCAGCGAAAGTCCATATGAGACGATCCGTGTCGGCGGGATAGAAGGACGGCAGCACAGATTGTGCACCGACGTGAACCCAAGGTTTTGAGGATACTTCCCTCCCACTCTGAAACCACTTCTTCCCATATCCCCTGCTGAAATTGGTATAGAAGAATTCATCCGTTCCTGTCTCCCAGACGGGTGCAAACTCCGAAACAGGCCGACAGGTCAACTCTAGATCAGAAGCTTGACCATCAATCCAAAACTTTCGGTTCCTTTCTTCAAACTTTGCGCCGTCAAAGTTCTCAAAAACCCATCCTGGGGCGAAAATAGCCGCAGAGAGTCCCGCAGGTCGTACCACCGAGAGTGCCGTCCCAACGCCCCATCCACCATCACCAAAGGTTCCTCGCCCAAAGACATCAATACCCATATACACATCTTGACTTCTGTTCATAGTTTTGCTAAGGGCCGCAGTTGCGAGCAGTTGAGTAAGAGGCTTCCAGCGATAATTCGTAAACAGGCCCGACGAAACAGCGAAGAAAGGCGCGTTGGTGGGAGATAACCCGTTCGCATATGCGACTCGATTATAGATTGTAAGAGAGTCGTACCAGACAACCTCGCTGCCCTTCACCCGTTCATCACATCCTATCCTGAGATCTTCGATGAACTTGATGGTATCTTGGAGACTATACTTTGCGTCCGGGAAATGTGCTTCAAAGTTCAATAGCCATCCATCGAAGCCGTAGTACGCTGCGAGGTCGGCGAGCTTTTCTACAAAGATAAATTTGCCATTGGAATCCCGTTCTAGGAGGTCGTCGAAACCGGACGTATTCCCTGGCTCCACGAGAAAGGTTCCCAATACTCGAACCCCGTTTTTGTGCATTACATTGATCCATGGCGCTGGAGGGCTACAAGTAGTCGAAGCATATTAGCAATTCTGCGTTGTTTTGTTGGAATTTTTCAAGCATTCTTACATGGTTACCCGGCGGTGAGAGAAGTAGACGAAAGTGGAGATGAGGTGAAGATACTCGAGCGTGTAGACGGTTTTGTCCGAGAATATTCCCTGGCTATCTTCGTAAGGTAGATAACCTCCCTTTAGTGATCATCTTAGCGCCCGGCTCTTGATCTATTCTTTCGACATCCAAGTGTTATACGTACCTTGAAATCATGACAAACGAGGAGCTTGAATGGGTCTCGTCCCTCGATAACTGGCCGCTCTTGAAGCGGGACATTTGCGATATCTAGAGCCTCTCCTTCTCTCGAAGAATCTGGGTGCCAAAACCGTACACTCGCAAGATCTTCGAAGAACTTCATTTGGGGGTATTATTAATATGCACAAAGAACGCTAAAAGACACAAGAATGAAGGATGAAAGTAGTTAAAACAAAAAAAAAAAAAAAAAAAAGTTCAACATGGGTTGCTTGCATTTGGATGGTGCTATATAGTGTCGAATTGTTAGATCTACCAACGACACCATAAGCCTTGCAAGCCCCTGCCCCACGTCTACACTCCTCGGGCTCGCGGTATATGAAGAAAATTTGCTATTTATAACCAAACCGACCTCCCCGCACGCCTCTAGTCGTACTGGTGCCCCTCCCGCGACCCGTACCGCTGCTACTACTAGCTCCTCCCCGTCCAACGTTCCCCCTACCCCGAGTAGTTTCAGTTCCCCTCCCTCTACCAGCTGTTTGACCACGTCGCACAGGAGTTCTTGGGTTCTTAGTAGCAGGAGTAATAGGTTGTTCCACAAATGTATCGTTCGTCCTATTTTCGCCAGCCAGTTAGACACCATTCATATGAAGCTGCACAATTGATAAAACATACATGAACGTCGTCTCCGCATCATGCTCATTCCGGGGAGCTGGTTGAAGTGCTGCCAATCGTTCTATCGCCAACATATTACGTTAATAAGCTCGAACACCGCCAAAAACAAATTCCGTAGATATTGATCAAACGTACCGGCTTCTCTCGTAGCCTCTTTCTCCCTTCTAAAAGAATCCGGTATCGGTGCTTCCGGGAAATCCACGCAAAAAGCATTCATTTCCATCCCGTACATCATGGCGCTAAAGTTCTCGTTGAACTTGTTGATATTCTCGTGAATCTGCTGTAGCTGCAGTAAATTATCGTGGAGAATGTTGAGACCATCTTCGAGCTCTGCGAAGAAGGGAGTGATGCTCTCGATTGGTGAGAAGGCCGTATGAGAACTGCGAAATCGGTTTACAGAGTCGCGAGAGCGCGATGATTCGCGCAGAGGCGTTGTGGGACGGTGGGTGTCCCGGCCTCGGGAATTGGGCCGTGAGTCGGACTGCTGGGGTGCTGTGGCCATTTTGTATACAGGTTTATAGATGTGGTTTTCCAGGCTAGTGGGGTCGATGCTATTTCTAGTTTTGGTGTGAAGCTATAAGTTGACGAAGTGTAGTATGGGAGTTTTGGCATTAGCTTATCTTAAGTTGTATTGATTCTTTGTTGGAAGCTTAACGAACCAGCGCCGCAACACACATTAAACTGAAGGCTGCTACGTCCGGGAAGGTGTTAGGGTAGGTAATAAATGCTAGTTATGATTGCATCTGGTTGAACCGTATGTTTACGAGACAGGAGCGTGCTGCTATTGGCATGTTATCTATAATTATTCTCCTAATATAGAAATATTTAAAGCATGTTTGTAGTCTCGAGATATCTTTGATTTATATCACAAGGATACCATTAAAGATCTCGAAGCTACTTAAATACATATATCTCATTTGCTTAAAGCGCTCCTGACGAAATCGATGACCCATAAGTGTCTAATTTATCGATATTCAGAAAAATCCGTATGTCCCGTTTCCTCAGCGTGCCTTTGAGCACCTCGCTCCCCTTTCAGTTTCATGCCACAGATACCACACTTCAAGTCAAACTTGGACGTATTAGTAGCATAATTCCGATCTTTCAAGATACTACATAGCTTCTTTGCAGTCTCGAGAATGTTAGTCTCGTGTTGGCTCCAAACCGTAACTACGATTTAAATTAACCAAATTAGATTTAACCTTTTTAAATAGAAATATCCAAGACTGCACGACATACCATCTTCATCTGGGTCGTTGATGTTTTTGCTAGCAACCACGCAATCGTAATGAATTCCAGAATATATTAGAATCCCGTAATTGGCTTTACCCGGATTATAAGTGACCACACTGGCGTCATCGACCGAGATGGAGTGTATCTTGGAACTCAAATTAGCATACTCGAATAAGTAAACATAAGAAGGAAAAAGGCATACCGTTACGTCAAAGTACTCCGAAAGAATGGTCAGTTCAATATAGCCACCCCACGTGTTTGGATGCGAAATTTTCTCGCAATATTTATTCCTTGACATCCCTTGGTGGGTTTACTATATTAGCTTGTTATCGATATCGAGAGTGTGGTGGAACTACCTAGGACGACTTCACTGAATCGCTGAAGTTCTGGCGGCATATCTGCATCATCATGAATAGTGGACGCAATAATTCCTCGTAGCTCCGACATCATATCGATTCCTCTTGCGCAAACGTAATTGACAGCGCGAAACATGCAAGAGTTATCATCCTCCATGACCCTCATTGTACAGCTCCACCCAGGGTTGTCTTCGATCCGAAGCACGGGCTCGTTTCCCTTGATAGCTGCATATGGGTTATCGGATTTTGGAGGTGATGGAGACGGGTCGGAAAAGAAATTTTTGACGGCATTTGGGATCACATCCGTGAATGATGAATAGGACTCTCGTGCTTCTTCTTCAAAGAGAGGGCCTTGGCTGTTGCTCAAAGGACCACTGTTCGGACCTGGTGTGGTTCTGTGAGAACTAGCTCCGTAACCAGAGCTATCTTCAGAAACTATCAACTGTTCTCCATGGATGGTGATTGGAAGATCGATAAGTAAAATTTCCCGAGAAGGAAGATCGAGCGGTTTTGGAGGGAAACCATATTTCACTAAGTAAAGATGGTAACCAGAACCGGGGTTCGTCGTTAATATCAATTTCGAATATTTCTCGGGTCTCCAACTAGCAGCCGTGAGAAGTGCTTCAAAGCTGAATGGCATTACGTACGCGCTAGACCACCTCTTATTGCCGTTTTGGCGCGAATTTCGTCCACCAACTGGCCGACAGTCGCGACATCCTCAAGGCTGAGTGTATGGGTGCCATTCGGCGCCCGGATCCTGACTCGCATGTCGGATCGCGTGGGAAGGTTTATCGGATGATCGGTGGGGCAAGTCGGAGTGAGTGCGAAACGTGCGTTTTTGGTCGCCAGGAAAGCGAAAGGTCGATGACGGAAACGGCGCTTGCAGCGATTGAAGAGGCCTTCTTCTTCTTCTGCTCGTGCGTCGAAGAAATGAATGTTGGACTTTGGCGCATTTATACGGAATGATGCTAGATGGTTCCAATTTCGAGCTCTTTGGACCGTCTGCTTTCATCAATTTGAGCCTTGTCAGCTGCAGCTGGGCTCTCCCGCCACCACCCATCTGCATCAACCATCATCGCCAAACATCGCCACCGCAATTTACCTTATCGCCAGCTTTTCACACGCTTCAACTCTGTCAGTAATAACACCAAACCACTCGTCTCGTCTCGTCTCGTCTCGTCTCGTCTGCCCACGGCGAGGTCTCTATCTCCATCTAGAAATTCTGTATTCATGCCGGCGACACACACCGATTCGATACCAACTGACCTAAGGACGCGTTCCTTTGAGGTACCTTGACCGGTCCTCTTCGTCACTCGCTGACACGCCCGTCATCCACCTTTTTTACATCGTCTCCTAGCTAGCTAGCCCTTAGCTCGGCGATATCCCCTAGTAGATATGAGTTTCGGCTTCTTCACGAGTCGCTTCCGTCCGAAACCACTTCCCGGAACCGCTCTCTATTCATCGACCACTAATCGGTCAGGTCCTGTCCTCAAATACGATGACCAATCCGGAAACTTGTTCACCGAAGAGACCTTCAGAACACCATCCAAATGTCTCTCGCTCCTCGATAGACCAACCTTCGCGGAAAGGGAAATTCTCTTCCTCAAATATCCTCGAACAAACCCTAGAAAACAAGACCCAACTCTCTTCAACCTCTGTCGCCTAGTCGTCCTCCAGCATATCGAATCGCTCACTCCGGATGTACTAGCTTATCTACCATGGCACTATGGCAAGATACTATGGGAGGACCTAATCCACGCCACGGCTGACTCCTTCACCGTATTCAAGAACTTTTGTGAGGTCTACGGCACAGAACCCGATTTCAACCCCGGAAACAGAGAATTGCTCACGATCAGTCACAACATACCACAATCACGACATCTCAAACTACCCATGTCGGAAAGACAACCGTGGACACCGCTCTACATTCCCTATTTTTCTTCCAAATCTACCGCCTGGCTGGTAAACCTCTCTCTCACAGGCAAGCTTGACATTTGGGAACTCACCGAGCTCACCGCTCTACGAAACCTCGTTTCGTTGAGTATATCCTTCCCGTTCTCTACATCCGGGTACCCCTCCCTCGGCCGGGTCTTCAAAAACTGGGTGACAAACAAACAAAGTTTTGAGAATTTACGGGTCATCAGGTTGGCAAACCTACCGTTATCGACGATCCAGGATGATTCTAGCATTCTCGGGACTCTGAGCTGGTTACCGCATCTCAGACTGGTGGAGCTACAAACACGTGACGATTGGAATAGGATAGTTACACAGTCGTGTATAACTTTGAAAAATAGAGGTTTCGGAATCGGTTCATCCGCTGGATGGAAAGCATTCTGCGGTAAAGCCGCGTGTAGGGAATGTCTGCAAAAGGTTCTACAAGATGCGGAGCTCGTGGCGGTGACAATGTGCGCGAGCAGCAGCCCTCTGACCGAATCCGATACGCGATTACAATTGCATAAAGTTGCCGATTGGGTTGTTAAGAATGAGAAATCGGCAGACGGCAGGAGAAGGATACTTTTGAATGTCTCTCCGGAAGTAAAACCTAACAAGACCGAAGGGTTTGCGTATTTTTATAGAAAAGGGTCGGAACTGCCGGTATCGGAAGATAAGGATATAGCAGAACCAAAGAAAGAGGAGAAGGAGAAGAAGAAGAGACGTCTTTCGGATGTTGAAATTGGGATACAGCCGAAACGGAAAACGGTGAAAGCTTATAAGGCCAAAGCGACTAAAAGGCAAGATATTGGCTTGCTTCTTAGCTCCTTTCAATGAAAAAGTGAAAATTTTCCTTACACTTAAAATTTCCTAGTTACACATATTGTATTATTGAGGTAAGGTAATATTTAAGTAATTATAATATGATGCTAGAATTCTTTCGAAAACTCTAGGCATCGATATACGCATGAAAAAATAAAGGATATTTTGCAAACCATTACTCCATCCCAAACTTCCTCACCATTAAGAAATAACTCTTCGGGTAATTAATTCGCTTTTCCCCTTCCGTGATTTTTTTCTTTTCCCTTTTTTTTTCTGAACACACTCCAACCAGTAAAAACCGCTAAATACTTTTTCTATCGATATTAATCCTCAAATATGATAGTAAAAGCGCACCCGTACAAAATAATATATATATAGGTAAAAGAAAAAAAACCATCATCTCAATCTGCTCAAATAAATCTCAAACCCATAAACACCTCCCAAAATATCGACAAAGACGAGTTTTAATCAAGCTCTTCTGTCAACGATTGCTCCAAACCGGGCGATTCTCTCAAAAACGCCTGATTCCTCTCAGCAGCAACACTATCGTATCGCACCCTCTTGTTCGGGTGTTCGCTTGTTTCGGTCGTATGTCTCGATCGAGGACTGGAAACACCTTCGGCCATCGGCTGGGGGGTTAACGACGGGTCCTTCGCTGGTGGTTCTTCCTCCTCGAGATCGTCGCCGCCGATGACACCTGCGGTTTCGAGATCGCCTTGGAAGTTCTTACGTGGACGGGCTAGGTCCGGTGAATCGTAGAGTGAGAGGGCCTCCATCGTGCCCAGCACGCCTTCCGCGTTCCAGAGATTCTCGGAAACACCATCGATTCTGCGTTATTCTAGTTAGTCAATGCCAAATCACCCGTGGGGTTTATATACATAGGGGTAGTAGTTCTTACCTAGCGGCGGCTCCTTCCTTAATTTTGGTGAATCTGCCGGTGCTCATTCCTGCGAACTTCATCCAGGCGAACCTACAACCAGCCAAGACGAAAACAAAGCCGGGGAAGCCAGTCTGCGAAAACAAACCAGGTTAGTAAAAAAAAAAAACCCCCAAAGATAGTACACATATTGATATTGGTAACTCACATGTTCGATGTGTTTTTGCATCTCAGCAGCTAGCCAATCCTGATGCGGCTTCTGGCGTAACTCCATACCAGCGAAGAATAGAATAGGCATCATGAAGGCGGTAGACTCAAACCCCAATGCCGTGAAAATTCTGAGAATGCCATGGACATATGAACCGAACTTGGGATCGGCGACAGGCACATCTGGATATTTGACACGATATGTCTGTAGTCGCAGACAATAATGCCAGGCATCTGCCAACGCGATAGAGAAATGTGGGTATTTCCTCGGTATGATGACGTGAATATCGGTCTGGTTGATATCTTCATCCTCACCGTTGGGACCGGTCCACACGTTATCTTCGGATGGACCGAACCAATCGGGCAACTCGTCCTCCCAATCGTCCATCATTTTCTCCAGCCGACCGATCTTTCTACAAATACTCTCTTGAAGTTTGATCTTCTTCTCCAAGAAGGCTGGGTCCGTGTCGTTTCCTTTGGATTGGAGCCAAAGATCTCTGCGTTTCCGGATTGCCCAGCTCTTAACGTACGTGAGTCTCGAGTTGATAATGGTACTCTTGGAGAGCGCTGAATCAGCAACATATAGCGTCGGACCTTCTTTATCGATCGGTAATCTCGCCATTGGATCTATAACCCACCAGTCCTATCATTGATGCTGTTAGCTAAAAGAAGAAAAGAAAAAGAAAAGGTGAACACAACGGATGAAAGATTGTTATTGATTAAACATACCGGTGTAAGGAAACAAGGGTTTCCTGTAACGGATGAAGTGCCGATATCAAGACGACGGAAAACAGCATAAAGTGCACGTCCGACGGGTGTCATGTGAGCTTCCTTCCCCCTAGCTAAAATCATATCTCTAGCTCCCAACATGTGAACACCCATCTTCATATTTTCACCAGACCACAACTCAAACATTCCCATCAAAATGGCCGTCGCCAACGGAGCGTACGATGTCAAGGCTTGATTCTCAGCCAAAGCTTTACCGTGTGCCATCAGGGCGCGGTGGTAATGGGTTGGAGCTTCCACTACCAAGTATCTTTGATCATTATCTCTAAGTCCGACCTGGAGGGCAGCGAATGCGAGCATGGCTTCCATAAGGGCAGGGGATTCTTGTGCCATGGAAGGAATATATTTAGACCAGAGGTTTATGTACGACGGGGACGTGTATTGTAACCGTGGGGCGGTAACGGCGAGGTAGGCTTGGAGGAGATAGTGGTCACCAGCTTTCTTCAGACTTGGTGCTCTAGCTGGAGCGATAACCCGAGTAGTGGGGCTGAACCCTCGCAAGGGCATTTGGATCTCCTCTAGGATTTCTGGAGGGAAGTGAGGTAGACATGTCGTAAACTCAGACACGCCATCATACGTTTGGATAGGTGCGTTCGTTTTAAAGTCAATTGGCGATTTGAGGACGGGAGGGTCCGCGACTTGGAAGTGACTATCGACCAGCGCTACCGCGGTATCGGCATCATCCAGGTCTTCGTCTGGGGAATCGGCACTGCTCGATCCAGAGTCAGAGCTATTAGCCTGATCCTGCATCTGCGAGAGCAGATATGCTTTGAATTGTTCTTTTGCCGCATCGCTCAAGAGTTCATCGTTCCCGTCACCCTAAAATTTAAAAAGGCGCCACAAGCGAGGTCAGTCAGTCAGTCAGTTATACCAGATGTGACATCATACAGTCGCTGACAAGCAACTAAAAGTCAGTTGGAAACGCGTTAACGAAGAGAACTTACAGATGCCTTTCTTTTTCTGCTTTTGCTAGGCCCATTGATAGCCTCATTTCGTTTTACGAGCTCCTGCAAGATCTGCTCAACGTTAACTGCAGCGGCGTCGTATAATGTCAGCGCGTTGTCATCCAAGTCGCACCAGGGTCCAACGTAATCGTCGATATCAAGGGCTGAAAACAACGGAGAGTCCATGATATCTTGTGCGCAACAAGCATAAGAAAACCGTGAATTCGAAGAGAAGAATTGCGAAATAAGAAAGTATTAAGTAATTGCGAAAAAAAAAAAAAAAAAAAAAAAAAAAAAAAACGATAACGAGATTATCAGCGATAGGAGCAGTTTCAAAAAGAGCTATATTAACATGCTGCGACCTTTTTGTTTTTTTTTTCATCCTATGTTTCGCAGCCAGGAGCCTAGGAGGCAAGCTGTCAAGCATGACAGGAAAAAAAAAAAAGGGGGATATATATCAAACCCAAGGGGAGAAGAGGAAACCCACATCGAAGTTGGTACAGGTGCAATTGGTACTGGGACGTGCCTCGTTTGGCCATCGAGGGACGGCGGTAGGCCACAGGCTGGACCCGACAGCCTTTGATCATTATCCGTAGGCGGAAACCGCAGAAGCAATGATAGAGTTGCTAGTAGATGCGAATGCTAAGATGAAGTGAAAGAAGCATCGCGAGCAATGGCAATAGCAACAGTAATAGCAAAAGCAACAGTAGCAGCAATAGCAGTTCCAGCCCACGTTAACATGACGCGCGAATTCCTTTGTAAAAAAAGGGTTTGGGGTCAAAACTTTGGGGGGAGGGAAATGGGAGATAATAGCTAACAGCTAGCAGGTAATAACATGTCGCTAGCTTAGCTTGGGATACCCGGTCCGTCAGTCAGTAGAGTCTCAGTTTATGTCTCAGAGTCTCAAATCGTACATTTTGCCATGCGGTGGTCTGGTCCTACCAAGGAGAATCGACAGGGCTAGCACTCCACAGCGGCATGCGAACGACTGATGATATGGATGGCTGATGCAATGGCCGAAAACTGACATATAAATGTAAATTATAACGGCAGATACGACGAGGGAACTGCAGTGAACTGGCCGGTTGGACCATGGTCATGGCCATGGCATGGGGCTATAGCTCCAGCACGCTATGCATTTTTCTGCGCCTTTGAACCTGAACCTGAACAGCCTGCCTATTCCTGCCTCCCAAGTCCGCTCGATTTCGGATCGCCCTTCCAAAACTGAGAAGACTGTGACAGATCAGGGGATTTAATGCGAAACCACCGGTGCTCCACCCAGTTGAAACATGTCGTCGCATCAAAAGTTGAGTGAGCACCAGCCAGTGCCAGTGCACCACCCACCCTACACGCTGGTCAAACGCAACGCAAGAAGGAATGAAGAAAAACCATATGGTATACACAATAACATGCGGGGGGGAAGATTGATGAAAGGTTGCAAGAAAATTTAAAAGGGTTACCTACAGAGCTGGTCCTCGACTTGGCTCAGCCGCCTGGGGATTTCCGGCGACCGCTGCTTTGGAGATCTCATGCCGCGAGCCACCACATTGCTGTCCGTGTAAAGTGTCGTTGCTGACGGTGTGGGTGGGAATCCAAAGTTGTGGGGTGGAGGGTGGTACGCTGCCATGGCTTCAAACGGGATGGACTCTGTCGTCACCGTACTCGCGGGGTCCAGAGCTAGAGGAGCGTGATCATGAGGATAGTAGTACAAGTGGCTGCCACCATCCTCACTCACCGCGCTGCCAACGTTGTAGTAGTAGTCGTTCTCGTCGTGCGCATACCTCGCATACCTCTGACTTTCCTGTGTCTCCGTCTCCATTCCGTCTGTCGTCCTGATTTATTGTTCTTTTATTCCTGAAATATCAAATATGCAATGATGCAAATGCAAATGCAAATGCGCGCCGCCTTCTGCTTTTGCCTAACCGTCCAAAAAACAAAAAATAAATTCCACAGCGGAACCGAGCCGAAATATACACAGCAAAAAAAGGATCCTCCGAGGGGTTCACGATATTGCCCACTCGCTAGGTCACAAATAACAATTGAAATTGGCTTCCCAAAGTTAAAAGTCGAAGCGAACCAGCTTGTACAACTATGGTTTTCCCCTCGTGACTATCGTCCGGTTGAACCTAGGATGACCTTTCCCTTAACAGAAGGTCGCGATATCGAGGCCGGTGGGATTTTGCGTTAGAAAAAACTCCAGGCAGACAGGGTTGTCGCTAACGGCTGCAGGAACCAGGTTTGAAAAAGGCCTGTGCTTGTGAATATTGGTCGGGTTTGCAATGGATGCAAAGGAATTTTCGAATTCGCGTTTGGAGTAACTGAATAACTTCTGTCTCCGAGAATATCTGCTGAAAACTTTTGAGGAGAAATCGCCCGACTTTTTGAGCACCTCTCAAGAACTTTCTCACTTGTAGTTCAGTGCTCGTGATGTGGGCCTTCCAAGCGTCGCTAACCTTAGTGGTTTTGCGGCACGAAAGCCTCTTTTTTTGTTGGTGCGAAAAGGCTTGGAGATGTTCGGGATAATTTGACCTTCCGAGATTGGTGGTTTAAGTGGCTTGCTATCACCAAAAAGAAAAACAAAGCTCCAAATCGCTATCGTTGATTTTATCGCACAAAAGCGGGCAAAGCTGTAATTCGTCTGAAAAAGCCGCGGCAGACACGGAAATCCGGAGCTGGTCTTGTCGACAGCGGGACGTAGGATAACAGGCAGCTAGCTCTCTTAATTAAGCAGGTGAGGTTCGAATCCCACGTAAACGTTATCGCGATATATGGAGTGGAGGTTTGGATCGATTAATATGTATAGGTATATCGAATGTAGATGCAGTCGTAATCCAAGGCCAAATAATAATTTGCCACAGAGAAGAACAGTGAAAACCCCGACGGGCAAAAAGAGTTCGCTTT
This sequence comes from Arthrobotrys entomopaga, assembly GCA_012184315.1. Taxonomy (NCBI): domain Eukaryota; kingdom Fungi; phylum Ascomycota; class Orbiliomycetes; order Orbiliales; family Orbiliaceae; genus Arthrobotrys; species Arthrobotrys entomopaga. Next base: position 865,401 of record LDDX01000033.1, read on the forward strand.
ATAAAACCGGAGACTTAATAACAGTCATAGTAATTACTTGAATAATAATGGCGATACTTTTTTTTTGCAAAAACTTATTTTATTATTTGCAGGTTGTGGGGAGAAATCCCATCGTATGGCGCTAGGAGAAGAAGTCTGAAAAGCCGGGCCGGGAAATGTAAAAGCTTAAATGCATCGGGGTCGTGACTAGAAAGTATACCATTTCCTTCTGCAGCCACGAAGAGTGAATTTAAACAAGATAAAAAATTCTAATCCGTCTTGTCAGAAGCTTCGGTATCTACTTTGTTAATTAAGCAAGGGCCAAGGAGCAGAAAGGCAAGATGATAAAAAACTGGGGCACCGGCCGCTCATTCAATTACACCCACGGCATCTCCGTTGGTTAACATGCATACTGTATGATATCCATCTGGTTTAGGTGCATGGCCTAGCGGCAGCACGCTGAGCTGGGAGGGGGTGAATGCATGGAGGTGGATGTAGCGGAACAAGAACACCTCAACCGCCAGGATCGAGGTTGGGTTCCGCACCGCTCATTTCAGATATCGTCCTGTCAAAAAGGAAAAATTAAATTCTGGCTCGCTTGACGGCCGGGGGAGGGGGGATCCAGGGGAAGGTGGGGATATCATACCTAGGAGCTGAGAAGGCGATTGGTCATTGCTCGCTTCATGAATTCATCATGGGCATTTCTCCTGGCCAAGGTCTGCGTAACATCTTATAACAATAATAATTATATTTCGGCATATATAAGTACTTGAGTACTTAAGTATATTATATAATAGACGATGGTTTTATGCCATCAAGCCCCTCCGCGCAATCTGGCGGAGCTAGCATGATACAACTGTTGAGGGTACGTACGCTATATTAGAGTGCTAGGGTTAGCAATTGCTAGCAAGGAGGTAAGAAGTAAGTATCGTATAAGATCGTATACAGACAGGTACATGTCAGCTTGTGGGGAACACTTTTCTCGTTTCCATCTCCCAAAAACCGATCTCGGTGACCGGTCTTCCATTCCAACCATCGAGCATACGAGCTCGCTAGCCTGCACTGCAAAGCTAAACCGCGGCACCGGGCTGACGATCGTAAACAAGTATCTGTTCATGTACAAAGCCAAGTTGGTGACAATGTACATCCAGACAGAGGCTAATGCAATGTGCTTCGCGCAATATCAACCAAGGGATATGCAAAGTTAAAGCTCGCACACGGAGTTTTTTTACGCTACTCGAATTCGAACGCGAACATCCCTTGTCAGCAGCCGCATTGACCTTGGAATTTCACAATCTCTCAACGGCAAAGATGGCTGGAATATCGTATCATACGATTACTACTCGAAGGGGGGGTTCTTGGACCCGAATATCCAGCTGCTGCTGCAATGCTGCATCGATCGCGCCCACACCTTTTTTGCAATGCTAAAATATCCAGGAATATTTACTTCGTATATCAATTCCAGCCAAAACGACAGGTTTACGTACATACATGGTACATATACATGCTTCCTTTCGTGGCTATTTTACCTTCCCAGTCGTATTCCCTGCCGACGAACGGCTCATCGAAGACGCCCAGATTTCCTGCATGGGGCTTACCTCGCCCCGTCGATCTTCTTTCGACAAGTAGCCCTCAATTGGTAGCCAGTAGTTTTTGCATTCGGAGTGCGCCTCCGGCCATTTCCCTTTTGTTCACCCACACCAAACGGCGCCCCAAAATCCCGACTGTTCTCCCTTGCAGGGTCCAGGGTCATGGTTATCCGCAAGCCTTACCTTAAATGAGATTCGGCGCTGGGACGAAGGGAAACGTCGAAGTATTCAAGGTTGCTTTATGCCCCAGACACGACAAAAAAGTCAAGGGAAAACGCCATGTTTTCCCAGAGCAAGCACTCTCAATCGACTTGCCATCCTTTCTTTTGCGGGATAAATGGAGTTTTTTCCCCTTCGAAAGTTTGCTTCTGGTGCGAGAAAAGGGGGAGAGAGAGAGAATAAGAAAATAAGAAAAGAACGGCTGAAATCGAATTGATACTTTCTGCAGGCGTACATATGTCGACGACATGTTGCTCTCTCGAAAGCACACCGGCCTCGATCCGTTTTACGTGAAATGAACTTGCATTTGGATAAATGTGTCCCGTTCACCCCGGCCGGGCCAGAAGCACGCATACTGATAACGCAAAATACTTAACCCCTCTTTTCAAAAAAAAAAAAAAAAATATTGAACGTTTGATCACTGACCCGTAAACTTATCTCCAAATATCCCCTTACTTTTTGCCAGGCAAATCGGCGAATTTCGCACCGTCCAAGCGAGCACTTTTTAAGTTCAAGGGAACGCTTTCCGTTTCCGTGAGGCTTTTGAGCGCACTGATGATTATAATTTACTAAAGAAACTTTTATTTTAAAAAGTGTACCAAACATAGTTACTTTTTGTTCAAGGAAGATCGTAGAAAACTCAGCTCACATTAATTACCACGGAAATAAAAAAAAAGCGGGTCACAATACGAAGTAAATCCACGATAGTTGGTGCATATAGGGTGGGCTTGGGCGAAAGGGAGGAGGAATGGATCTGGACCCTCACCCTCATCGTTACCCTTGTTACATTTCTTGGTTCTAGGCTATTAGTCGGCCCACAAAGTGGACCCGTGCGACGGGATTCTGGCTCCCCAAGTACACCAAGTTGAACCTGCCAGCGAGCGAAATTCATGGTATGGACGTTCGACATATACGAGGCCGAAGAAAAAAAAAAGAAAAAGAAAAAAGAAAAAGAAAGAAAGCGATCTTATAAGTGTAGTTCGGACTGCGGCCCTTGGCGATATACCACCCTCTTTAATCCGTACGAACGTACGTATATTGCCTCGATTTGAATCGATCGCGGCCCCTTTGCAAGCTTTGTGGGGATCTGGAAATTAAAAACTTGGATCAACGTGATCAAGTTTTTTCTTACTTCTTACTCTCTCTCTCTCCACTTCAATTATATCACTGGGTGGGCTATATGATATAATAAAGCTGTCAATTGATCAACCATCAATATTGAAACAATAGAGGGCACTAGCTTGTGAAATTTATATGACTGTTAACGTGAAACCTTATAGCTTTGTTTTGAACATTTTTTTTTCGAAACCGCTGACTGTCATTAAGGTCCTGATTTTCGACATTCGATTACACCTTTTTTTTCAAATATCAAGAGCGTGGGGGGTTGCTTAATTATAAAATATTAATGGATCCATATATACAATTAAATCCTGATCTGGTCAGTCGAACCCATTCTTTTTACGAGAAAAAACACGAAAGTTCGACTCATATTCCTCGGAAATATTCAAAGAAGGATTCCAAATGGACGGCTAGCTGCTAGCTCGAGCAAGGTGCATTAGTCTCTTAACAGCACAATAATAAGGGCTCGTTTTTTTTTTTTTTTTGGCGCCTATGAAGTTGACGAAGTGTTCGATTCAACTCCCGAAAGAAAAAATTGGGATTTCTCCCAGCAGTTTGGGACCACAAAACCGTTAACCGCTCCCCTCCCAGGCTATGTAAGTACTTAAGCAGCAGTATGTAGGGTTTGGAAAAATACCCTCGGCTTTTTGGGGCCTATATGCGCAAAAGCTAAGAGGTACCGGTACATGTTTGACCCGCCTTCTCCCTGCTGTGGCGGCCATGTGAGCTGCCAATGCATCAATAAATATAATGGGAGCTGAGTTTTATTGGGAAAAAAAAAAAAACAAAAGATGCTTGTCGATACCAGCCGGTCTCCACCCAATAATATACATAGTTCGTCTGGTACGGTCCCGCCCGACTTCCTCAGACTTCCTAAGACTTTTTACATACACGCATACTGCCGGCTCATGACTCCAATCCACTAATATTCTTTTTTTCACCATTGCATTGATATTGTGTATGTAGAGAAAATGTTTCGATGAATCCTTAGGGATCGATCTTAAGTAATTTGCAATATTTGTTTGTTTCAAGTTTTATTTCTTCGACGACGCGGGATCTTACTTTTATAACCATGTAATCCATCCACATACACTCGTGGGTCCCCAATATTTTATTTTATGTTATTTTATTTCATTTTTTTTGCTGCCCACCGTTCTCAAATTCTGGCCCGAAGCGTTTTCGACCCTGCAGGTAATTTCGACAGGCATCTGACGAAGAACTATATTCACACATGTTGTTCTCACATTTAAGCAAATGTTTCTGCACTGCACCCTTGACCAGCTGAAAAAAGTCGCACTCGCAACCGGAGGTTATACAGAAAGAAACACTTCGAAACGTTTTTACGCTCCATTAATTCTATTAATTCTCTCATGACACATTACTTCGTATGAAGGGTGTTCAAAAAAAAAAAAGTTACATACAAACCCCATACACGTGTACACTCAAACACAAAACGATACTTATTTACACATGTCTGTGCGGGAAAGGCACTCAAGCTTCTCTTGATCAAAAAAGAGGGTCTACGCATACAGCGGCCCTAGTTTAAGTTTGAGAATTGGGAAATTTGAAAGGGTGGGGGGAAAATTCAATACTTTGAACAAACGCTAAAGTGTCGAGAGGAATCATTCATTCGAAAAAGAAAAAAGACAGAAGAGAAAAGAAAAGAAACCGAAAAAGAAAGCAATTGCTGGAGTTACATCTACACAGCAATTAATTAAGTGACTCGTTGAAAATGAAAAAAAAAAAAAAAAAATGGAAAAAGGAAGGGCTATCTCAAGCAACCGCAAAAACTTGCTTGTTTGACCGAGCCGCTTCCCGTTTCACAGCCCAGCCCTTCAAAGCAATCACCAAGGTCTGATAGGCCATGAGCAAGGCCGTGACACCGATCGATAAGGTGAAGGCAAACATGCCGTCGACGTTCATTTCATTGAATGCATCAACAGTTTGTGAATTCTATATACGTTGTTTTTTTCCCGGATTAGCCTGATTGCCCAGTTCATTTTGCCCTGGTATTCTCGAGTCCCACTTACGCTTAGAATAAAGACGATACCACCTGCCATCAAAGCAAATGCGGTCAATGGCTCTGTAAACGGTCGCGACGGAAGATACGTCGTTGGTGGCTTCAGGTACAATATGAGAAACGTTGCCAATCGGAACACCGCAGCCCCAGATAAGAGCAGACCCCACTATTCGAAAAAAAAAAAAAAAAAAAAATTCGCAGATCAGCGGCGCCATTCCCGTCGACAACCGAGAGAGAGAAAGGATGAAACAAACGGCGCATTCGCATTTCGCTTACCTGCTTGTGTAACATTGTGCCAAGCATCGTTTCTTGGTGGTGACTTCCCATTAAGATACCGAGCATGAAGATCACCAATGCGGGGAAGACGTTCATTGTGGTTCTGAACTTTGGTGTGTTATCCTGGAAGACGGTATGTGGTGCTGCCATCTCGTACCGATTGATTACGATCTGGGTATCGTCCGAGAACACATTGTTCAGGAGAGCTCTGATCCTCTCGGATTCGGTGAGAATTCCCAACAGACCACCTCCAAGGAACCAAAATGCGATCGAGACGTGCTCGAGATCACCCATATGCCATGCTCCTCCCCAACCACCAAGGTGTTCTAGCCAAACATTGGTGAATCCGTAAGTGAATATCAAAGCAGACTCAACCATCTCGGCAGATTTGATATTCGCACGGAATTTCCCAACCATCGAAGCATCCGGTTTGATGTTCCACGCCCAACCAAGGTCTGCGAAACAACCTAGATATCGGCCCAGGGTAAAAATTCCATAGAAGAAGAAGATGCCACCCTTGATGACGTGCGCGAGGCCTGTGAAAACATTTCCGCCCTTCTAAAGATTTCACAGAATATTAGTTAATTGCGGAAATAGATGATGGTTACTTGAGCTAGGCCAAAAGCAACAGTTTCTAATAGCAAATAGCAGGTTGAACTTACAAAAACACCGGTGTATGTGGTGAACCCGGTGGCAATGAGCATAAAGGTCCAGATGAGTAGTAATCGCTGTGAGATCTGGTATCCAACATTTGCGACTGTGATCCACCTCTGAGCAACCGTGAATCGCGGAACATAGCGCCTAGCTAATTTTTCAAACCGGCCCTCTTCCTCGACGGGTTTAAGCTCCTCTTCTTCATGATCATGATACGGCGATTCTTCTTCAATCGATGGCGACCGTGATGACGGGCTTTGATCCGAGCCACCGTGTGCGCTATCGCTGTTCCACGACCCTTGTCGTTGGTGCGCCTGGATGCGTTGGTACCTCATCGTCGCGGCAGCCATCAGCGACGAGCCTTCCTCTTTGGATGCCGGTGCATCTTTGGATTTCGCGACAGAGAAAATAACACCGACGGCGGTTTGAGCGACGAGTATCGCGACAGCGACCCATCCCATTCGGTGATGGGCGTTCGAAGGGTAAAGGTCCGGTGTCTCGGCGTTGTAGATGGCACCGAGAAAGATGGCAAACCCGTTTACCGCGAGGAAGACGAATTGAACTGGGATGTGAAGGTTGGACTTTGCAACCGCGAACATTATCGCTACGACATGACAACCATCAATAAAATATGTTAGTCCAACCGATAAGCAAAGAAAACGTCCGAAAATCATCAAATACTCGGAACAGCGTACAAATTGGCAGGACCAGAACCCAGTCAATCATCATGAGGATGATATGCCCGTAAATCAGCCACCGCGCCGTCGATAACCTCCAGTAGCTATCAGCGTCGTCCGAGTGGCCCGGGATGTTTAGCGATGCATTGTGGTCCATCCCGCCCATGTGGCCGTCCGTGTGGCTGCCCATGGCCATGTCGCTGCCAGCTGCAGCCGGTTTGCTGGCTTTGGGTTCGTCGTCGTCGTCGTCGCCGCCGTGGGCTGCAGCCAAGGTGATTTCGCATGCGGCAAGCACCACCGCCCATGCTAACAACCACCTCTTCGAGACTGCCATTTCTGCCTGTCGCACCCCGCGAACGGATATCGTATACGTATACAGTCAGTCACCTTGTTTGCGCGCTAGGAAGCGGGTTTAGTAATTCGTCGACGGTCGACTTCTTTTTCTGATTAAGGAATGAAGGTTATATAAAAGGTTTTCGCTGGTAGTCTTCTCGATTGAGCACGTTCCAACTGCCTCTGCAGGGTCTTAAAAACCCGCCAAATTTTAATTAACTGACGTCTTGGTATCCTAGGCACGACCCGCGATCCCGACCCCGACCCGGTCCAAATCCGATCGATTAATAGATGCTCTCCGTGTAAGTATATTATATCATGTAAAAATAGAAAGAATTCGAAGGAATTTCCTTTTATCGTGACTTTTTTTATTCTGGGGATTTAATAAATTAATCGATTCAGGCTGGTCGTTCTTTATACGTATACGATACGTCGGATTTTTATTCTTCGAATTCGGGCTCTCTTTCTTATATAATATGAGCTCACCAAGGAAACCTTATTTCATCCAAAGATGCCGAATGAACGCACCACCGTCAACGTAACGGGAATAGGAAAAATGCGTGGGCTGTAGGAGGGAGGGGAGGGATATAAGTTTCAGTTTCAAGGGAGAGTCATGGTCATTATTAATAATTATAATACCATCCTCGACGTCGCAATCCTAGCTACGTAGCTCTTCTCGTTTATAAGCTACCCTTCCCTTCCCTTCTCCACGGAGCCCTTCGGGTTATATACCATCCGTTGGGAGATGCAGACCGACAGCCGATATGCAATCGATCATGTCATGTCAAGGCCATGAATCGCATGGATGCGCCTTTGGGGACCTGGTTTCGAGGAGCGCCGCAAGGGTCATGCTAAGGCTACCGGGGCCCGAACCTTTCTCAACTTAGCTAACGTTAACTAGGCACTTTTTTGTTATTCTTTCCATTCCCATGGCTATAAGTTTTTTTGTAAAAAAAAAAAAAAAAAAATCATATTCTTCGCGTCGTTACGTCCCCGCCAACCCTAACTCTTTTCGAGGAATTCCAGAATGCGCCAAAACCAAAATCTGCAATTAATGCACGGTTATCGACAAAAGAAGAGCTACGTGGGAAAAAAAAGACCCCCCGAGTTTCTCGATCGAAATCGAAAATTTAAAGATGGGGCTAGTATCATTGACGCCAAGCTTATAAGAGCTCAAAAAGTTACCGGGAAGCTTCGGAAATGTTCACCCCAAGGCACTCTCTCGGTAGATTTCGAGGCACCGCGATCATTGGTGATATGATGATTCACGATTGTTTATACAAACAAGGTTAGGGTACAGCGGGACTGGCGGAGAACATGATAGTGTAATCAAAACTCTCTAACCGGCGGTTTTTTTTTTTCTAAACTTTTTTCTTTCGCACTCGGATTTCGGAATTAAAAGGGCTTCCCCCGTTGTATCCGGCCGACATATCCATACCAGCATCTTCTAAAAATCCCGTTCACGCAAATTTCGTAAAACTCCCTCTTTTTCTGCGAGGGTGGTTAGTGAAATTCTTCGTTTTCGGGTTGATAAAAATGCATTAAGCTTTCAGACCATATATATGCAACGCGAATAGAGTTACATGACATGTCCACTTATCTCACAGCACCTGGAAACGGAGTCTTCGATTAGAAGCTAGCTAGTATGTAGACAATCACATTTACATTCCGCTTCTTCAAATATCTAATTCAGATATGATGTTCGAAATTAATTACCCCGCTATCTGTCCTGTCATTTAGCGTTAACGTTATCACCTCTCTTTATCTTCCCTTCGCAAGCCAGCCTGAGAGGACTTATTATAAAAATTCACAAAAAAGGATCTATGACGATCCGGCATGCACTTTATTTGCTTTTCATTCAACCTGCAAACCTTCTTCTCGGTTGGCAAAGCCATGCACGAACTGTGGGTCCGCCTAACATCCATCCTGGTCCCATGCATCAAATGATGATAATATGCCCTCCAACATTTTGTTTTTTAAAAAAAAAAGTTTGCTGACAAACTCTCTTCGACCTGTTTCTCAGAGATGTCACCTTGCATCTGGAAGAAATTGGGGAGTGTGTCAAGAAGCTCGACAAGTGACCAGCAAAAGTACAACTTTTGCGAGGTGTAGTTTATACGTCAAATATGGACCACATAGTGAAAGCTGGCTTCTTGATTCGCTGGATCCGGATCTGCCGGTACGTACGTGTCAAGATAATAAATATATGGTGATTCTGACGTTTTTTTTTTTTCTCAATTTTCTTTTGCTTTCTGTTCTTTGCCGTGTGAGAGAGATCTTCTAGCTCATACTATTGTCATCTGATCTTTTCAAGTTTTTCTTTTTTAAATTTTGCTTTGAAATTTTCCATGGGGTTTAAATGCGAGCGGCCGGCATATATCGGTGAGTTCGGAACTTAAGGCGGCGAGTTCAATTTGATATCGCACGTACGTACGTACGACGCGGGCGCCTCGATATCCGGAACTTACGGAATCTAAACTTCCCAGGCAATTAATCGTTATTCTGGCAGAATGCCAATTATAATATAAGAGATTCGGTATTAGGTTATCTTTTCGTTCTTACGAATCTTGCAACTTTAAAAAATTTCAATATTGAGCGAGATTGAAAACATCATCTATTTTATTTTATTTTTTTTCTCTTCTGCTTATTGAAAGCAGATACAATATATACTCAAGTACTCAATAGGCCATTTTGTATATTTTATTTATTTATTTGCTCTTTTGATATCCTGCTGGTTGCAAAGGTCTGGTTACGAGACTGGCTGGTTGCTTCCTCATCGAGATATAAAAAAAACCGATAAAAAAAAAAAAAAAAAAACAACGACTCAATCGACGTCGACCCACCTCAACCTTTCACTCTGGAAATTGGCGTAGCACCGGAATTCATTGCTCAGACCCTGCGCATGTCGGACTTCAAACCCAGTACATCTAACCCCTGCTTTCTTATACATCTTGTCCACCACGTCTTTCATCCTTTCCCCAGTGCAGACGATTATTCGTGGATGCTGTTCTCGCGATCCGATGCGATCCGGTCGGTCCGGTTTATCACCGACAGTTGTTGAGGGTTTAGCTAACCATCGAACAGTAAGAGCAGCTGCATTAAAAATCAATCAAAAAAAACCGAGTCATCCACCCAGACCCCGGTAACTTTTTGTTAGCCCCAATATTTAATTTTTTTTAAAACGATTATCAGTAGAAATTCGTGATCAAGAGCGTCATTTATCGAGCAGGGGGACAGGATCAGAAGATAGAAAAGAAAAGAAAAGAAAAGAAAAGAAAAGAAAAGAAAAGAAAAAGTGGGCCACATATTCGCTTTTCTTTCTCACCTTTGGTTTGACCTAATGCGAAGGGGAGAAGTTTGTCAGCGAATGCTGCAAACATCGCAGTCCACTCGAGTATTTTCATGCATGCCAATACAGACATGACATCCACGCTTGAGCGCTTGCGAACAATACTTTTAACCTGTATTTTCAGACGAGGACGACAGGGAAACTTACAATCTTCTGATAAAAACGGAGGATCCACCAATACTCTATCGAAATATCCCTTCAACTTGCCAGGGAGTTTCAAAGGTTCGTTGAAATCGTAGAATGTGAATTCAGACCTGAACAGCGCGAACCTGTTGTCGTACTCGAGAAGGTGTATATTGCACTTGGGCACCAGACCGTCTTTCTGCAAACCTCACAAAATATGAGTTCCATGTTAATAATATTAATAATAATCAAGATGCTTGTCTATAATCAAAGAGCATGCATTGAAAAAGATCATCATATTTTCTCCCGTAAAAAACGTCCAAAGCTTCCCCGACTCGGATGCTAGTTCGATCCGAAGCCGAAGCTCTAGCTTTGGTTGCCCCCAAGATAGATAACTCGACCTCTCAGAGCATGCAGGCGCCCTGCACCAAAAGCTTTGAAGCAAGGCATGATGTATTGATCCCTGCTTACCCCACCATTGGGCACCAGCCAGGGTCTTAACTGCAAAGGCTAGCTAAGAAAAACAGTGGGAATGGGCACGGGAGGGGCTCACCATCAAATTCTTCAGCTTCACAAAGACGCTGGAATCGAATCACTAGCTTATCAGCCATTGTACTCCACTAGACTCGCTCTCAGAAACCTCACGATTTCCCCTCTCCTTCACTCTGAACTTGTTCCCTTTTCCCTCTTTATTATTTTTTATTTTATTTTTTATTTTTTATTTTTTGGTTTGAGGCAACCAACCGGACCTGGCTGTTGTTTTTGCTCACCTAGGCGCACTGACCAATGCGACGTTCGTCCCCTCGTCAGCACCCTCCACCAGCTCCTCGGCCAATACACGGCTAGTCTCCTCATCATACCAAAACTGACTCGCGTTCCAATCGGCCTCGAAATCTTCCATGGTGACCGCAGCAGTAGCAGTAGCAGTAGCAGCAGCAGCAGCAGTAGCGGTACTACTGTCGTTTGAAGAATTTTTCCGTTCCTCATCGTCCGCTTCGGCTTGTGCCTTTAACTCCTCGAATCTTTTCTGTCGCGCATCCTTTTCTTGCATGAACTCTTGCAGTGCGGAGAGGGTGGAGGCTGAGAGCCTATTATAATATCAAGTTTACATGAGAAAAAAAAAAAAAATTGTAGTAAAATTTGATCAATTGAACACTCACTGTAAATCGTCATCCTCCATCTTTAAATCTAGACCTTTGAGTACTAAATAAGATATTTTATATTCCGAACGGCGACACCCACACACCCACACACACTAATCGGATGCGATTAATCCTTAGGTGTACAGTGGCAATTGACAGATCGTTCCGAAATGACGTGAAAATAGGGTTTTCCTGCAGCACCTTCTTTTTCGTTTCCTTCCGGAGAACAAAGGTAACTTCCCTTAAATTGCGGCTGATCAGAAACGTCGTTACACCAAGCTGGAAAAAAAAAAAACCGATGGATCAAAGGATTTAGGGTTGCAAGGCTAGGTTGCAGTTTTCCTTTGGTGGAGGTTTTCGGTTAAAAAGGAAGGAAGGAAGGAAGGCAGTTGAACAAAGTTTCCCACTCGGTAGACATTTACTGCACTAATATGCACCGTCATCATCGTGACCAGGTTTTCTGGACTCGAGACCAGGTTTTCTTGGGTGCGTCTTGTACGACCTGCAAATACCTTGTATACTTAAGTATATACTTGTGAATTTTTTCTTTTCTTTTAAAAACCCCCAATATAATAAATGACGCCAGGCCATGCATGCATATCCAAAATACAAACGCCAAACATATCATTTCGAAAAAGATAAAATAGCACCGAAAAAAATAATTGTAGATTGGCTGAATAGTAGAATGGCAAAGGCTGAACAAACGCATCTTTACCCGCGAACCATAAAATCTTGATTTTCAATCGTAACGCTCTTTGTCATTTGGTTCACCTTGTAGACGCCGACCAATCTCGCTGCCAATTCAAACTATTCATCCCCCCACAAGTTAGCAATCTTTCGGGTAAACAAACACCTCTAGGAGTTTTCAACCTACCATATTGTTACGAAGAGATATGACTATGAATTGAGCATTCTTCGTCCGCTCCTTGATATACGATGCGACGATGGATACGTTCCTGAAATCCAATGCGGCATCAATCTCGTCCATCACGTAGAGTGGGGTGGGTTTGTAGTGATGTAGCGCGAAAACCAACGCCAGAGAACTCAACGTCTATCATACGTGTTAGCCATCTCTCACCCAGCATAAAATATACAATTAGAAATTCTCACCTTCTCACCACCAGACAAATTGGAAATATTCTTCCAGCTCTTCTTAGGTGGCATCACACTGAACAGTATACCCTCAGAAAACGGATCCAAACTGTCCACCAGCTCCAACTCGGCATTACCGCCCATGGTAATCATCTGATACATCTCCTTCAACCTCAAAGAGATGGTACTAAATCCTTCCATAAACTCATCCAATCTTCGTTTCCGCAAATCGTCGCATCTCTTCTTCACAGCATCCCTGCCAGCCACAGCCTCGTTCAAATCTCTACTTCGCTCGTTATATTCCGCTACCCTCCTCTTATACTCCTGCAAAACCCCTAGCTCAACGTTGACATTTTGGAGTTTCTCTTCGAGTATAACGATATCCGCTTTGAGCTGCTCTTTGTTCATGTCCTCCAGCTCGTCTCTGGAATAGACCGGAATCTGAGATGGGGTGTCTGGCATCTCTTCGCCTTCAATCTCGGCAATATTCTGGAGGGATAACTTTGCGAATTTCTCCCTCCAATGGTCGAACCTCTTTTGATTGTCGGTTAAGGCTTTAAGATGTTGCTCGAGTGTGTTCTTCATCTCAATTTCCGCTGCTCGCGTCTTGTTGATGTCACCCACTTTTTCATCGAGCTCTTCCTTCAACGAGGCGAGTTTCTCCTTACACTCTTCGAGGAACTGTAATAATACAGTGTTAGCTTCTATCCCGTAAACATTCTATTCGCACATCAAAAACCTACAGCTTTTTGTTTGTCCGCAGCCTCCAAAGCTTCCTTTGCCCTCCAAGCGTGATTATTCATCTCCTCCGTCAACTTGCCGAGATCTCGCTCGATACCCTCCAACTCCTTCGTCGAATCCCTATCGCTCTTTTCGTTCTTCTGTTTCGCCTTCTCGGCTTTAACCCTCGATGCCTCGGCTCCTGCCATCTCTTCATTCAACGTATCAATCTTCTCCTTGATACCATCCACCGTAGTCTTTTGACTCCTCAACCTGATACCACCAATCTCCATAATCTTATCCTGCAAGGCCTGGATTTCCGCTTCCGCGCCGGCAGTTTCACTATTCAGCTTGGCGATATTTTTCTGTAATTGTGCAATTTCAGCCTCGCAAGCTTTGATATCTCCGACATGCGACGAGGACGATTTATTCTCAACTCTCAGCTCCTCCAACCGCTTTTCCGCATCGGCGACGAGTTTTCTATTACCCTCCATCTCGAGCATTATCTTCTTCTGCTTTGTGTCCAGTTTAGGTATCTTGTCTTTATTCTCTCGAAGACCGTCTTCGATCTCCCGTAGCTGCTTTTGGAATTCCGAGTAAGTTTGCTCTTGGGAGTCTCTTTCCGCTTCCAATTTTACCACTGCCTCTCTTGTCGTCCCCGATACCAATTTGCTCGACATTCCACCCTTGGACACCCTGTTGCCACCACCGGACATGGTACCAGATTTATCAATCAATTGGCCATCCAGAGTGACCACTCTCCATCTCTTGACACCATACGCGATCCTGTTCGCCTGCGTTAGATCAACGGCAACCAAAGTATCTTGCAGAACACTGTAAAATGCCGGTTTGTATATTTCCAGTTTCGGTTTGACCAAGTCGAACAACCGGGGAACGTTCTCCGGTGTTTGGATCGGTTCTAGATTGCGTTTGGGCAATCGATCCAGCAGGATAAACTTTGCTCGACCGAGATTGTTCTTCCTCAGATGGGCGATACACGCCTCACCAGCATCAACGGTATCCACAACCATATTCTCGAGGGCCGGGCACGCCGTGGTGATGGCGACATCGTACTTCCCATCAATCGTTCCGAGGTTTCCCAAACGTCCATGAAAACCCTCGATTCTTCCCGTCTCTTTTAATCTCATCAGACCGTTCAAAACGTTTCCTTGGTTTTGCGTCGCCGACAGCGCCGCCTTTGCTTCGTCCGCCTTTTGTCGCGAATTGGATAACGCAGTCTTGATTTCCGGTTCTTGCTGCTGGAAAGTTTGAAACTCACCTTCGAGTCTCTTCACCTCCCGCATGACAGCTCTACCCTCCTTTTGAACGGTTTTCAAGGCAACATCCATCGCTTGGTAGGCTTCGTTGATCGAGACAATCTTGGCTTCCGCGACTTCGATCGCTTTCCGGCCGGAATTCGCCCTCTCGTGCAATATATCGAGTTTGCTTTGAACCACCTTGATTTCGTTCTCCTTCTCGATAATCTTTTCTTTCCACGGACGTATAGCCTCCTGCTTTACAGCGATTTGCTCGGAAAGTCCTTGAGTCTTGTGGGCCAATTCGTCTCGGATTTGCTGTAACACCACTTCTTCCTGCTTCAAGCGTTTCTCGAGCTGCGATATCTCGGCGGTATTCCTATTAACATCATCCGTATATCGCTGCACGAGGCTCGTGTGCTCGGAAATGGCATGGCGACTGGCAGCCTGCGTCTTCTCCGCCTTCTTCTGCTTGTTCACCAAGAATTTCTTCTGTTCTTCGTATTTCACCGTATCCTTCTCAAACTTGGCGGCCTCCTTGACCAACGATTCCGTCTTCTTCTCGATTCCTTCAAACTCCTTCACACCGTCTTTGTACACCTTTTGCATCTTCTTCACCTCCGCTTCCCTTCCCTCGTGCTTCTCCTGTTCCTGCTCGAGGGTGATCTGCAACTGATTCATCGAGTCCTGCGTCACCGCGATGTTTTGCTCACATTCGGACATGTAAACCTGGTACAACGCTCCTTGTTTCATTGCCAGTTCGTTCTCGTTGTTAATGTAAGCCACCGCTGCATTCTTCGGAGCCTCGAGGTTGTTCTTCTCCTTCTCGACAATACCCACCCGTGATTGTTTCTCCTGACAAACTTCGTTGAGTTTTTCCACCTCGGCGGCGGATTCCTCAATGGGTTGCTTGTAGTTTGATGTACCGATGATATCCTCGAGGTATTCCAACAACCCATCGTCGTGTTCTCCCTGCGCCTTCGGTTTCATCTGCGCGATACTCTCGACTTCACCCTGTAAAATTAGAAAACGCTTGTGGTCGAGATCCACGCCGCGGTCCTTGAGAAGGCTTGTGACGACTGTGTAGGTGCTCGTCTTGCCGTTGATGTAGTAATTACTCGAATTGTTTCTGAAGGCTTTACGTGAGATGACTAGGGTTGAGTCCGGTATGATTTCCGTTCCCGTGGGAAGATCGATGACTTCTCTGAAATGTACTTCGACTTCGCAAAATTCGAGATTCGGGTGTCCGGCCGAGTTGTGGATGAGTGCTGACAACTTGCCCTGTCGCATCTTGCTGGCTCTGAAGCCAAACACGAAGAGTAAAGAGTCGATGACGTTCGACTTTCCGGAGCCATTGGGGCCGACTACAGATGTGAAGGAGGAATGGAAGGGGCCGACTTCTTGTCTTCCAGCGTAGGATTTGAAGTTTGTCATGACGAGGTGGGTGATGACGATGCGAGGTTGCGGGCCGACTGGTTCTGGTGGTGGTGGTGGGGTGGGGAGCCGTTGGGGTTTCGGTGTAGCTTCGACATCTGGTTGCGGTTGCACTTCTGCTTCTGTACCGTTGATACCATTCGCGCTATTGACGGCGTGGTTGTTCTCTACAAGGGGGGATCTTGGGATTTTAGGGGTCTCCGGTGGCTGCGAAGATGCTGTTTTGATGGGAGTCTGGTGTCTAGAGGGGGTAGCAATGCGCGTGGTTTCGGCTGCTTCGAGCACTTCTGCTATCGATTGTCTTGGTGGTGGTGGTGGAGATTTGGCAGGTGTGGTGACAACGACTGGAGGAGGTGAGGATTCGAATTCCATGGCATCTTCGTTATTCTCCGCCGCCGGGGGGAATGGTTCCTCGGTTTCTTCAACCTTGGGTTGCGGGACTGCTTTGCGTCTACCGCGGGGTTTGGGGGGCGGTTTGGCAGGCGACGGTGCGGCGGCCGCACTCCTAGAGGGTCTACCACGTCGCTTTGGTGGGGGTGGTGGAGGTGGCGTTTCCTCTTCTTCTGATTCCTCGTCGTCGTCGTCGTCGTCCTCTTCTTCGTCATCATCATCGTCGTCGTCGCCGTTCTCGTCGTCATCATCCTCTGGTTCTTCTTGTTGGACTTGCTCTTCTTCTTCGTCGTCGCTTTCCTGCACAACAGCTCGCCTGGTAGCTGCCCTTCGACCGCGAGTTGACATTTTGATATTGGAGTCTTTAGATGCGATATTGGAGTATAAGGTATTGTTTTAGGGCCTTGGTAATGCGAGAGATGTACCGCGAATGCCTCGAGCAGCTCTCTCTCCGATGAGATGAAGTGAATGAAGTTCCGTTCGCGGTTGACGTTGGGAAGTGGGCCGAGCAGTTGCTAGTTGGAGCACTAATTAGCTAAAGTGATAGCAGTGACAAGTGAATAGCTCAATCGGATCAATTTTTGTGTTGATTTCCGTAAACAAACAAACAAAAGCGCACATCCCCAGCCACACACACACGTCCTGATCCGACAATCGTGGCGGTGCACTCAGTCGCACAAAGTTTTTAGATATCTTTACGATAGCTTATTCTCTATTTGTATATACATTTGAGATTTCTATATCTACATCTATATCTGACTTTTGGATATCGTTTGGAGAGCTGCTATTCCACTTGTTCTTATATCATTCTGTGTTCTGATATATATAGTAGATGTTCCTCCATTCAGCTCCAAACCCAATGTAGAGTCTTAATAATTAACGGGAGCATCCAATCCGTTCTAGTATCGATATTAACCCCCTCGACCTTACCCGTCATTATCATAACCTATACCCCTCAGATCATATCATATCCTTACCCAACATCCTCACAAACGCCACCTCCAACTAATACTCAAACACCCGAGTGTCTATTTTATTCATCCCTCTCCAACTCAACCTCCCCATCCACGGGCACCTCAACGCCATACTGCGCCCACCCATCAAAATCCCTAACCCTCAAAAAAGGACTCCTCAAAAACGCATGCAACTCGTGCACAAACACCCCCGCGAACTCCCTCCCCAGAAAATCCCCCACCAGTTCCTCCGCTCTCCCCTCCGCGCCCTTCAACTCCACCGTCTTCACAATCGCAAGTATATACTCCACCAACCACTCCCTGCTATCCTCCGTCCAATCAAACACCTCCAATTCCCGTCTTATAAAAGCCTTCGCTTTGGATAACAGTTCTGCATCGCGCCGTATCGAGCGGGGTGTGTAGTTTGCGAAACGGGATTTGCGGTTAACCCCGATATGCAAGCTACGTAGACGGTGTTTGTAGATGAAACGGCGACGGGGGATATCGTCTGCTGGTTTGTTCGCACTGCGACGACGACGGTGGGTTTCGGTACGACGGTGGAAATTCGTATTATTATTATTGTTGGTTTGCGAATTTGAAGAGGATTCGTTGGCAACTGTAGATTTGATGTGGTACTGTAAATTGTAAAATGGGTATTAATATTCTAGTATACGAAAGGGAGGTGGGAAGTTATGTGCATACCTTTTGAAACCTCGTCCCTTTCGGGTCGAAATTATACTTGACACTCTCCACTACCCGTTTACACACCGGACAAGTCCTCTGCGCTCCTTCCAGCCATGTAACCAAACATGAAAAGTCAAAGCAGGCGTGGAGACAAGGTGTGGCGACAGCGCGAGTGGTAGAGGATATCGCGGCCAAACAGATACAACAGCTTTCCTGTTGTTGTTGTTGTTGTTGATCCGGGTGAGTAGAATTCGAATGTAAATGTGAAGCTTTTGCTATCACTTCTTCTTCTACATTATCGGAGGAGGACGGTTCCGGTCGACTTTCCAGAGGCGCCGAGGAGAGAAGAGAAGAGGCAGGTGTCGCCATGCCATGAGAGAAAAGGTATGTCGACGATGCGATGACTGATGTTTAAAAGGATGAATGTGAAGGTGAACTTCAAATAAATACCACCGCCGCCAAGACCCGCTTACAAAACCCACCCACACAAGCTCTCTCATCGCCCGCCACCGAGCGACAACCAGTCCTCAACTTAATTATAACCAAAACCTCCATTAAAACCACCACCACCATCTATATTATATCTAAATGTGAGATAGATACGCACATTCCGCTCCAGATCGATGGCCTGGTCACAGCTCCCCTTTCGCTTCCTCGAGGTGAATTCACCCCCAATATCCCTTCCCGCTCACATCCACATCCACACAGAGCAGCTAGCAGCTAACCATTTCCCCATGAATCAACAATATATTAAATAGGCTTACCTCGTCGCCCGTGTACGTCCTCTCCCCCTCTCTCCGTAAAACCACACATATACAGTACAATACACACCCCAAGCTAAAGCTAACCTTTACACTTTTTTTATTTATTTATTTCAGCTACTGCAATCCCCCTTCTTCCACCGCGCCGTAAGAAGCATCCATACCCGAATCCAAGAATTACGTGATCCAGCATACCGCGCCGCCGCTAGAGCCGCGAGAGCGGAAGAACAAAAGGACGCAACGGGGTTGAAGTTATACGCACAGCTTTTCCGCGAGGAGTTTAGGAATTCCGAGTGGGGGAGGTTATTTCGGCGGTAGCTACTTAAGTAGCTTGTAATTAGTTGAACTACCGGGGTTGGTTGTACGGTAGAATATCATACTTAAGTATATACGAATGGATTCGAACGTATATATATACATCCGGGATTATTTTTTTGGAATTTATACTAGATGTAACGTCTACATTTGGTGATCCGATTTGGGAGTATCGGGATTTCAAATTCAAACCATTGTTGGACCTGTATGTGTAATACATACACGCATGAAACTGAGTACGAACATCCATCAGAGAATTCGAGTTCTCAAGTATAACTACATTCATATTTTATATAAGTATTTAAAAGATTGTAAATATAATATGATATAATAAAATAGATGATTTAAAAAATGTCTCTCAAACATCCGTCACCGTCTATTCAAAAAACAAAACGAACAACCAGCCTGGATATATATAAAAAATTAATGAGAAGGGAGAGAAACCTCAATGAAGGAACCTCCCCGGGATGTTTTCCTCTTCGGACGGAATGAGAGCCAAATGACGTAGATTAATATAGTGTCAAAAAAATAGCCCAATTTAATGTCCGATCATATATATATATATACGAACCCCTCAAGAATTATAATTAATTCATCAAATCCCACAATCTCAAAAATGAAATCAAGAAGAAAATTTTGAAATAAATGCATTTTTCGCCCCGTCATCCCTGTAAATAAAGACTCTATGAAAAAATGTAATGTAATGTAATCCTGTATAAAAATAACCGTATTAAAAAAAGTCATTACAGCCGCCGAAAGCCATACTTGTACCAAAAGAAGAAGAGAAAAAGATCATCCAAGATAGATTAAAGCTTAAGAGGTTGGACATGTCGCGTTCGCTAAAAAAAAAGCATTCATCGTTAAAACAAAATCCAAGCTGATAGTACTGAGAAAAAAGATACGTATCGAGGTCATTTTACTCGGTCAAGCTCCTCTGATCAAAAGAGGTGCGATATTTCTCGCAATGTTGATACCGAACAAGCTGACGAACCAGATTCCTACAAAAGCGACAATCGGGAAGAGAATAACCTCAGTATGGTTGAGGAAGGGCAAAGCTAGATTAGAAAACGTTAGAATACCGGCCAAACGAGACTATTAAAAATCAAATATATGCATACCATTGTATCCAAGGAAAGTAATGACGCAGTAGAAAGAAAACGCTACGAGATATAGAGTGTTTCCAATGAAAAGCGAAATCCTATCCAAATTCCAAGTCAGCTAGAGAATAGTAAGAAATGGGCGAGAAAAGTTTGTCACTTACCACCAGTTCCGAGACAGCAGAGGCATCAAAAAGAACTGTACAATGTACAAAAAGAAGAAGGTGACGAAGAAGGCGCGTACGGCGACATCAAAACAGTACGCCCACTCCAATTCTCCATCGCCAGAAGAAGGCACCGTGCCAAATCTACCGGTACGGCCTTTTCGAAGGAATCTTCCGGCGAGGTACCAGCCGAGAGTGGCAACTAGTAAGGCTCCGCTGAGAAAGTGTACAAATGTCAAGACGAAGGCTAGCCTGGCTATCGAAAAGAAGGAAGGAGTGTACGCGAGACCCCAGGCGATAGAGGTCAGGATGAGGAAGAATGATAGTAGAGCGACAAAAGATGGATCGTCGCGGCCCCATTGTCCTTTGGTTTCTGTTCCCATCACATCATCTTAGCCTTTTGTATTCTATTTTCGAGCTGTAAAAGGTTTTTGTTTTAGAAACATACGTTTGTTGTGGTACATTGACCGGAAGACCTTCTTCGGCGATATCAAAAGGCACGTCATCTCCCATATCGCCATCTCAAAGTCCATCTGGGGTATTTTCCACAATCTGTATTGATTTAGGGTTAGCTAGCCGGCCTTCCTGTTTCAAATATTGGGTATGAGCCGGCATGAGGAGAAGACTTGCCGTTTGATGAATACGGGCATCTTGAAACCGTCAGATCTGGCGCCGCCTATGGGACCAAAGGTCCTGGTGGCGCCACTTACTCCGGGCATGGTGTGCAGATGGCCTGTCGAGACGAAGGCAGGCGAGGGTAAGGGAGATTGGTTGGAGTTGAGAGGGTTGGACATGGCGGATGTAGGCCGACTTGTGGGCAAGATCGGGGATTGACGGCCACCCAGGGATGGGAATGAGGGTGCCATTATGTGGCGTGATGGTCGGGGGGCGTCGCGAGAGCTCGAGATGACGGGGTGAGGCACTCTATCAACCGGTATTTTTTTGAGAGATAACGTTGGGAGGGTTTTAAATTAAGATGACGTTTTCGGAAGGATTTGGAAGGAGACGGATGCGATTTATTTGATTCGTTTGACGTCAGGAATGAGTGCTCGGGATGTATCTCCGACTTAGATCGGTCGAGTTCAAGGAGATGTGAAGGGGTAGTTTCTGGTAATATTTATCGATGGAGAGAGATGGTTGAGAGAGAGAGAGGGACGGTGATGGAAGGAGAGAAAATAAGAGAGATACATCTGATGGTGATGCCCAGCAACAGCTAACAAAACGCAAGTAATCAATAGTCCTACGTAAATCTGGAACGGGGGGGTCATGTTGTTGTTGTTGTTGGGGGGGCCGTCCAAACTCCCCTGCAGCGGAGCCTTGGCCGTAGCGCGGTTGAAAACAGGCAGGCACACCCCCCCAAAGGCCAAGGCCAAGGAAACACCGCTTCCCAACGCCCGTATCAACTAATTACATGGCCATGCATGGTATCTGGCGTAGACGATTATAATTATGAGACGAGAAGTCGAGCTAAAGCTAGGCTGGTTATACATGAAGGCGCTCGTCCAATCTGAGAAACGTCACGTGCACGGACCGAAGAACCAAGGAGTCGCCAAAGTGTTTTCGATTCAATAATATTATAATATAATAAATACCATTGCGACACCAGGCTAGTATGGTGCTGCTAAGAATAGATATGGTATATTGTGGATCGAGCGACTTCAAACATCTATTGTCTCTCGAGGGTGCCCCACTAGTCACATATCGTGACATCCTTCTTCATCTCCTGAGCTTCGAAGTGATATATAGACACTGCTGGGTAATATCAGTATATATATATAAGTATATACTTAAGTACTTAAGTATGTAGATAAAGTCCAACTCGCCCCTTTTTTTTATATCACCAATCGGGCATACCCGTTAAGTATTAGGTGCATCAACCGAAGAAGTCAATCATGTCTTTGTCATTTTAACAAGAAATATTTTCATAAGAGCTCATATACTTACGGTAAAGAAGAGGGAGAAAAAACACCACGGCTTGTGCGAGTCAGGCTGAATGAACCTTTTCTTTTCTCCGATATTGGATTGCCGAAATTCGAACCATTTCCAGGCCATTCAAATTTGATGTTTCTCCTAAGATCTCATGCAGCCGGATAAACGGCTTTCATGCTTGAGGACATACATACTAATTATATGCAAGATTTAGGGCAACCGCGACTTCCGTTTCACCGCCAACCGGGTTACCAGGTCCCTCGGTTCTTCGTCTGATAGTTCCACCCCTTGAATACGAAACCTTTACAGAAAGGAAACTTACACTTACCTCCCAGATCTCGTGTCTTCTACGCTCGGCTGGGCTCGAATCGATTCGCGTGCCGGTGTGGATCCCGGGGAGCCCAGGCACGAGAAAGAAGGGAAAGAAAGAAAGAAAGAAAAGCATATGGTATGGCAATTGATTCGCCGCCAGCCGAATCATCGAGGGGAAACGCCCACAGGCCTACATGACTTAGCTCCAGTTTCAAGGGACCATTTTAACCATACCCATTTCCTTGGGACCCACTGCACTAACAAATGTGATGATATATATCCTTGACCACCACATGGCAATGAAGTCTAGTCTGCATCTGTGTGTTCCCAGCTGTCTTCCTCCGGACCCACCCTGCATGCACTATCTGACGGTCTATTTATTGATATTTTTTTTCTCTCTTTATAATCGTTCGTTCCAAAGGGGGAGGGGGAGGCAATTTTACGGACCATCGATGCAGAAGAACCCCCAGGCAATATATTGCAATATGGATGCCTACACGGTAGTTATACGACAAGCCATCATTGGATGAATGGGGTTTTTGTTCAAGACATGCAGCCACTGAGAAGATGTTTCGTCCCGTCCGTGACAAAGTTGTCTTCACCAAGATATTCCCCCTCGGTCCCGCGTTCTAGGTCCGAAATCGCGAATTACCTAAATTATTATTATTATCATACTATATTATTTATTTCATTTCTTTTTTGCCATCCCGGAATATTCGACCCGGCCGCGTGGGTTCTATGTATATCTAGGAAATCTAAATAAACCCCCCCGTCTCTGCACGTCTAAAAACTAGCTCGTTCCTTCCTTTCTGCCATATATAATTTCCTATAATTTTAGAATCCTATGATATCCCGATAGACTTTTAGAAGATCGATTTGCTCTTTTTATATTTTGATATATACTTATATATATATATATATATATTCACTCTTCTATTTACAACTGTATTTATATATATTATTGTTTCATAATCATATTATCTTTATATGATATCCAAGAGACGCCAACCTCACGGTATTACACTTTTGTTACTATATTATTACTCTTCCTCTTCAGTCTCTCGAATTGCGACGGCACCTTCAACTTGAACTTCTCACACGACGACGAACCTTTAAATCTTCTTAGCGGCATTATAATATTTTATCGCACAGCTGACATCTCTTCTTTCCTTTGACGGACCGCCCTTTGAAACCTGTCGACTCTGCCTGAAATACAATACTATTATTATAGTTATTTAAACTGTTGTCATTACCAATCTGTCCAGCAGTTAGTTGCGGGTGCGACTTCTCTTTCAAGCAAGCTATTTGTTTCAATTCAGTTCGGATTCCACGCAACATTGCAGCATTGTGCGGCCCGTCGTCACCCAACATTCGAAATAATCATATTCTCGACTTTCATCTCTTTCATCTTTTGTGGCAGTCCGTCCTTTGTTCGAAGGGAGAATTATTAATAATAAAGAACGGATTGCAGGTTGGAGGATAACTTCTGTCCATCTAGCATCTCTATCCCACAGCCAGCCAGCTAGCTCTTAGAAATAAAATACCTTCTTTCACCATCCGTCACTCACCCAAATCCTCCAAATTGAAAGAAAACCTCCAAAAAAAACCGTTTCGACGTCGTCACTCTCGCTGGCCCGCCGCCGTTGCATTGAATCCTTCTTTTCGTCTCGAGTTGCTCTCCCCGGTTGGATGCAGAAATCGGTAGCGACTTCTTCCTGGGCCTGGACACCAATAAAAGCTTCCTTCGCCCACCCTTCCACTACCACCACCCTGTTTGCCCTCCAACCAGAATCCCCCAAAGTGTCTCCTCCACGAACCAGGGTCAAGGTCCTCGGCCTGACCTCCTCAGTCAAACGAGCAGTCGCTCATATGGTGTTCAAACGAGACCATTCCACCGTCACCTCCAGCGAATCCCCAAAGCTGGCTGCCGAGGACTCTTCCGATCCCAAGAAGCTACGGGCTTCGTCGCCGCCCGTCCAGCTGCCCGTTTCGCCCGCGCGATCAGCGTCCCCTCGCTCGGGCGAGGACAATGTCAGTGATGTTGGTGGTGGTGGTAGTACTAGTGGGGCCCTAACGGTACCTGAGCTACCAGAGTTTTTAGCTCAAGAACGAAGCGGTATGTTCCTATTTTTCTTTCAACCTGTTTTTCCTTCTTTTGTTTTTCCTTCTCGAAAACTTCATTCTCTTTTCATCGGTCACAAAATCTCTCGATATTTGGGGGAATTGGTGGTGGGTGGATAGAGATGGACCAAGCTTAGCTCCTAGCTCCCTCCCTCTCTCTTTCTCTCTTCTTTTTTTTTTTTTTTGCTACTACCCAGCACGCTAACACACTCCCGATAACTTTTTTTTTTGCCCAGCCATCACCAAGAAATTCAAGCTCCTCGAAGCCCGCCAGCGTGACAGAATAGTAGACGGCGTCAAACACGGCACCTCCTCCCCCTTCTTCGTCGACGACAGAGACCACATCACCTCCCGCAACCGCTACGCAAACATCCACGTCTGGCACTCCACCCGCGTCAAACTGGGCATCGACGCCGCCGACAATGACTACATCAATGCATCCCACATCGCCCTCGAAAACCCCCGCACGGGCGCCGTAAAACGATACGTGGCAACCCAAGGCCCCAAACAAGACCAAGCACGTCATCTATGGCTCATGGCACTCGAACAGACCGCCGGCCCCGGCGTCGTCGTCATGCTCACAAAGACCTTTGAGATGAACCGGGAAAAGTGCTACCAGTACTATCCCGCCGATATAGACGACCCGTACCGTCGTTTCGACCGGGGGGATCACGAAGTTTCCGAAGCTTCGGATCCCTTCAATTTCGAGGTTAGCCTGCTCGAACACACATACGACGAAGAAGCACGAACGGAGGTACGAAAGATCGAAATCACAGTGTTGGAGGGAACGCACACGGCCGCACCGGACGCTTCGGGGTTCGCGAAGGAGTTGAAACCGGGGGATAAAAAGATCATATGGCATTTACTCTTCAAGGGCTGGCCGGACTGGAATGTGCCCGAGGGGAACGACTCCGAAGCGTTGCTTAAATTGATAGAGCTGGCTAATAGTAAAAACGAAGCGGTGGATTCGCCGTTGGTGGTGCATTGCAGCGCCGGGGTGGGGAGATCCGGCACGTTTATCGCGCTGGATCATCTGTTGGCTGAGATTGAGCACGGGACGTATGATGCAGCCTTTGGAGATCCGATATTTGACCTCGTCGATCGCCTGAGGGAGCAGAGGATGTACATGGTGCAATCCGAGCCGCAGTACGAATACTTGTATAGGATTGTGAAAGAGAAGGTACAGCATAAGCTGGGGATCCAACCCGGTAGTAGATTCTTATCACCGGCGTCGACACCGGGAGGGTTGAGGACACCGAGTATAAGGAGCTTGTCGAGGAAGCCGTCTCTGGAACCCGTGTCTGCAAAGTAGAGATTTGCGAGGCGGGGAGGGTTGAGTCAGGCTTGTTTTGACCTCAGATTTGCCAGCGGGGGGAGTACCACGCCAACGAGGGTTGTAAGGAAAACACAAGACGATGACAATGATACGAGTGATGATGACGATGACGATAGTGACGATGAGAGTATTGTTACCGTTCTGTGTATTCAGCGTCTAAGCATACATGAGGAAGAAGAGGAAAATGCTGCTGGAGACAGTGAAATAGCAGAGTCAAGATTAGGAATGATTTGATTTTTTTTTCTTTTCAGATTAGAATTCACTTTTTTCTGTTTCCTAAACCCCCCTCCCCCCCTTTTTTTTAAAGTCGTTGTCGATACACCATTACTTTTCCTAAATCCTCGTTCCAATTTTCTTCTATAAAATAAATCCAAATCCGATGAATTTTTTTTTTTTTTTCGTCTGGCGTTGTAAAGCAAGACTACCTAGAGTTGACTATACCTAAATATTTATCTACTATCCTTCCTCGCACTTTCCATGTTTCTTTCCGGTTTCTATATTTCCTCTCCTTTGTCTTTTTAAGCCTTTGTGATCGATTGCGTTACACTCTTTCTTTTCTTCCTTCTTTCTTATAAGCTTAAGATCTTTCTTTTCTTCTTCTCCGTCTTCTTCTTTGTTTTTTGGATGTCTAACGTATCCATGTTTGTTTATATACATAACTATCGGCTTAGGGGGTAGGGGCGGCGCTTGAACTTGACTTTTGAGTACTTGTGATTGATTCCAATACAATACAATACAATACAATACAATACAATGATGAAATTGATTTATACGATTCGATTCGATTAGAATCATTATTTCCCAAGTATTCATTCCGTGGTTTAATCTGAGAGTGTGATACGTGCGTGTGTACTACGAGTATGTTTGGCGATTAATTGATAAAAACGTATAAAAGATGGTATAATGACGCTAAAAATACATAAAAAAAAAGGAAAAAAGGAAAAAAGGAAAAAGGAAGAAAATAAAAGGGAAAGGAAAAACGAAACTAAAGAAAAAGAAAGAAAGAAAAAAAAAAGAAAAGAAAAAGAAAAAGAAAAACACCTAATGCTATCAAATATAACCCCGAAAACCGGGGAAGAAAGAGGGAAGGAGGGAGGGGAGGAGGAGGAAGGAAGGGGGAAGGGAGAAAGAGAGAAGGTAGAAAAGAAAGAAGAGAGGGAGGGAGAGGGAGAGAAGAGAGGGTTAGGCGTCCGCCTCTGGGAGTTTTCTGAGGATGTACGAGATCATTATTGGCGTAGTGCCCAGAACCTCCTCCTCAGAGGACAAGTGGACGCACGAGTCGTTGAAGTGGTACCACTGAGAACAGAAGAAATTAAGAATGTTAGCTACTATACTTGATCGGCTGAGATGAGATCGGATGTTCAAGCAACGTACCTGCCCCTCGCGGTCTCGCGAGTAGCACACATAGTGGCCACCCTTATCCGTCCCGTGGTGGACGGTGGTAAAGAAAAGGTCATACCAGACGCTAGGTGCGTCGTCGACCTTGCATTTGCCAGTTTTAACTGGCATCGCCAATTCCTTCAAGTCGATGGATAACGGGAAATCAATGTGTTCGATATTGGTCTCCTCGACCATTCTCATCCACTGCTCGCAGAATAATTAATCAGTGTAGTTTCTTTATAATATCGAGAGGGGTAGTTTCTTACTGGAAAATAACACGTTACCACCATTGGGAACCCCTTGAATGAATAGAACTGGGTGATGTTCCCAGATGTTTTGCAATTCTCACAAGTATACGGAACATTATCCTGTTTCTTGTAGTGATCATCGAAATACATCTTCAGGGATGCCGACGGATTGTCGGACTTGGTGTCAGTCTTCCGGCGCTTGCCGGCCGGTGTGTCACGCCAATTGCCGGGTAATCTATTCAGCAGTAATAGCTGACCACCTAGATTGTCTAGGGCCATTTTCGTCTTGCAGTTTTTGCAATGACGATGGTCGTTTTGCTTCCAGTGGAAGACTTGGTGCAAGATGCACTTGCACTCGCCTGTAGTGGCGTCTTTTTGGTTGAAATCCTCGCATAGTTTATTAAACAGCAAGCTGAGGAATTCACTCGGGTCTTGTTGGTCGTTCGCGCGGAAAGTCTGAAAAAAACCCCGGCTCGTTAGATTTTATAGATCAATAGGAAACAGGAGGCGGAGAAATACTCACAGGCAAGCGTCTGGAGATAGCAATAATAAACTCCATGGCTGCGAATGGCGACAGATTATCTTCGGTATAAAATGCGTCGAAAATCCGGCCAAGTTCGCAGACGAGACAGTATTCAATCTCGCAGCGCTGTGATTCGTGAGGACGTGACATGAAGAAATTACGCATTATGGGATTTTGAAGCAAGCTGAGTAACGATACACTGATCCAACAAGTGTTTCCAAAGTTGACCATGCCTCGAAGGCCGGTTGCCTTACATGGCTGGGGGTTGGAATTGTTTTCAATGTATCTTGCTTCGTCGGCTGTAGGCCTCTTACGCTTTCGGAAACCTAGAATAGAATACATGCATTAGTTAAAAGAAGAAAATGAGGGCGAACTGGGTGAACTTGATCTCGAAACCAAACCCCTCCAAAAAACACGGTGAACTTACTTGTGGCGGCGATGACTTTCTCATGAGCACATCTGACTCGTTCCAAATCGGAATCGTAGATGAAGTCGCGGCATGTGTGACACCAAACCCAGCCGTTACGATAGTTTAAACCTGTCGAACAGTTAGAGAGGGTTTCAAGATACAGAACTTCTCGGTGGCAACATACTGAATTCGTGTTCTTCGCCCTTGGCGTGCTGGTCTGCACAATCGAAACAATTCAACTCTGAGCATTCCAAGCAAAGGTATAAAGATGCAGGTGTATCGTGGCAAGTGCTACAAGGCTTGATCTCCTTGCGGTAATCGACGAGTTGGTCGAGTTTTTTATTGTATCGGTCTTTTGTGTCTTCGACACCCCAACCGGGCTTTTTGTAGAAAGCGAATAAATGTTCTGTATCAACAATAGAGATAAGTGTTAGCTATGTTCAAATATAGTGCCGGTGAAAGTCCCCATCACTTACCACATCCGACTGCCTTATTCTTCGGGACTGTGAGATTTATTGTTGGTCCGTATGTGGGTATCTTGACGGGAGCGTTAGGTTTGGAAGGTACAGGTTTATCTGACGCTCCCTTGTCCGTTGCCGCTTTGCTCGGTGCTGATTTTTGATCTGCCGTCATTTCGTAAGGTTATATGGCATGTATTGAGGGGGGATGGCGAAGGTGTATAGGGTGAAGGGTTGACGGAGTAAGGAGATGAGCAGCGACACAAAGGTCCTGTGGCTCGCTAGAGGGTGCGCAACGTTGCAGAGTAGGAAGTCGGAGATATCAAAATGGTGCTTGCAGAGATGGCAGGATGAGGTAGATGTAAGGTTGTAGGTTTTTTGAATCTCGGCGGGGTTGTGGGGAATTTGAATTCGAAGGTGGCTTCGCTCGTTCACAGGTCGTTGCTGTGGTTGCTGTAGTTGCTGTAGTTGCTGTGGTTGCGAGTTGCACGCGCGCGAGAGTCTTAGTCAGCAGCGCGAGATATGACGGCAACCTTGTATCCAACGATTGGTCAAGTTTGATAACAACGGCGATAGCTTGGCTTATCGAGGCTTCCCTTCAAGGTCCGAAAGGACAATCTATACTGCGACGGGGGGGTTGGATCGGGTACTTTGCTGTCTGTGTGATCAAGGGACTGTAACGGACGGAATAGCGCGATGCGCGTGTGGACCGAACCCGGTTGGATCATTCATTCATTCCATGCATGCATGCAGTGTCCGTTGCAAGCGGGAACCGGCCCCAGCTTCGGCCAGGGATGCCCGTCAACCTATCAAACCCGATCGATTATTCGTCAAGTTTTCTATACTAGTTGGGCTAACTCTATTATTTTATTATATATTATTGAGCATGGTATTGAGCCTCCAGAACTTGCAGATATATCACCATGATAGCTAGGCCTATAGGAGAGCATTGCAAGTTGCCTGTCTAGATCTTTGCGATTGCCCACAAAGGTAACCCTAGCTGATTTGGTCTGGTATTTCTATACCAACCTATTGGCTTCTTATAAAATTTATTTATTTACAAAAATAGCACGGCCGGGCTTCATGAAATCATCAGTCTCTGGGAGTCTGCACCTGCACCTAATTAGTGACTCTAGACAGGCTTGTCTCCTGGACTTGAGGCGAGACCAACTTGATGGGTCGAATACATGTTGTGTTGAAGATGAGAGATTGTGTTGCGTTTGTCAGGCGAGGGCTTGCCAACACGAGAGCAGAACAAACCCAACCCCACCCGCCTAATTAATTACTGGACATTAATCAGCCTGTGTGTGTGGTTCGCCTGCCCACAAAAAGTGTTCGTTCCAGCCCCAAACTGCAAAAAATAATAGATGATTATTATTTGTTGTTATTATTTGTTAGTTTGGTGGGAGGCGAGCGAGTAGGTGTTTTCTGCGCACGTTTCCCTCTTTTTGAGGGGGGACATGCCACCTCAACCCCGCACCAATCCACCACCGTTGCTACTGCCAATTAATTGATTGCTACCTTAACCACAGCTAAGCAGGAAAAAAAAAAAAAAAAAAAAAACTTTCCGCCCCGTTGGATCCTCTGAACCTTTTAACCATCTTCCCTCTTCCCCCTCACTCATCCTCCCATCAATCCCATCTATCTACCCTTCCATCCGATAGATCTCTGAGAACGAATCATCCCTCTTCTCCATTAATACCCCCCCTCCTCTTCTCCTCCTCTCCTTTTTTTCTTCTAAACTAGACCCCTTTTTTTTGCTTCTCTTATCTCTTTCAGATACCCTCATATCAAAATGGCAGACGATGATCATCACGAAACCTTCGAGCAGGCCAACGCTGGTGCCTCGTTGACCTTCCCCATGCAATGTTCTGCCCTTCGAAAGAACGGTCATGTTGTCATCAAGGGTCGTCCATGCAAGATTGTCGACATGTCCACCTCTAAGACCGGCAAGCACGGTCACGCCAAGGTCCATCTTGTCGCCATTGACATCTTCACTGGCAAGAAGCTCGAAGATTTGTCTCCATCCACCCACAACATGGACGTTCCTAACGTCAAGCGTAACGAATACCAGCTCGTCAACATTGAAGACGGTTTCCTCAACCTTATGGATGATGCTGGCACCACCAAGGATGATGTCAAGCTCCCAGAGGGCGAGATCGGAGAACAAATGCAAGCTGAGTTCGATAAGGAAAACGAAATCACCATTACCGTCGTCTCCGCCATGGGCGAAGAGCACGCCCTCTCCTGGAAGCCCACTGCCGGCACCAAAAACTGAATGAAGAGAGCATTAACATGGCTTCCGACGCCAATGGGTTTCCTTCTTTCCTTTTTCTCCTTTTTCTCCCTCTTCTTGATCAACGTTGAAAAAGATGCTGGAGTATGCCGAAAAGTGCTCGATGATTTTATCATAAAAATGAAAATCTGAGAAGCAACAAACATGCAAACATCAACATCGTGGCGCGAGCAAATGGGCTTCTTCAAAGAATCATGTCATTTAAACATTTTTCCCTTTTTTTTATTATTTTTTTTTAAAGACAAAAGAGAAGGAGGGAGGAAATAGAAAGAAGAAAAGTAATCTTTATCATAAACGCGCTACCGCTACTGGAACAGTCTGTTTTTGGTTGATTTTGAAGCCCTGTAATTCTAGGCAATGAATGCCATATACATTCCAACGACCAAAAAAAAAAAGAATCCGTGATGCCCCAGATAAAAAATTTTTTAACTTCGGGGCGAAGAATCGCCTAACCGTCGAAGTTGTATATTGCTCAGCTCGTCAGCCCAATTTGGACTAAATAAAGTGTGTTGTGTGTTGTTGTTTGCCGGTTTCGTAGAATAAAGGAAAAAAAAAAGGGCAAAATGAAAAGTGGGCGACGTCCAGGATTGAACCGGTGGCGTTCACGTTAAGAAAGATCCAAAGATTGAAGCTAGTGGAGTTTATTTTCTTGCCCATGGGACGTTATGGTAAAAGGCAATAATGTCATGTTTTTAGGCAAAGAAACTCCTAATTCAAAGCAGGATTACTTGTGTAATATAAAGTATACTCCTAATTATGACTAAGCATCGTCATATGTGAGATATCTTCAAATGGCGGGCTTCGCTTCGGCACAACGGGAAGGGAATCTCCTCTGATGTCGACGGCAAACCTCTTCCCTCTTCTCCTCTCCCCCGCCATTCGCAAAATCATCCCCTGCGAATCTTAATCCGCAGCATGGCTTCAGCCGTTCGTCCCGCCCAAAGGACGCGATCCTGCTTCCTCAGCGCCCTTCACCGAACATCACCATCTTCGTCGTCCCACCTCGTGATACCATTTCGCTCCGTCCATGTCAAGGCTACACCATCTTTAACATCGCTCACACCACCAATTGACCTCTCCAAGGAGACCCGTACCGTACCAAAGCTTAGCGGGAAAGGGCCTTTCCCTCAAAGTCAGTATTCAGTCTTTCTTATGTTGTTACCATGAAACAGTTCCTAACCGTTTAGTAGAAGTCGAATTCGAAGTTCTCGGTGCACCGCATTCCCTCCTCTCCGTATCTCTACCTTCGGATTCCACATTGTACACTAGACGAGGTACCTTATTAGGAGCGACGACCAGTGGAGATCTCAACAATGTCAGTAACCGCCTTAGCTATCAATAACTATTCATCCATTCATTCTCTAACGGTCGATACATTCGATATAGGCTGTTTCCACTCTATCAATGCTCAAACCGATACGAAGAGCCATGCTGGGCATCCCGTTCCTTTACCAAAACGTATGCCCGAATATTACCTGCCCTATGTTCCATCTTACCCTTCACCGTATCTGATCGAGAATAGATATCGTCAACAACGCCGTTAACCTGTCTCGTATCCACAAACTCTCCAAACACTACATTCGCCGTCATCGAACTCGACGGCGCCGTTGACTGGATGGTCACACAACGAAACGCACTGCTCGCCTGGTCTGGTCATTCGATCCAAACCACGCCCATCATAAACCGTCGAATGGTGATTCCACCCGCCAACTTTTTTTTTCTATCGTTAAGGGGTAGAATGAAACGGCTAACCGTCCAAGAGTCCTGCACACTGGAGTAATTCACGGATATCCGGGCGAGGACTCGCGGCGCTTGTAGGGAAGGGACAGGTATACCAGATCATTCTAGGAGACGGAGAGGAGATGATTATTCACCCAACGTAAGCATCCCCATTTCTGACAATAATATAAAAATCATGACATCAAAATTAATTTTCCCTTTTCAATGTGCAAGGCATCTGTTGGCATACTCCATCGGTCTCGAGAGACCGCGTCCCTACCGTCTCGCTCAAACTACTCTGCGATTTCAACTTCCCAGACTTGCGATACTACGCAGCTTGTTTCCCAGATCACAATTCATCGAGACGATGATGAGGACGGAGACGTACAAGGCGATATCAAAGGTGCTCTATGGTTTCAAGACGTGGCTCAGACGAGTTCTTTGGGGCGATAGGGTAAGTCGGAGCAATCTTTACCATATTGTGTTTAACAGGTTGGATACGGCGAACTTACGGTTGTTTTGATATTATAGTTATTTTTACAATTCAAAGGGCCCAGTACGATATTAGTACAGTCTCGGACGTCGAGGTTGGCGGATATGTTTACTAAAGATGAGATTAATGATATCGCGGCTGTGGAGCCGGGAGCGTTGGATCAGTTCCATCCGCCTTCTGTCGCTGCTGATTCGTCTGCTGCTGCTGCTTTGGGTTTGTCGTCTGGTGGCGAGGCGATAGGGCAGGTTAGGGAAGAAAACCTAACGGTCAAGGTGGCGACTGTTAAAAATGGAAAAGTGGTGTTTGAGGATTCGTCACCGCAGGAGTTTATCAGATAAAAAAAAAAAACCAAAGATTATCTTTCCTGTGGTGTGGTGTGGTGTGATGTGAGTTTGACTGTGACCCATTCACGATGATCCGTCGTGAATATCATGAAGTTTAACTTTTACATGTCAAGATAATCAGGTTGGGGTGTAACGGTAACGGCGGCGATGAAAGTAAATCTGTTGAGCTCAATTGAGTGAAGGACACGGTGACTCTTAGTGGAGAAGAGAGGGGAAATCGCGATTATGCGTATCAGGCCGAACGGTGAGGAGGTAGCGGTGACGCTTGCATATTGATGGATCGTGAGGGCGGGAAATGGTATATACTATATTTTGTACATACATTAGCAGTCTCTTTTTTTTTTTTTTTTAATAGAATTGGAAAAGCATATTCATAGACAAGGTACTGAGTTATTATATTTTAGCTTATGGTTACGTCTGATCAGCTGTATTGAGCGCGAAGGCCCTGATGATGACCTTGGTTGTGGGCGTTTCTCTACGTAGGACCTCTAACATATCGGAGTGATAGCTATATGTGGTCTCGTACCCAGACGCCGCAGAGGAAGTCCACTGCTTATGTGCGGAGGCTACTATACTGTGAGCTGCTGTGGTTTGCGGGATAAGGTATACACGCTAACATGTAGAACTCCGAGCTCCCTTGAAGCATGAAGATTTCAATACCGAGCTCCAAAATGCTTCTGTCCGCGATGTTTGTGCATGAACACTCAAAACTGTGTGAATTTAATATCGAAGAGTGACTTGGAATCACTGGATAAAGCATAATAGTTTGGTATTTACCTATATTTCTATCAAGGTGTACAACATTTTGGTCGGATTCCACTGTGTAGCTTCTCAGCAAATGATACTGAACTATTACATTTTTCATAGGAGTGACGATAATCATGATAGCAAGTGGTCAGTCTTCGAGCTTGGCCATATATAACTAAACGGCCTTCATATTCCATGTGTATGCACGCCGAACCATGTAAGTACACCGTCTCAATATAACACACGGCTAAATGCAATCCTAGCCCACAGTCTTATATAGGAATTAATGTAAGCATCGTGACTAAAATGGGTATCTTTATATATATCCTGATTAGGTAATTATTTCAGAAACACCACAAGGTTTTGAGTTGGCAAGTATCTGGACGAAAAATATGATCAAAATGATCAAAATTGTGCCAAACTGATCAATTTTTATTGAGTGTAAATACTATATGTACTATAGAAGCTTGGAGAATCTCAGAGGGTGAAAGATGAGTAAGCAGGGTGAAAGGTCAAATTAGGTGGTGATGTGCCGTCCGAACGGACAGAAATAGTATACAATGGTCAGTAGACGGTTATTAAAACGGACCCTTTTCTCTTCCTGACCTTTTCCTTTCTTTCCTTTACACTTCACTCCATACAAATCCCCTTTCATTCGTACTACCGGCCTTTGTTACCTTGATATTCAGAGATTCTGGACAATCGCGTCGTTAAAGTTGCAATATTTTAGGATCTACAACATCGATCACTTTTGGTTGCTTTTGTAGATCTTCGGATATCGTGGACTCTCCTCGCAGATCAATTGTAATTTTTTAAGAACACCTTTCATTCTTTTTTAGAATATTATTGTTCTTTTAAAGGACCGTTGCTTCCACTTTCTCTCAATCATCTTCCATCTTCTTACCATCATCCTACCA